>CM034313.1:26789495-27163709 GCA_019925795.1 Dendrobium chrysotoxum | reverse complement strand
AGCATGATTCTGTAGTTAAAGATCATTCCACACTTGATTCCAATCACATGTCCTTGCTTGATGAATTCGATGATTTGAACAAAAAATATTCTGATTTAACTATTGAGCATGATTTGTTAAAAATATCGCATGTTGAATTAGAAGTTATTTTTAAGAGAGTGAATGATATGGCATGTGAGTTAGAAAGTAATGAAAGTGTAAGAACTTTTGAAATTGCAAGTTTAAATAAACATATTGAGTTTTTAAAAGTAAAGATCAGTGCTTTTGAAAAGAGCAAAACACCGCCTACTTTTGAACAGTTTTATGCACCGCCACCTTTTGAAAAATCTGTTGCAAGTTCTTCAAAGCATGTTTCATATACATCTATGAAGAGGCATTATCATCCACGTAGATTAGTTAACCCTTTTCCTGGTGTTAGATATTTTTCATGTGGCATGTTAGGACATATTTCTCACACCTGCACTGTTCACCGTAGTACACATTGAGTGTGGAAACCCAAACTGCCTGTTTCACAGCACAGCACGCATGCATTGCATTCTTCTTTTCATAAGAAGGAACCCAAACCTGTTTGGGTTCCTAAGACTGACGTTTGATACTTTTGTAGGAGTGCTCTCACACAAGACCTCGTGAGAGCATGTGGTATCTGGACAGCGGATGTTCTAGACATATGACTAGGGATGCAAGTCAGTTCATTTCGCTGGAGGCCAGAGCTGGTGGCAAGGTTACACTTGGAGATAATACCACCAGGAAGGTGGTAGGCACAGGTATAATTGGTGATTCAAAGAACTTTATGATTGATAATGTTTTGCTTGTAGATGGACTGAAACACAACCTGCTGAGCATCAGTCAACTCTGTGACAAGGGATACAGCATCAAATTCCTGCCCACTGGCTGCATTTTAAGCTTAAATGATGAAGTTGTTTTGCAGGGGCAAAGGATCAATAACGTCTACAAGCTGGATGTAAGTAGCATTAAATCTGATAATTCAATTTGCTTAAAAACTGCTTCTGATGAGTCTTGGTTATGGCATAGGAGATTGTGTCATGCCAGTATGAAAACTCTTAGGAGAGTCACCCAAAAGGACTTAGTTAGAGATGTGCCAAGCTTAAGTTCACTAAGGATCACCTGTGTGATGCCTGTCAGTTGGGGAAGCAAGTCCAGTCCTCTTTTCACTCTGTTAAGGACATTAGCACCTCTAGACCTTTAGAAGTTCTTCACATGGACCTCTTTGGACCCATTAGCACTGCCAGCTTAGGGGGGAGAGTCTATGGTTTTATGATTGTAGATGATTATTCGAGGTTCACTTGGGTTAAGTTTTTGTCACATAAATCTGAGTCATTTGATGAGTTTAGATCCTTCTCTATTTTGATTCAGAAGAAGTTAGGATGTGAGATTATTACCATCCATAGTGATCACGGAGGGGAGTTTGAAAATGAAAGATTTGGAAGTTTTTGTGAGGAGCATGGGATTAGTCACAATTTTTCAGCTCCTAGGACCCCTTAGCAGAACGGGGTAGCTGAAAGGAAGAACAGGACCTTAGTGGAAGCCGCTAGAGCCATGCTTGCCGAGTATTCACTTCCAAAATACTTTTGGGCTGAAGCGGTGAACACTGCCTGTTATGTGCTGAATAGGGTGAATGTGAGAGTTAAACTGAACAAGACACCTTATGAGATCATTAAGGGTAGAACTCCAAATCTGTCCCACCTCCATGTCTTTGGCTGTAAGGTTTTCATTCTGAACAACGGGAAGTCACCCTTAGGAAAATTTGACCTCAAATCTGATGAAGGAGTGTTCTTAGGATATTCAAGTGTGGGAAAATCCTTTAGGGTGTTCAATAGGAGAACTTTGGTGGTGGAAGAAACAACCCATATAGTGTTTGATGAATCTGATCCTAAGGAGTCTAGATCTGAAGTAGAAGATGAAGAGATTATTGAGGTTACCCAAGGAGTTGGAAATACAAATTTGGAGGAAAGGGTAGAACCTCAAACCGAGTTGCCTAGAGATTGGAGATATTCTTCGAGTCATCCTAAAGAACTGATCTTAAGAGACCCTTCTGAAGGTGTTAGGACTAGGCATGGACTTAGGAAGGAAGTAAACCATTCTGCCTTTATCTCAATGACTGAACCCACCAACATCAATCAAGCCTGTCGGATGAATTTTGGATTTTAGCTATGCAGGAAGAATTGAATCAATTTGTAAGGAATGATGTTTGGGAGTTAGTAGAAAGACCTAAAAATCAAAGTATTGTGGGAACCATGTGGGTCTTTAAGAATAAGATGAATGATTCTGGTGTGGTGGTGAGAAATAAGGCAAGATTGGTGGCTAAGGGGTATAATCAGATAGAAGGGATTAATTTTGAGGAGACTTTTGCCCCTGTAGCTAGATTGGAATCCATTAGAGTGCTACTAGCCTTTGCCTGTTATAAGGGATTTAAGCTGTTTCAAATGGATGTTAAGAGTGCCTTTTTAAATGGGGTAATTAAAGAAGATGTTTTTGTAGAACAACCCCCAGGTTTTGAGAGTTCCCAATATCCAAGTCATGTCTATAAATTAAAAAAGGCCTTATATGGATTGAAACAGGCACCCAGAGCTTGGTATGAGAGGCTTAGCACATTCCTGTTAGAAAGAGAGTTTGTTAAGGGAAGCGTAGACACCACCCTTTTTCTAAGGAGATTAGGGGATGACTTACTCATTGTCCAGATCTATGTTGATGATATAATTTTTGGATCTTCTGATAAATATTTATGTGAAGAGTTTTTTAAAACGATGAGTAAGGAGTTTGAGATGAGTATGATGGGAGAATTGTCCTACTTTTTGGGGTTTAGCATAAGGCAAACAGATGATGGAACCTTTCTCAATCAATCAAAATACACTAAGGACATTTTGAAAAAATATGAAATGGACAAAGCCAAGCCAATCAATACTCCCATGCCCTCCTCAGTTTAGTTAGATAAGGATTCAAATAGAAAATCTGTTGATCAGAAGAAGTATAGAGGGATAATAGGTTCACTGCTTTACCTGATTGCTAGCCGACCTGATATCATGTTTAGTGTTTGTCTTTGTGCTAGGTTTCAGGCTGATCCTAAAGAGTCCCACCTGACTGCTGTTAAGAGAATTCTTAGATATCTTTTAGGAACCCCAAACCTAGGAATTTGGTACCCTAGGCACAGCACCTCTTTTGAGATCATTGGATATTCTGATTCTGATTTTGCGGGGTGTAGGGTGGATAGGAAGAGTACTTCTGGGACTTGTCAATTTATAGGACAGTCGTTAGTCTCCTGGTCCAGTAGAAAATAGAACTCAGTTGCACTTTCCACTGCTGAAGCTGAGTACATTGCCTTAGGGAGTTGTGTGGCCCAAGTTCTTTGGTTGAAGCAACAAGTCTTGGATTTAGGAGTACCTGTTGGCACAATTTCTGTTCTGTGTGATAATACTAGTGCCATCTGTATCTCTAAGAATCCAATCCAACATTCTAGGGCCGAACACATTGATATTAGGCATCACTTCATTAGGGACCATGTTACAAAAGGGGACATTGAGCTACATCACGTAGCAACTGAAAATCAGCTGGCTGACATATTCACTAAACCACTGGCCTTTGACTCATTCAGCATTTTGAGAACTAGATTAGGAGTGATTGATATAAATGCTTGATTCTGATGACTGCTGATTTATGATTGTTATGATTGATATTCTGATTTCTGTTAGTTAGTTTTCGTATTCTGTTTTCTGATTTCTGTTAGTTAGTTTTTGTATTCTGATTTCTGATTTCTGTTAGTTAGTTTTAGTATTCTGATTTCTGATTTCTGTTAGTTAGTTTTGATTGGATTATTTGCTTTTAGTTGAATTTATTTCTTCTGCTGATTTCTGTGTTAGCCTTACTATTAGTTTGATTTGAGTATTTACCTTGCTGTGATTTTCTACCTATTTTTATACTTTTCAAGATCTGATCACCGCTCACTACTTCTGATGATCTGAATTTTTAACTGGGAGTTTTTATCTTATTTTGGTTTGGAAGCTAGTAAGCAGTGATTGACTTCGCTGAATCTGTTAAAGGGAAGAAATATTGATAATTGTTTCTCTTCCTCTAACTCCTTTACTGGTGTGTAGTTTCTTTTGAATAAAAATCCTCTTCAAAATTAAAATGTTAGTTTTTGAAATAGAGATTATTTTATCTTCCTACAGTAATCTGCCTCATATCAATAGTGGTTTTCAAAGTCTTGAGTCATTAGTTTGATTTTCTAAATCAAGTGATTGCCTTTATCATATGTTGTATGGCTTTTGTTTTGTGAATCATTCTTCCTTACTATGGAGAGTCATCTCCTATGTCTGGAAGATAATCTCACAGCTGAGACTCTTTAATGATTATGAAAAGGAGAAAGCTTATAAAAGATGCGTAGTGCGCCAGATAATTTGAAAAAGAGGCATAAAATGAGCCCAAAACTGAAAAGATGCAAAATTACCAAATTGGATACACAAAGTGTATCAAAAATCAAAAGATGCGCAAAGCGCCAACCAATTTAAAAAAGAGGCACAAAATGAGCCCAAAATAAGCTTTCTTCCCTTTCAGAATGTTAAATGTCTTAGAGAAATCTGTGCGCCACTTAATATTTTCAAAAGCTTGAGTTTTGAAAATCCCGATTTCTGATTTTTTACTTTGTAACACTATTATATCAGATATTTTTCTGGAACAAGGCTTGAAAGGATCTCTTTTCAAATCTAATGTCTTTTCTTTTGAATCGAATTTTTGTGTTGAAAGAGGTTTGCATCGATAAGGTGCCCGGGGTCGGAGCTACGAACGTTGATTATTTCCAACCTTTTCTGGATTTCAGCGCTGTCAATCATTCTGTCATTGGTTTTATAATCTAAAGTCAAGGAAAAAATTCTAATTTTCTCGACGAGCTTAATCAAAAAAAAAAAAATGCTTCTATGTGTTTTTGCAGTCAGTTTTATTCGTCTTTTTGTTATTTTGATTCCATGGTTGTGTTTTTGGGATCCTGATCGATCATCTTCATCCTTCATCCTTTTCTGCTTTTCTTCACATCGTCCTGGACGATACACCGATCGTCCTGGACGATCCAAAAATCGTCCTGGACGATTCATTCAAAATCATACCCACTGCTCCTGCTGCTGAAACTACCCCAATTATTGGTGATCGTCCTGGACGATCCTTACATCGTCCTGGACGATATGATCCATATCTTCCTGATCTGATCAAATGGCTGACATTGCACCAATTATTGCCCATCGTCCTGGACGATCCAGCTCATCGTCCTGGACGATCCACGTGTCAGCCGCAGGACGATTGGAATTCAGCCCGTCCGACATATTTATTGCATATCGTCCCGGACGATCCACTTAATCGTCCTGGATGATACTTTTTGTCAACAGTCGTCCAGCCTGACTCCTCGGGATGATCGCCTGTGTCTAATCGTCCTGGACGATCGGACGGCCTTTTTGACCAATCGTCCAGGACGTCATAAATGACCACATCGTCCCGGACGATCCCGCGATCGTACGGGACGATCAGTTTTTTTTTTCTATTTAAACAGCAGTTTTCTTCATGTTTTTAACATCGTTTTTCCTCCACTTTCCTTCTCCTTTCCTCCTCTTTGGGTTCCTAATGGCTGGTGGCAAAAGATCTCGTCAAAAGGGGGCCAGTTCGTCCTGGGGACATGGTCGATCCTCGCTTCCCGAATGCCGCCGATCAGGCGGCTTTCGAATGCTATCGTAATGTGGGGATCACGTACTCCAAGATTGTCAATCCCCGCACTCTCACATATCCCATCTTAGATTTGTTCGCACACACCTCCCTCACCTTCATTCTGACCTTAGCCTTTCCCTTCAATCTGGAACTCCTTCGAATCTTCTTTGCCAACTTGCGCATTTCCGCGGACTATTCCACTCTTCGCTCCTACGTAAATTAACGCCCCGTGGAACTCACGACCCACGATTTTCACAATATCCTCAACTTGTCTGTCACTGGCGACAAAATTCACACGCTTATCACCGATCATGACTATGATTGGAGTGTCGCCAATCACTTCCTTCGCAATACCAACGCACCCTATCATGACAATGCTTGCACTTCCCTTCTCAAGGATGCCCGGACCATTCAGCACGTCCTTCGTTCCTCCGTCATTCCAAAGGCGGGAGATCGGATTCACATTACCCCGCTCCTGTCCTTGACCACCTACTACATCATGGCCCGTCGAGAATTTAATGCCTCTGATCTGATCATCCGATACATAGAACACCTCACCACCATTAGAGATCCGGGCCACAGGCGTCGCCCAAATCTAGCTTTAGGTCATCTTATTCACTATGCCTTAGAGACAAAATATGACCTTCAGTATCCTGTCCCTCCTGATGTCCCTCCTACCTTCTTCACAAATAACTCATTCCACGTCCTACACAGCACCAGCCTACATCCGGAGCCTGCCCCGGATGTTGAGGAAGAAGAGGAAGAGGCTGCTCCAGTTCCTGCTGCACCAGAGGCACCTGCACCCCTTCGCATTGCCTCTCCCCTTGACCACCTGGTGCAGCGCTTCGACCAGTGGGAGGCCCGTTTTGACTCCTACGTGGTTGCCCAAGAGCAGCAGCACAACGAGGACATCCAACGCTTCGCGGACTATGCTGCGCAGCAGCAACAGCAGCACGATCAGGACATGGCCTGGTTTGGAGCTCACTTTCAGGCCATTCACCATTACTTATACCCTCCACCGCCACCTCCTTCTTCCGATCAGGATCCGCCTCCGTTTTAGTTTTCTGTCGTGTAGTTGTTTTATTTGTGTTTTATTTTATGTTTTCTTTCCGTGTTATGTTTTTTCCCTCCTTCTTTTTGTGATGTCAAAAGGGGGAGTCAGTTGTAGCGTGTCTGTTTCTGTTTTATGAGTCATGGTTCCTGTATTGTGCTAATTGTTAAATGAAAATTTAAAAAATATTTGTTTGTTTGATCTCTTAGTTTACTTTTATTTTCAGACTACTTTATAAATGTTTGCCATCATCAAAAAGGGGGAGATTGTTGCAAATCTGGTTTTGATGATGACAAACATGTTTCCAGTGTGTTTTGCTTGGCTAATCTGTTTCAGGCACAAAAGACCGCGAGCCACTCAAGCCAACTCAAGATCGGGTCCAAGTGTGTCAAATGTATGATTTTTCTTTTTTTTTGAGTCAATTGTAATGTAACTGATTCCCTAGCTAAGTAACCTTGCACATACACACTCAGGGAGAGAGATTGAGTGAATTAGAGTTTCTGTTAAAATTTTGTTCAGATCGTCCTGGACGATCTCCACATCGTCCTGGACGATCCAGTTAAAACAGAAACCCTGATTAGGGCGACTAAGTTAAGAGGGTCTGATTGAGCAGATCGTCCTGGACGATCTCCGGATCGTACGGGACGATATGCCCAAATCAGAAATTCTCAGCCGCCAGATCAAGTTAGGCAAGTTCTTATTTTTAGATACTTGGTCTGATCGTCCCGTATGATACGTGTATCGTCCCGGACGATCCAGTACAATCATTTCTAATTTAATCTGGTAATTAAGAAAAGGAATTTATTTTTGGTTGATACGATCATATCATCCTGGACGATCGCAGGATCGTCCCGGACGATCATGATCGTTTAGTGCATTTCTGCTGTACGACCCGAACTGTGTTCAGGACGATTTGGGGCCTTTTTGAACTAATCGTACCGGACGATGACCCTATCGTCCGGGACGATCAAGTCATTTTTTGGTCGTCCAGCACAGATTTCTCTGGACGACCCGAACTATCTTCTGGACGATTTCCCTCAATTTGCACTAATCGTCCCGGACGATCGCAGTATCATACGGGACGATATGAACAACTTTTTCTACTGATCGTCCAGAAGAGCCTAATCGTCTAGGCAAAAATAGCTGAATTTGAACTGATCGTACAGGACGATCTACCGATCGTCCTGGACGATCTACCGATCGTCCTGGACGATCTTGGCCGACCAGTTGAGATTTAGGGCAAATTTTAAGCCCTCCTTTAAAAGAACTTTTTCCAATTTGTGGAAAAATCTTTTGCTGCCTTCCTTCCCTGAGAAACCCTAGAGAGAGAGAGAGAGAGTTGAGAGAGAGAGAGAAGATCTTGTGAGGGGGAGTTAGTGAGAGATTCACTAAGGTTGCTCCAAGCACGGATCAGAGTCGTCTTCTCCGCTCGTCGTCTTTCGTCTAGTCGGTGTTCGTCGTGGGAGGATCATTCGCAAGAAGATCCGGGGTTCTCTGCCCGCTTCCGGTGGAAGCAAAAGGAGTTCGAAGGTTCTCTGCCTGCTTCAGGAGGAAGCGAAAGGAGTTCGAAGGTTCTCTGCCTGCTTCAGGAGGAAGCGAAAGGAGGTCGGGTTCTCTGCCTCACCGTGTGGTGAAAAGGAGGTTTTTGTACAGGCTTCTCCGCCTTGCTGTGGGAGCAAAAGGAGAGACACTTTTGTTTAGTGCAATACCCAGAGGGGAGGCTCCGGGGAGTGGACGTAGGTCAAGTTGACCGAACCACTATAAAATCTGATTTGCTTTTCTAATTCAGTTTTGCACTTTACTTTTCTGATATTAACGGCTTGGGTGAATATCTTTGGTTGATCTTTTTATCGTTGTTTTAATTCATTTTCGCTGCACGTTATAAAAAGATTTTCATTGTTATCGTGAAATTTTTAAATAACCAATTCACCCTCCCTCTTGGTTAGCCTCGGGACTAGTTTACTAGGGCTTAACATCCCTATCGAACTTTCAAGTGGTATCAGAGCGGGATTCAAAATTTAGGTTTAAAAACTTTTGAATTTGATCCATGACTAACTGTAATAATCATAATACTGCTGAAGGATATTCTATTATAATACCACCATTGTTTGATAATATTCCTTTTGATTTTTGGAAAACACGCATGTCTACTTTTCTACAGTCTATTGATTATCACATGTGGATGTTAGTTAAGGACGGATACGAACCACCTTTTAGACTGATGAACAATGTGAAAACTGAACTGCCTTTTACTGATTGGACGTTTGATGATCGTGATTTAGCACAGTTAAATACAAAATGCTTGAACTGTTTCTTTTGTGCTTTAAAATCTGAAGACTATATGCGTGTTTCTACTTGTACAACGGGAAAGGAAATCTGGGATAGATTATGCATAACATACGAAGGTACAACTGAAGTCAAACAGTCTAGGTTAAACATCTTGTTATATGATTACGAACTTTTTCGCATGAAACCTAGTGAGACTATTTCAGAAATGTACACAAGGTTCACTCAGATTGTTACCTCTTTGCATGTTCTTGGTAGAGAACTTACTAACTAAGAAAGAGTGAATAAAATTCTAAGATGTTTGCCTGCTTCTTATGATGCTAAGATTACTGCTATTACTGAATTTAAAGATTTAAACACTTACTCTATTGACAGCTTACTTGGATCACTTATTGCTTACGAGCAAGGGGTGAACTAAAGGCAACTTGATGCAGGTGAACGCAAGAAAGAGAAGACAGTGGCACTAAAGGCCAAGGATTCAGATGCTAGCACTTCCGGGTCTGATAGCGATGATGTTGCCTTAATCACAAGGCAATTCAAAAGCTTTCTAAGGAAGAAACATAAGAACTATCAGAAGTGGAACAAGGGTAAGTCCAAAAAAAATTTTAAGAGTTCATCTGAATCTGTTTGTTTTGAATGCAAGAAGCCTGGACACATAAAGGCTGAATGTCCTACACTTAAAGCTCACCCAAGCAAGGAGAAGGGTTAGGAGAAACCAAAGTTCAGAAAGGACAAGAAGTGGATTCAGAAGGCGTTCTGGGCAGACTCTGCATCTGACTCTTCTGAGACTCAAGCTGAAGAGGAGGAAACAAACTTGTGTCTTATGGCTGATGATCACCCTTATCAGTCGGATCAGGAAGAGGTATGTGAGCTTACCTACGATCAATTATTTGAAGTTTCTGAAAGAATTCATACATCGTATAGGAAGCTTAAGAAAACTCATACAAGTTTGAAATTAGATTACTTAACTTTGTAAAAAAAGCATGATTCTGTAGTTAAAGATCATTCCACACTTGATTCCAATCACATGTCCTTGCTTGATGAATTCGATGATTTGAACAAAAAATATTCTGATTTAACTATTGAGCATGATTTGTTAAAAATATCGCATGTTGAATTAGAAGTTATTTTTAAGAGAGTGAATGATATGGCATGTGAGTTAGAAAGTAATGAAAGTGTAAGAACTTTTGAAATTGCAAGTTTAAATAAACATATTGAGTTTTTAAAAGTAAAGATCAGTGCTTTTGAAAAGAGCAAAACACCGCCTACTTTTGAACAGTTTTATGCACCGCCACCTTTTGAAAAATCTGTTGCAAGTTCTTCAAAGCATGTTTCATATACATCTATGAAGAGGCATTATCATCCACGTAGATTAGTTAACCCTTTTCCTGGTGTTAGATGTTTTTCATGTGGCATGTTAGGACATATTTCTCACACCTGCACTGTTCACCGTAGTACACATTGAGTGTGGAAACCCAAACTGCCTGTTTCACAGCACAGCACGCATGCATTGCATTCTTCTTTTCATAAGAAGGAACCCAAACCTGTTTGGGTTCCTAAGACTGACGTTTGATACTTTTGTAGGAGTGCTCTCACACAAGACCTCGTGAGAGCATGTGGTATCTGGACAGCGGATGTTCTAGACATATGACTGGGGATGCAAGTCAGTTCATTTCGCTGGAGGCCAGAGCTGGTGGCAAGGTTACACTTGGAGATAATACCACCAGGAAGGTGGTAGGCATAGGTATAATTGGTGATTCAAAGAACTTTATGATTGATAATGTTTTGCTTGTAGATGGACTGAAACACAACCTGCTGAGCATCAGTCAACTCTGTGACAAGGGATACAGCATCAAATTCCTGCCCACTGGCTGCATTTTAAGCTTAAATGATGAAGTTGTTTTGCAGGGGCAAAGGATCAATAACGTCTACAAGCTGGATGTAAGTAGCATTAAATCTGATAATTCCATTTGCTTAAAAACTGCTTCTGATGAGTCTTGGTTATGGCATAGGAGATTGTGTCATGCCAGTATGAAAACTCTTAGGAGAGTCACCCAAAAGGACTTAGTTAGAGATGTGCCCAAGCTTAAGTTCACTAAGGATCACCTGTGTGATGCCTGTCAGTTGGGGAAGCAAGTCCAGTCCTCTTTTCACTCTGTTAAGGACATTAGCACCTCTAGACCTTTAGAAGTTCTTCACATGGACCTCTTTGGACCCATTAGCACTGCCAGCTTAGGGGGGAGAGTCTATGGTTTTGTGATTGTAGATGATTATTCGAGGTTCACTTGGGTTAAGTTTTTGTCACATAAATCTGAGTCATTTGATGAGTTTAGATCCTTCTCTACTTGGATTCAGAAGAAGTTAGGATGTGAGATTATTACCATCCATAGTGATCACGGAGGGGAGTTTGAAAATAAAAGATTTGGAAGTTTTTGTGAGGAGCATGGGATTAGTCACAATTTTTCAGCTCCTAGGATCCCTCAGTAGAACGGGGTAGCTGAAAGGAAGAACAAGACCTTAGTGGAAGCCGCTAGAGCCATGCTTGCCGAGTATTCACTTCCAAAATACTTTTGGGCTTAAGCGGTGAACACTGCCTGTTATGTGCTGAATAGGGTGAATGTGAGAGTTAAACTGAACAAGACACCTTATGAGATCATTAAGGGTAGAACTCCAAATCTGTCCCACCTCCATGTCTTTGGCCGTAAGGTTTTCATTCTGAACAACGGGAAGTCACCCTTAGGAAAATTTGACCCCAAATCTGATGAAGGAGTGTTCTTAGGATATTCAAGTGTGGGAAAATCCTTTAGGGTGTTCAATCGGAGAACTTTGGTGGTGGAAGAAACAACCCATGTAGTGTTTGATGAATCTGATCCTAAGGAGTCTAGATCTGAAGTAGAAGATGAAGAGATTATTGAGGTTACCCAAGGAGTTGGAAATACAAATTTGGAGGAAAGGGTAGAACCTCAAACCGAGTTGCCTAGAGATTGGAGATATTATTCGAGTCATCCTAAAGAACTGATCTTAGGAGACCCTTCTGAAGGTGTTAGGACTAGGCATGGACTTAGGAAGGAAGTAAACCATTCTGCCTTTATCTCAATGACTGAACCCACCAACATCAATCAAGTCCTGTCGGATGAATTTTGGATTTTAGCTATGTAGGAAGAATTGAATCAATTTGTAAGGAATGATGTTTGGGAGTTAGTAGAAAGACCTAAAAATCAAAGTATTGTGGGAACCATGTGGGTCTTTAAGAATAAGATGAATGATTCTGGTGTGGTGGTGAGAAGTAAGGCAAGATTGGTGGCTAAGGGGTATAATCAGATAGAAGGGATTGATTTTGAGGTGACTTTTGCCCCTGTAGCTAGATTGGAAGCCATTAGAGTGCTACTAGCCTTTACCTGTTATAAGGGATTTAAGCTGTTTCAAATGGATGTTAAGAGTGCCTTTTTAAATGGGGTAATTAAAGAAGATGTTTTTGTAGAACAACCCCCAGGTTTTGAGAGTTTCCAATATCCAAGTCATGTCTATAAATTAAAAAAGGCCTTATATGGATTGAAACAGGCACCCAGAGCTTGGTATGAGAGGCTTAGCATATTCCTGTTAGAAAGTGAGTTTGTTAAGGGGAGCGTAGACACCACCCTTTTTCTAAGGAGATTAGGGGATGACTTACTCATTGTCCAGATCTATGTTGATGATATAATTTTTGGATCTTCTGATAAATATTTATGTGAAGAGTTTTCTAAAATGATGAGTAAGGAGTTTGAGATGAGTATGATGGGAGAATTGTCCTACTTTTTAGGGTTTAGCATAAGGCAAACGGATGATGGAACCTTTCTCAATCAATCAAAATACACTAAGGACATTTTGAAGAAATATGAAATGGACAAAGCCAAGCCAATCAATACTCCCATGCCCTCCTCAGTTTAGTTAGATAAGGATTCAAATGGAAAATCTGTTGATCAGAAGAAGTATAGAGGGATAATAGGTTCACTGCTTTACCTAACTGCTAGCCGACCTGATATCATGTTTAGTGTCTGTCTTTGTGCTAGGTTTCAGGCTGATCCTAAAGAGTCCCACCTGACTGCTGTTAAGAGAATTCTTAGATATCTTTTAGGAACCCCAAACCTAGGAATTTGGTACCCTAGGCACAGCACCTCTTTTGAGATCATTGGATATTCTGATTCTGATTTTGTGGGGTATAGGGTGGATAGGAAGAGTACTTCTGGGACTTGTCAATTCATAGGACAGTCGTTAGTCTCCTGGTCCAGTAGAAAATAGAACTCAGTTGCACTTTCCACTGTTGAAGTTGAGTACATTGCCTTAGGGAGTTGTGTGGCCCATGTTCTTTGGTTGAAGCAACAAGTCTTAGATTTAGGAGTACCTGTTGGCACAATTTCTGTTATGTGTGATAATACTAGTGCCATCTATATCTCTAAGAATCCAATCCAACATTCTAGGACCAAACACATTGATATTAGGCATCACTTCATTAGGGACCATGTTACAAAAGGGGACATTGAGCTACATCACGTAGCAACTGAAAATTAGCTGGCTGACATATTCACTAAACCACTGGCCTTTGACTCATTCAGTATTTTGAGAACTAGATTAGGAGTGATTGATATAAATGCTTGATTCTGATGACTGCTGATTTATGATTGTTATGATTGGTATTCTGATTTCTGTTAGTTAGTTTTTGTATTCTATTTTCTGATTTCTGTTAGTTAGTTTTTGTATTCTGATTTTTGTTAGTTAGTTTTGGTATTCTGATTTCTGATTTCTGTTAGTTAGTTTTGATTGGAATATTTGCTTTCAGTTGATTTTATTTCTTCTGCTGATTTCTGTGTTAGCCTTACTATTAGTTTGATTTGAGTATTTACCTTGCTGTGATTTTCTACCTGTTTTTATGCTTTTCAAGATCTGATCACCGCTCACTACTTCTGATGATCTGAATTTTTGACTGGGAGTTTTTACCTTATTTTGGTTTGGAAGCTAGTAAGTAGTGATTGACTTCGCTGAATCTGTTAAAGGGAAGAAATATTGATAATTGTTTCTCTTCCTCTAACTCCTTTACTGGTGTGTAGTTTCTTTTGAATAAAAATCCTCTTCAAAATTAAAATGTTAGTTTTTGAAATAGAGATTATTTTATCTTCCTACAGTAATCTGTCTCATATCAATAGTGGTTTTCAAAGTCTTGAGTCATTAGTTTGATTTTCTAAACCAAGTGATTGCCTTTATCATATGTTGTATGGCTTTTGTTTTGTGAATCATTCTTCCTTACTGCGGAGAGTCATCTCCTATGTCTGGAAGATAATCTCACAGCTGAGGCTCTTTAATGATTATGAAAAGGAGAAAGCTTATAAAAGATGCGCAGTGCGCCAGATAATTTGAAAAAGAGGCATAAAATGAGCCCAAAACTGAAAAGATGCGAAATTGCCAAATTGGATACACAAAGTGTATCAAAAATCAAAAGATGTGCAAAGCGCCAACCAATTTGAAAAAGAGGCACAAAATGAGCCCAAAATAAGCTTTCTTCCCTTTCAGATTGTTAAATGTCTTAGAGAAATCTGTGCGCCACTTAATATTTTCAAAAGCTTGAGTTTTGAAAATCCTGATTTATGATTTTTTACTTTGTAATACTATTATATCAGATATTTTTCTGGAACGAGGCTTGAAACGATCTCTTTTCAAATCTAATGTCTTTTCTTTTGAATCGGATTTTTGTGTTGAAAGAGGTTTGCATCGCTAAGGTGCCCGGGGTCGGAGCTACGAACGTTGATTATTTCCAACCTTTTCTGGATTTCAGCGCTGTCAATCGTTCTGTCATTTGTTTTCGAATCTAAAGTCAAGGAAAAAATTCTGATTTTCTCGACGAGCTTAATCAAAAAAAAAAGAAAAAAAAAAGAAAATGCTTCTATGTGTTTTTGCGGTCAGTTTTATTCATCTTTTTGTTATTTTGATTTCATGGTTGTGTTTTTGGGATCCTGATCGATCATCTTCATCCTTCATCCTTTTCTGCTTTTCTTCACATCGTCCTGGATAATACACCGATCGTCCTGGACGATCCTCTTCATCTTGGACGATCCAAAAATCGTCCTGGACAATTCATTCAAAATCATACCCACTGCTCCTGCTACTGAAACTACCCCAATTATTAGTGATCGTCCTAGACGATCCTTACATCGTCCTGGACGATATGATCCATATCTTCCTGATCTGATCAAACGGCTGACATTGCACCAATTATTGCCCATCATCCTGGACGATCCAGCTCATCGTCCTGGACGATCCACGTGTCAGCCGCTGGACAATTAGAATTCGGCCCGTCCGACATATTTATTGCATATCATCCCGGACGATCCACCTAATCGTCCTGGATGATACTTTTCGTCAACGGTCGTCCAGCCTGACTCCTCGGGACGATCGCCTGTGTCTAATCGTCCTGGACGATCTCTGATCGTCCTGGACGATCGGACCGCCTTTTTGACCAATTATCCAGGACATCATAAATGGCCACATCGTCCCGGACGATCCCGCGATCGTACGAGATGATCAGTCCGTTTTCTATTTAAACAACAGTTTTCTTCATGTTTTTAACATCATTTTTCCTCCACTTTCCTTCTCCTTTCCTCCTCTTTGGGTTCCTAATGGCTGGTGGCAAAAGATCTCGTCAAAAGGGGACCAGTTCGTCCTGGGGACATGGTTGATCCTCGCTTCCCGAATGCCGCCGATCAGGCGGCTTTCGAATGCTATCGTAATGTGGGGATCACGCACTCCAAGATTGTCAATCCCCGCACTCTCACATATCCCATCTTAGATTTGTTCGCACACACCTCCCTCACCTTCATTCTGACCTTAGCCTTTCCCTTCAATCTGGAACTCCTTCGAATCTTCTTTGCCAACTTGCGCATTTCCGCGGACTATTCCACTCTTCGCTCTTACGTAAATCAACGCCCCGTGGAACTCACGACCCACGATTTTCACAATATCCTCAACTTGTCTGTCACTGGCGACAAAATTCACACGCTTATCACCGATCCTGACTATGATTGGAGTGTCGCCAATCACTTCCTTCGCAATACCAACGCACCCTATCACGACAATGCTTGCACTTCCCTTCTCAAGGATGCCCGGACCATTCAGCACGTCCTTCGTTCCTCCGTCATTCTAAAGGCGGGGGATCGGATTCACATTACCCCGCTCCTGTCCTTGACCACCTACTACATCATGGCCCGTCGAGAATTTAATGTCTCTGATCTGATCATCCGATATATAGAACACCTCACCACCATTAGAGATCCGGGCCACAGGCGTCGCCCAAATCTAGCTTTAGGTCATCTTATTCACTATGCCTTAGAGACAAAATATGACCTTCAATATCCTGTCCCTCCTGATGTCCCTCCTTCCTTCTTCACAAACAACTCATTCCACGTCCTACATAGCACCCGCCTACATCCGGAGCCTGCCCCGGATGTTGAGGAAGAAGAGGAAGAGGCTGCTCCAGTTCCTGCTGCACCAGAGGCACCTGCACCCCTTCGCATTGCCTCTCCCCTTGACCACCTGGTGCAGCGCTTTGACCAGTGGGAGGCCCGTTTTGACTCCTACGTGGTTGCCCAGGAGCAGCAGCACAACGAGGACATCCAACGCTTTGCGGACTATGCTGCGCAGCAGCAGCAGCAGCACGACCAGGACATGGCCTGGTTTGGAGCTCACTTTCAGGCCATTCACCATTACTTCTACCCTCCACCGCCACCTCTTTCTTCCGATCAGGATCCACCTCAGTTATAGTTTTCTGTCGTGTAGTTGTTCTATTTGTGTTTTATTTTATATTTTCTTTCCGTGTTATGTTTTTTCCCTCCTCCTTTTTGTGATGTCAAAAGGGGGAGTCAGTTGTAGCGTGTCTGTTTCTATTTTATGAGTCATGGTTCATGTATTGTGCTAATTGTTAAATGAAAATTTAAAAAATGTTTGTTTGTTTGATCTCCTAGTTTACTTTTATTTTCAGACTACTTTACAAATGTTTGCCATCATAAAAAAAGGGGAGATTGTTGCAAATCTGGTTTTGATGATGACAAACATGTTTCCAGTGTGTTTTGCTTGGCTAATCTGTTTCAGGCACAAAGACCGCGAGCCACTCAAGCCTACTCAAGATCGGGTCCAAGTGTGTCAAATGTATGATTTTTCTTTTTATTGAGTCAATTGTAATGTAACTGATTCCCTAGCTAAGTAACCTTGCACACACACACTCAGGGAGAGAGATTGAGTGAATTAGAGTTTCTGTTAAAATTTTGTTCAGATCGTCCTGGACGATCTCCACATCGTCCTGGACGATCCAGTTAAAACAGAAACCCTAATTAGGGCGACTAAGTTAAGAGGGTCTGATTGAGCAGATCGTCCTGGACGATCTCTGGATCGTACGGACGATATGCCCAAATCAGAAATTCTCAGCCGCCAGATCAAGTTAGGCAAGTTCTTATTTTTAGATACTTGGTCTGATCGTCCCGTACGATACGTGTATCGTCCCGTACGATCCAGTACAATCATGCCTAATTTAATCTGGTAATTAAGGAAAGGAATTTATTTTTGGTTGATACGATCATATCGTCATGGACGATCATGATCGTTTAGTGCATTTCAGCTGTACGACCCGAACTGTGTTCAGGACGATTTGGGGCCTTTTTGAACTAATCGTACCGGACAATGACCCTATCGTCCGGGACGATCAAGTCATTTTTTGGTCATCCAGCACAGATTTCTCTGGACGACCCGAACTGTCTTCTGGACGATTTCCCTCAATTTGCACTAATCGTCCCGGACGATCGCAGTATCGTACGGGACGATATGAACAACTTTTTCTACTGATCATCCAGAAGAGCCTAATCATCCAAGCTGAAACAGCTGAATTTGAACTGATAGTACAGGACGATCTACCGATCGTCCTGGACGATCTTGGCCGACCAGTTGAGATTTAGGGCAAATTTTAAGCCCTCCTTTAAAAGAACTTTTTCCAATTTGTGGAAAAATCTTTTGCTGCCTTCCTTCCCTGAGAAACCCTAGAGAGAGAGAGAGAGTTGGGAGAGAGAGAGAAGATCTTGTGAGGGGGAGTTAGTGAGGGATTCACTAAGGTTGCTCCGAGCACGGATCAGAGTCGTCTTCTCCGCTCGTCGTCTTTCGTCTAGTCGGTGTTCGTCGTGGGAGGATCGTTCGCAAGAAGATTCGGGGTTCTCTGCCCGCTTCAGGTGGAAGCAAAAGGAGTTCGAAGGTTCTCTGCCTGCTTCAGGAGGAAGCGAAAGGAGTTCGAAGGTTCTCTGCCTGCTTTAGGAGGAAGCGAAAGGAGGTCGGGTTCTCTGCCTCACCGTGTGGTGAAAAGGAGGTTTTTGTACAGGCTTCTCCGCCTTGCTGTGGGAGCAAAAGGAGAGACACTTTTGTTTAGTGCAATACCCGGAGGGGAGGCTCCGGAGAGTGGACGTAGGTCAAGTTGACCGAACCACTATAAAATCTGGTTTGCTTTTCTGATTCAGTTTTGCACTTTACTTTTCTGATATTAACTGCTTGGGTGAATATCTTTGGTTGATCTTTTTATCGTTGTTTTAATTCATTTTCGCTGCACGTTATAAACAGATTTTCATTATTATCGTGAAATTTTTAAATAACCAATTCACCCCCCCTCTTGGTTAGCCTCGGGACTAAATCACTAGGGCTTAACATCCCTATCGAACTTTCAACCTGTAGAAGATTTTATCAGTATTTAAATCGCTCATATCCTAAGGGTAAATCTAAAACCCATCAATCATATTATAGAGTATAGAAATTAAATAAATAATCACAGTAATCATCTAATTATAATAACCAGCATGCAGTGAAAGCTCGAAAAAACCGTCACACAGCAGAAAAATAAACACTGGCCTAGCCTAGATCTAGAAATGGTGCCCTAACAAACCATCTAAGTGTGTGTAAAAGGTTGTGTGATGTGGATATTTCCTATATCAGGTAATTTGTTTAAGTTTTCTAATAGTCAAGTTTGCTGATGGTTCAAGGGTAATTTAGTTAAAGTTCAAATGGTAATTTATTAAGGTTTAATTTACAATTGGATTTTTGAAGTTGATTGATTAAATGGATTTAATTAATTAGAAGTTAAAGAATTAATGTAATTTTTTTTAATTAAATTGGTTACTGATTTTAAATGTTAAATTAATTTATATTTTCATCAACCGGTTCAAGGCGTTATGCCACCAGGCTCGAGGAACAAAGTATCCTTAGGACACGTAGCCCCACAGCCCGGAGTAGTCCATCCTAAAAACCTGATTGATGCTGTTAAATTAAGAATTTTTATTTGGTTAAATTATTAACAATCAATTAATTTTAAGGTTTTATACTCCATTGAATCCATTCGTGATATTGTGCCATCAAGCTCGAGGAACAAAGCCTCCTTAGGACACGTAACCCCGTAGCTTGGAGTAGTCCAGCCTAAAAATATCATCTTTGGAGTGGTTATTATGTGTTAAAGGGGTTGGTTGAGTGATTTAAATATTGATTTAATATTTTCTGGAATTTGAGATTAATTATCAAATTTTAGAATTTTCGGGATTATTTTAATCATTTAATTAAGGGGTCAAAAGTTGACTTTTGGATTCAAATAGATTTTTAGATTTTTGATAATTTTATAAAATATCAGACCCTAAGATGAGTAATTAGGCTTTGAGTTTGCCAGAATTGAATTTTTCTAGATTTAGTTATGTACGTTTGAAGTTTTGGTTAAAATTTGAACTAGAGTTGACCCAAATGTTGACTTTTTGATTTTAAGTGATTTCTGAAGTTTTGAAATTTTTAATAAATATTAAGCCTTATATGGATTACAATGCCTTTGAGTTCGCTCAATTTGGAGTTTTCTACAATTAGTTATGATTTTTTAAAGTTGTTATATTTATTTGAATTATTTAATTTATTTAATTAAGGGCCTTTTAGTGATTTTGCTCCAAATGAACTTCCAACTCCTTGAAATTAACTCCAAAGGTCAAGAATGACCTAAGGAAAAATTCCCAAGTGTCTAGAAATTTTATAGAATTCTTAATTAGTTTTAATTAATTATTGATTTTTACTTAAAAAAATATCCTCAAAATTGAAGTCAAATTAAAGTGATTTTAAGTTTCTTTGATTAAGAATTGAATTCTAGTTAATTTGATATATTATTTGAAATTTTTTGATTTAATTTAAATTAAATATAATTTTTTAAAGTTTGGTTAATTAATTAATTTTTTTAATATGCTTAATTATGGAGCTTTTATTTTTCTTAGATAGAAGATCAAATTTTGGGCAGTTTGTTATATTATTTGTAATTTTTAGAGTTAAATTTGATTTATTATATTTTTTTAAGTGTCTGGGTCTTAAAAAGGGCTGAATTTTGATTAGTTTAATTTTCTGACTTAATGACCTCCAAATATAGTGAAATTTGGACCTAAGGTGTAAAATATCTCTAAGTTGAAAGTTCTAAAGTTTCACCCCTATTGGGTGTGTGTATAATTATATAAAATTTTTCTAAGTTGGCTAGACCATTTCCTTAATTATTTTTCCTAGGTGTCTCTAGTGTTCAAACGGGTTTAAAATTTTGGTCATTTAGCCCTGGTACGTATACAAGCACATCACAAAAATTATGCAGCTTAATTCTAAGAATTTGAAGAGTTATGAATTTCTAAAGTTTTGTGTCTAATTTAGACCCATTACTTTGAAAATTTACATCACATAAATCCACTAGACATCTAATCCTAAGAAAATTACAGGGAATGCCTAAGATGCCCATAAACATTTCACTGAAATATGGGCTCGATTTAACCACTGGATTGTGAGAAAATTGCTAAAAATTAATTTCAAACAATCTCAAATAACTCACAATACAATGATTAAAACACTTGAATTTTATTTTTATTGAATAGTAGGGCTCAAGTCTTTTCCAACGAGCCCAAGAGTACTCAATTTGGTGAAAAATTAGATTTTCTATGAATTTTGGAAGTTTTGGGCATTTAATTGAATTTCTTTATTCAGTTTGAGCAGAACTGCAATGCGCGTGATGTGGCACGATCAAGGCCGTCCGATCGCGCAGTTCAAAATGAACTGAAAATTCAATTGCCCATAACTTTTAATCCAACTGTCCAAATTTCATGAAATTTAAAACGTAGGATCTTGATGCCTTAATCTTTCAACCCATGGAATTTCAGGGCTCCATGTATTGAGATTTGGGAGAAATCAAGGTTTGATTGTATAACTTAAAATGAAGATAGATTACAATCTAGATATCAAATTTTGATGTTCTTGGGCTTATTAGAAAGGTATTCGAATTCTCTACAACTTCCTTCAAGGGTCCAAGAATGTTTAATAGCTAGATCAAATTTTGATACAGCAATTATCCTTTCTCTCTCTTTCTTTCTCTCTCTTCTCAAAATGGGGTTTTTGAGCTTAGGAAAAAGATGGAGAAAGGTTTGGAGAGTCTTAGAAATTGCTGGAGAGGTTGAGTTATCCTTTGAATGGGTTGGGGGTTGCTGGAACTAAAGATTTTGGAATGGAATGGATAAAGCCAAGGCTTTGAGTTGGATTAGCCACCCTACCTAGCATATAATGATTGTATAGGATTAATATGAGAGATAGGGAAGCTTTGAGCAGATGCCAAGTAATCCCCTCAGCCACCAAAATGCATAGATAGCTTTGGTTTAGAGGGGATTATGCTTAAGATGGGTTTTGACCAAGTTTGACCACCTTAAACCCATAATTTGACCAATCCCCATGCCATATGGCAGTTGAGGTGGCTTCGGGAGAACTCCTTGAGTGCTGGAGTGATGTATTGGAGAGGGGTTTAATGGCTATGAATTAAAGTTTGATTGTTTAGAAGGGAATTTAGGAGAGTTTGACCAAGTTTTGGCAAGTTTAACTTGGTGATTTAGTCAATCTAGCTAGGGTTTAATCAAAAATAAAATTTGGAAATATTTTGAGCATGATTGGGATATCTTTTGGAATGAATTTGAGGGTTCAAATGATTTGATTTGATCATAGATGTTAATTTGGCGCATTTAACCCTTAAAGGGTTATTTGGTCAACCAAGTTGACCAAGAGCTAGGGTTTGGGTCGAATGCACTCCTAATGATATTTAGGATGTATTGGAGGAGATTCCTAAATTTGGTTTGAAAAAATTATATTAGAATTTCAAGAAAACTCCAAAATTTCCCTTAAGGGGCATTTTGGTCAATTTGACCCCTGGTCAATTGGGGGTCAAAGCCAGTCCACCAAAATGTAATTTAATATTCAACATATGATAATCAAGGGTTTAGATGTGATCAAATGGATTTTTAGAAGGCTCCAAGGTCAAAATCTACTATGTGGCAGGTCTAGTGGCATGGGCCATAAATATTTGATGGTTTTACAGCTTTTGGGTTTCAATTCAGTTTTTGAGGTTAGAGATCCTAGATTTAGCTCAAATTTGGAGGGTATATCCTAATTATATGCCCAATAAATATGTAATTAATAGATCATGAATAAGGGGTCATTTGACTAGGGTTTAAAATGTTTGAAAATTCATTGGAAAATCTTTTCAAGATAGGGTCTTTGAAACTTGAATTTTGATTTAAAATATGGATTTGATTTGGATTGATCTAAGATCTTGGTAGATCTTAGGATTTAGATTGGTCCAAATGACCTCATACAAAAATAAGGTCAATAAATGGACCCCCAATATGTGTAATAGAATGATGTTCTATTGCATATATTGGTGTTGACCGAATTAAAGGGTTATGTCTGGAATTTTGATTCTAAAGGAAAGTAGAAAGATATTCCTAAAGATGAAAGTTTGATAGGGATGTTAAGCCCTAGTGAACTAGTCCCGAGGCTAACCAAGAGGGGGGGGGGTGAATTGGTTATTTAAAAATTTTACAATAACAATGAAAATCTTTTCGATACTTAGCAGCGGAAACGAGTAATCAAGAACGAAAAGATCAATCACAGATATTCACCCAAGCAGTTAATATCAGTAAAGTAAAGTGCAAAACTGAATCAGAAAAAGCAAACTAAATTTTATAGTGGTTCGGTCAACTTGACCTACATCTACTCCCCGGAGCCTCCCCTCCGGGTATTGCACTAAACAAAAAGTTTCTCTCCTTTTGCTCCCACAGCAAGGCGGAGAAGCCTGTACAAAACTTCCTTTTCACCACACGGTGAGGCAGAGAACCCGACCTCCTTTTGCTTCCTCCTGAAGCAGGCAGAGAACCTTCGAACTCCTTTTGCTTCCACCTGAAGCGGGCAGAGAACCCTCGAACTCCTTTTGCTTCCACCTGAAGCGGGCAGAGAACCCCGGATCTTCTTGCGAACGATCCTCCCACGACGAACACCGACTAGACGAAAGACGATGAGCGGAGAAGACGACTCTGATCCGTGCTTAGAGCAACCTTCCCTCACTAACTCCCCCTCACAAGATCCTCTCTCTCTCTCCCAACTCTCTCTCTCTAGGGTTTCTCAGGGAAGGAAGGTGGCAAAAGATTTTTCTTATTTCAAGAAAAAGTTCTTTTATAGGAGGGCTTAAAATTTGCCCTAAATCTCAACTGGTCGGCCAAGATCGTCCAAGATGATCGATAGATCGTCCTGTACGATCAGTTCAAAATCAGCTGTTTCAGCCTGGACGATCTGGCTCTTCTGGACGATCAGTAGAAAAAATTATTTATATCGTCCCGTACGATCCTGCGATCGTCCGGGATGATTAGTGCAAATCGAGGAATATCATCCAGAAGATAGTTCGGGTCGTCCAGAGCAAACTGTGCTGGATGACCAAAAAATGACTTGATCGTCCAGGACGATAGGGACATCATCCTGTACGATTAGTTTAAAAAGTGCCCAAATCATCCTGAACACAGTTCGAGACGTACATCTGAAATGTACTAGACGATCATGATCGTCCGGGATGATCCTGCGATCGTCCAGGATGATATGATCGTATCAATCAAAAATAAATTGCTTTCCTTAATTACCAGATTAATTTAGGCATGATTGTAATGAATCGTCCAGGACGATACACGTATCGTTCGGGACGATCAGACCAAATAACTTAAAATAAAAACTTGCCTAACTTGATCTGGCGGCTGAGAATTTCTGATTTGAGCATATCATCCCGTACGATTCAAAGATCTGCTTAATCAGACCCTGTTAACTTAGTCACCATAATTAGGGTTTTTGTTTTTACCTGATCGTCTAGGATGATGTGAATATCGTCCAGGACGATCTGAACAAAAAATAAACAGAAACTCTAATTCACTCAAGCTCTCTTCCTGAGTGTGTGTGTGCAAGGTTACTTAGCTAGGGGATCAGTTACATTACAATTGTCTCAATAAAATGAAAAATAGTACATTAGACACACTTGGACCCGATCTTGAGTTGGATTGAGTGGCTCGTGATCGTTTGTGCCTGAAACGGGTTAGTCAAGCAAAACACAATCGAAACATGTTTGTCATCATCAAACCAGATTTGCAACAATCTCCCTATTTTTGATGATGGCAAATATTTGTACAGTAATTTAAAAATAAAAAATAAACACGAGATCGAAAAACAGATATATATTTTTTTTTTCAAATTTTTATTTAACAATCAAAGTAATACAGAAAACATAACACATAACAAAAACTGAAACGACTACAACTGACTCCCCCTTTTGACATCACAAAAAGGAGGAGTGTAAACAGAAATACTACAAAATAGAAAAAGCACGCAAAAGTAAAGATTTTTTTTTGATCAAGCTGCTCGAGTAAATCAAAAATTTTCCTTGATTTTAGATTCAAAAACCAATAAGAAGACAATTGACAACGCTGAAATCCAGGAAAGGTTGGAAAAATCGACTCTCGTAACTCCGACCCCGGGCACCTTATCGATGCAAACCTCTTCCAAAACAAAAATCAGATTCAGAAAAAAAGACATTAGATTTGAGAAGAGATCCTTTCAAGCCTCGTTCCAGAAAAATATCTGATATAATAGTGTTACAAAGTAAGGAATCAGAAATCAGGATTTCCAAACTCAAGCTTTTGAAAATATTAAGTGGTGCATGAATTTTTCTAAGACATTTAGCAATCTGAAAGGGAAGAAAGCTTAGTTTGGGCACATTTTGTGCTTCTTTTTCAAATTGGTTGGCGCTTTACGCATCTTTTCATTTTTGATACACTTTGTGTATCCAATTTGGCAATTTCGTATCTTTTCAGTTTTGGGCTCATTTTATGCCTCTTTTTCAAATTATTTGGCGCACTGCGCATCTTTTGTAAGCTTTCTTCTTTTCATAATCATTAAAGAGTCTCAGTTGTGAGATTATCTTCAGACATAGGAGATGACTCTCCACAGTAAGGAAGAATGATTCACAAAATAAAAGCCATACAACATATGATAAATGCAATCACTTGGTTTAGAAAATCAAACTAATGACTCAAGACTTTGAAAAATACTATTGATATGAGGTAGATTACTGTAGGAAGATAAAATAATTTCTATTTCAAAAACTAACATTTTAATTGTGAAGAGGATTTTTATCCAAAAGAAACTATACACCAGTAAAGGATTTAGAGGAAGAGAAAATAATCATCAATATTTCTTCCCTTTAACAGGTTCAATGGAATCAATCACTGCTTACCAGCTTCTAAATCAAAATAAGGTAAAACTCCCAGTAGAAATTTAGATTATCAGAAGTAGTGAGCAGTGATCAGACTTTGAAAAGCATAAAACAGGAAGTGCAAGAGATGAACCAATGAATAAAATAGATAGAAAAGCACATCAAAGTAAATACTCAAATCAAACTAACAGCAAGGCTAAAAATAAAAATCAGCAGAAAAAATAAAATCAACTGAAAACAAATAATCAAACCAAAAACTAACTAATAGAAAACAGAATACCAATCAGAACAATCAGAAATCAGCAGTCATCAGAATCAAGCATTTATATCAATCACTCCTAATCTGGTTCTAAAAATGCTGAATGAGTCAAAGGCCAGTGGTTTAGTGAATATGTCAGCCAGCTGATTTTCAGTTGCTACATGATGTAGCTCAATGTCCCCTTTTGTAATATGGTCCCTAATGAAGTGATGTCTTATGTCAATGTGTTTGGTCCTAGAATATTGGATTAGATTCTTAGAGATGCAGATGGCACTAGTATTATCACATAGAATAGAAATTATGCCAACAGGTAACCCTAAATCCAAGACTTGTTGCTTCAACCAAAGAACTTGGGCCACACAACTCCCTAAGGCAATGTACTCAGCTTCAGCAGTGGAAAGTGCAATTGAGTTCTATTTTCTATTGGACCATGAGACTAAAGACTGTCCTATGAATTGATAAGTTCCAGAGGTGCTCTTTTTATCCACCCTACACCCCGCAAAGTCAGAATCAGAATATCCAATGATCTCAAAAGAGGTGCTGTGCCTAGGGTACCAGATTCCTAGGTTTGGGGTCCCTAAAAGATATCAAAGAATTCTCTTAACAGCAGTCAGGTGGGACTCTTTAGGATCAGCCTGAAACCTAGTACAAAGACAGACACTAAACATGATATCAGGTCGGCTAGCAGTCAGGTAAAGCAGTGATCATATTATTCCTCTATACTTCTTCTGATCAACAGATTTTCCACTTGAATCCTTATCTAACTGAACTGAGGAGGTCATGGGAGTATTGATTAGCTTGGCTTTGTCTATTTCATATTTCTTCAAAATGTCCTTAGTGTATTTAGATTGATTGAGAAAGATTCCATCATCCGTTTGCCTTATGCTAAACCCCAAAAAGTAGGACAATTCTCCCATCATACTCATCTCAAACTCTTTACTCATTATTTTAGAAAACTCATCGCATAAATATTTATCAGAAGATCCAAAAATTATATCATCAACATAAATCTGGACAATGAGTAAGTCATCTCCTAATCTCATCAGAAAAAGGGTGGTGTCTACGCTCCCCTTAACAAACTCTCTTTCTAACAGGAATGTGCTAAGCCTCTCATACCAAGCTTCTGGTACCTGTTTTAATCCATACAAGGCCTTTTTAAATTTATAAATATGATTTGGATATTGGGAACTCTCAAAACCTGGGGGTTGTTCTACAAAAATATCTTCTTTTATTACCCCATTTAAAAAGGCACTCTTAACATCTATTTGAAACAGCTTGAACCCCTTATAACAGGCAAAGGCTAGTAGCACTCTAATGGCTTCCAATCTAGCTACAGGGGCAAAAGTCTCCTCAAAATCAATCCCTTCTATCTGATTATACCCCTTAGCCACCAATCTTGCCTTATTTCTCACCACGACACCAGAATCATTCATCTTATTCTTAAAGACCCACATGGTTCCTACAACTTTAATTTTTAGGTCTTTATACTAACTCCCAAACATCATTCCTTACAAATTGATTCAATTCTCCTGCATAGCTAAAATCCAAAACTCATCCGACAAGGCTTGATTGATGTTGGTGGGTTTAGTCATTGAGATAAAGGCAGAATGGTTACTTCTTTCCTAAGTCGATGCCTAGTCCTAACACCTTCAGAAGGGTCTCATAAGATCAGTTCTTTATGTTGACTCGAAGAATATCTCCAATCTCTAGGCAACATCGTTTGAGGTTCTACCCTTTCCTCCAGATTTGTATTTCCAACCCCTTGGGTAACCTCAACAATCTCTTCATCTTCTACTTCAGATCTAGACTCCTTAGGATCAGATTCATCAAACACTACATGGGTTGTTTCTTCCACCACCAAAGTCCTCTTATTGAACACCCTAAAGGATTTCCCCAGACTTGAATATCCTAAAAACACTCCTTCATCAGATTTGGGGTCAAATTGTCCTAAGGGTGATTTCCCGTTATTCAGAATGAAAACCTTACAGCCAAAGACATGGAGGTGGGACAGATTTGGAGTTCTACCCTTAATGATCTCATAAGGTGTCTTGTTCAGTTTGACTCTCACATTCACCCTATTCAGCACATAACAGGCAGTGTTCACCGCTTCAGCCCAAAAGTATTTTGGAAGTGAATACTCGGCAAGCATGGCTCTAGCGGCTTCCACTAAGGTCCTGTTCTTCCATTCAGCTACCCCATTCTGCTGAGGGGTTCTAGGAGCTGAAAAATTGTGACTAATCCCTTGATCCTCACAAAAACTTCCAAATCTTTCATTTTCAAACTCTCCTCCGTGATCACTATAGATGGTAATAATCTCACATCTTAACTTCTTCTAAATCCAAGTAGAGAGCGATCTAAACTCATCAAATGACTCAGACTTATGTGACAGAAATTTTACCCAAGTGAACCTCGAATAATCATCTACAATCATAAACCCATAGACTCTCCCCCCTAAGTTGACAGTGCTAATGGGTCCAAAGAGGTCCATGTGAAGAACTTCTAAAGATCTAGAGGTGCTAATGTCCTTAACAGAATAAAAGGAGGACTGGACTTGCTTCCCCAACTGATAGGCATCACACAGGTGATCCTTAGTGAACTTAAGCATGGGCACACCTCTAACTAAGTCCTTTTGGGTGACTCTCCTAAGGGTTTTCATACTGGCATGACACAATCTCCTATGCCATAACCAAGACTCATCAGCAGCAGTTTTTAAGCAAATTGAATTAACAGATTTAATGCAACTTACATCCAGCTTGTAGACGTTGTTGATCCTTTGCCCCTACAAAACAACTTCATCATTTAAGCTTAAAATGCAGCCAGTGAGCAGGAATTTGATGCTGTATCCCTTGTCACAAAGTTGACTGATGCTTAGCAAGTTGTGTTTCAGTCCATCTCTAGCTCTGGCCTCCAGTGAAATGAACTGATTTACATCTCCAGTCATGTGTCTAGAACATCCGCTGTCCAGGTACCACATGCTCTCATGAGGTCTTGTGTGAGAGCACTCCTACAAAAATATCAAACGTCAGTCTTAGGAACCCAAACAGGTTTGGGTTCCTTCTTATGAAAAGAAGAATGCAATGCATGCGTGCTGTGCTGTAAAACAGGCAGTTTGGGTCTCCACACCCAATGTGTACTACGGTGAACAGTGTAGGTGTGGGAAATGTGCCCTAACATGCCACATGAAAAACCTCTAACACCAGGAAAAGGGTTAACTAATCTACGTGGGTGATAATGCCTCTTCATAGATGTATATGAAACATGCTTTGATGAACTTGCAATAGATTTTTCAAAAGGTGACGGTGCATAAAACTGTTCAAAAGTAGGCGGTGTTTTATTCTTTTCAAAAGCACTGATTTTCACTTTCAAAAACTCAATATGTTTATTTAAACTTACAATTTCAAAAGTTCTTGCACTTTCATTACTTTCTAAATCACATACCATATCATTCAATTTCTTAAAGGCAACCTCTAATTCAACATACGATGTTTTTAACAAATCATGCTCAACAGTTAAATCAGAATATTTTGTATTCAACTCATCAAATTCATCAAGCAAAGACATGTGATTGGAATCAAGTGTGGAATGATCTTTAACTACAGAATCATGCTCTTTTTGCAAAGTCAAATAATCTAATTTCAAACTAGCATGAGTTTTCTTAAGCTTCCTATACGATGTATGAATTTTTTCAGAAACTTCAAATAATTGATTGTAAGTAAGCTCACATACCTCTTCCTGGTCCGACTGACCAGGGTGATCATCAGCCATAAGACACAAGTTTGTTTCCTCCTCTTTAGCTTCAGTCTCAGAAGAGTCAGATGCAGAGTCTGCCCAGAACGCCTTCTGAATCCGCTTCTTGTCCTTTCAAAACTTTAGTTTCTCCTCACCCTTCTCCTTGCTTGGATGGGCTTTAAGTGTAGGACAATCCGCCTTTATGTGTCCAGGCTTCCTGCATTCAAAACAAACAGATTCAGATGAACCTTTAAAGTTTCTACTGGTCTTACCTTTGTTCCACTTTTGAAAATTCTTATTCTTCTTCCATAGAAAGCTCTTGAATTGCCTTGTGATTAAGGCAACATCATCGCTATCAGACCTGGAAGTGCTAGCATCTGAATCTTTGGCCTTTAGTGCCACTATCTTCTCCTTCTTGCGTTCACCTGCATCAAGTTGCCTTTGGTTCACCCCTTGCTTGTAAGCAATGAGTGATCCAAGTAAGCTGTCAATAGAGTAAGTATTTAAATCTTTAGATTCAATGATAGCAGTAATCTTAACATCGTAAGAAGCAGGCAAACATCTAAGAATTTTGTTCACTCTTTCGTAGTTAGTAAGTTATCTACCTAAAGCATGCAAAGAGGTGACAATCTGAGTGAACCTTGTGTACATTTCTGAAATAGTCTCACTAGGTTTCATGCGAAAAAGTTTGTAATCATGTAACAAGATGTTTAACCTAGACTGTTTGACTTTAGTTGTACCTTCATATGTTATACACAATCTATCCCAGATTTCTTTACCCGTTGTACAAGTAGAAACACACATATAGTTCTCAAATTTTAAAGCACAAAAGAAACAGATCAAACATTTTGCATTTAACTATGCTAAATCAAGATCATCAAATGTCCAATCAGTAAAGGGAAATTTAGTTTTCACATTGTTAATCAATCTAAAAGGTGGTTCGTATCCATCCTTAACTAACATCCACATGCGATAGTCAATCGATTGAAGAAAAGTAGACATGCTTGTTTTCCAAAAATCAAACAGAATATTATCAAACAATAGTGGTCTTGTAATAGAGTAACCTTCAGCAGTATTATGATTGTTACAGTTAGCCATGGATCAAATTTAAAAGTTTTTAAACCTAAATTTTGAATCCCTCTCTGATACCACTTGAAAGTTCGATAGGGATGTTAAGCCCTAGTGAACTAGTCCCGAGGCTAACCAAGAGGGGGGGGGGGTGAATTGGTTATTTAAAAATTTCACAACAACAATGAAAATCTTTTAATACTTAGCAGTGAAAACAAGTAATCAAGAACGAAAAGATCAATCACAGATATTCACCCAAGCAGTTAATATCAGTAAAGTGCAAAACTGAATCAAAAAAGCAAACCAGATTTTATAGTGGTTCGGTCAACTTGACCTACGTCCACTCCCCGGAGCCTCCCCTCCGGGTATTACACTAAACAAAAAGTGTCTCTCCTTTTTCTCCCACAGTAAGGCGGAGAAGCCTGTACAAAAACCTCCTTTTCACCACACGGTGAGGCAGAGAATCCGACCTCCTTTTGCTTCCTCCTGAAGAAGGCAGAGAACCTTCGAACTCCTTTTGCTTCCACCTGAAGCGGGCAGAGAACCCTCGAACTCCTTTTGCTTCCAACTGAAGCGGGCAGAGAACCCCGGATCTTCTTGCGAATGATCCTCCCACGACGAACACCTACTAGACGAAAGACGACGAGCGGAGAAGATGACTCTGATCCGTGCTTGGAGAAACCTTAGTGAATCCCTCACTAACTCCCCCTCACAAGATCCTCTCTCTCTCTCCCAACTCTCTCTCTCTAGGGTTTCTCAGGGAAGGAAGGTGGCAAAAGATTTTTCTTGTTTCAAGAAAAAGTTCTTTTTATATGAGGGCTTAAAATTTTCCCTAAATCTCAACTGGTCGGCCAAGATCATCCAGGACGATCGATAGATCGTCCTGTACGATTAGTTCAAAATCAGCTGTTTTAGCCTGGATGATCTGGCTCTTCTGGACGATTAGTAGAAACAGTTGTTCATATCGTCCCGTACGATCCTGCGATCGTCCGGGACGATTAGTGCAAATCGAGAAATATCGTCCAGAAGACAGTTCGGGTCATCCAGAGCAAACTGTGCTGGATGACCAAAAAATGACTTGATCGTCCAGGATGATAGGGACATCGTCCTATACGATTAGTTCAAAAAGTGCCCAAATCGTCCTGAACACAGTTCGGGACGTACAGCTGAAATGCACTAGACGATCATGATCGTTCGGGACGATCCTGCGATCGTCCAGGACGATATGATCGTATCAATCAAAAATAAATTGCTTTTATTAATTACCAAATTAATTTAGGCATGATTGTAATGAATCGTTCAGGATGATACATGTATCATTCGGGACGATCAGATCAAATAACTTAAAATAAAAACTTGCCTAACTTGATCTAGTGGCTGAGAATTTCTAATTTGAGCATATCAACCCGTACGATTTAAAGATCATCCAGGACGATCGGCTTAATCAGACCCTGTTAACTTAGTCACCCTAATTAGGGTTTCTATTTTTACCTAATCGTCCAGGACGATGTGAATATCATCCAGGACGATCTGAACAAAAAATAAACAGAAACTCTAATTCACTCAAGCTCTCCCCCTGAGTGTGTGTGTGTAAGATTACTTAGCTAGGGGATCAGTTACATTACAATTGACTCAATAAAATGAAAAATAGTACATTAGACACACTTGGACCCGATCTTGAGTTGGCTTGAGTGGCTCGTGATCGTTTGTGCATGAAACGGGTTAGCCAAGGAAAACACAATAGAAACTTATTTGTCATCATCAAAACCAGATTTGCAACAAAGGAATCAGGGTTTAAATTAATACCAGGGTAGTGCTGTAGAGGGTGTACTCTACCACTAGTGGGCGTAATCCTAAGGAAAGGAGAAACTTAACCTCAGAGGAAAAGAATATCTGGGTGATCGTATAGGAAGGAAGAACTCCTAACTATAGAGGACTGAGTTTGAATTTTAATACTAGGGTTGTGCTGAGAGGGCATACTCTACCACTAGTAGATATAATCCTAAGGAAGGGAAGAACCTAACCTTAAGGAGAAGAAGTATAAATAATCGTATAGGAAGGAAGAACTCCTAATTATAGAGGATCGAGTCTGAGTTTTGATTCTAAGGGAAGGGAAGACCAAACCCTAGAGGATTCAGTTTTAAATAGACACTAGGGCAGTGCCACTAAGGGTGTACTCTACCACTACTGAGTCTGATCCTAAGGAAAGGAGAAACCTAACCTTAAAGGAAAAGAATATCTAGGTGATCGTATAAGAAGGAAGAACTCCTAACTACAGAGGATTGAGTTTGGATTTTGATTCTAAGGGAACGGAAGACCTAACCCTAGTGGATTGAGTTTTGAATAGATATTAGGGTAGTGCCACTAAGAGTGTACTCTACCACTAGTAGATCTAATCCTAAGAAAAGAACCTAACCTTAAGGAAATGAAGCTTAATTTTGGAATTTGAAATTAACACTAGGATGGTGTCATAGAGGGTGTTCTCCACCACTAGAACATCTAAACATAAGGAAGGAAAGGACCTATCCTTAAGAAAAAGAGGATTGAATTTTTAAGTTTGAAGTTTGAAGCTAGGATGGTGCCACAAATGGCGTTCTCCATAACTAGCAGATTTAATCCTAAGGGAAGGAAGAACCTAACCTTAAGGGGAAAAAAGATTTGATTTTGGAGTTTACAATTGAAACTAGGATGGTGCCACAAAGGGGCATTATCCATCACTAGTGGATGATCTTGTGGAGAGGAAACTTGCTCTATAGAGAGGATTAAATTTTGATTTTGAAACTAGGATGGTGCCATAACGGATGTACTCCATCACTAGTGGATGATCATGTGGGGAGAAAACTTGCTCCATATAGAGGATTGAATTAAGATTTTGAAACTAGAATGGTACCACAGAGGGTGTAGCCCATCACTAGTAGATGATTATGTGGGGAGAAAACTTGCTCCATATAGAGGATCAAAATAATATTTTAAAATTAGGATGGTACCACAGATGGTGTACTCCATCACTAGTGGATGATCTTGTGGGGAGAATACTTACTCTACACAGAGGATCAAAATAAGATTTTGAAACTAGGATGGTACCACAGAGGTGTACTCCATCACTAGTGTATGATCATGTGGGGAGGAAACTTGCTCCACATAGAGGATCGAAATAAGATTTTGAAACTAGGATGGTACCACAGAGGGTGCACTCCATCACTAGAGGATTTAATTCTAAGGAAAAGAAGCACGAGAACACACACTTATCCTTAAAAGACTAGAAGGTGACTAAATAGGATAGGGCCCAGCAGGCTTAAATCCTGTGCTCTGAAAGGGACACCGCCGTGCGGGGGAACAGAATGTTGAGGGTATGGCCGCACTATCCCGAAGGACAAAATGATCGCAGGCCTCTGCGCTCTTCGCAAGTGGGCCAATGGGAGGGAAGATTAGATAGTACAAATGATTAATTATTGAGGATAGCGGCTCTTGCCAATACACCCCGATGGGTAATAATATACGTGAACTGATCGGAATAATGGGTTTCCCTCACTCGATACATCAGCTCGAGGGAGGTTTATTTAATTGGGGGATCAAGTTTCCCACGGGCGCAAGCCCCCGTGGTTAATTACATCTCAAGCTGGGGGGCCTAAGAAAACTCTCGATTAAGGATTCTATATTATACTCTCAAATAGGATTGGTACATATGGAAGAGACTAAGAAATCCTACTCAAAGAGAAAGAAAGGCTCAAACTGGCTTAGTCAACATGCACAGCTCAGATCAGCATCCAGAGGGACTAAGGTAGTGAGGAGAAACTGGAGAAAATAAAAATCATTCACTCAAAGCATACAAGAGAGAAAGAAGGAGGTGGTGTCATCCATGTGATGTAGATAGGCAGGATTTATAGCCTCTAAAAGAAAGGAGGCTCACCCACCGATGAAGCGTACTACGAGACACTTATAGTAGTAGTCTTGAACCCTAAATCTAATGGGTTTAGTATTCTATGCATAATACTAACACTCGTATTCTAACTAATGCGATGCAAAACCTGGACTTACCCCGGCTTGGATTGGGGAGCCAGTTAACCACCTAATCGATTCAAAATCATGAGTCAAATCATTTATGGAAGATGGGTAAGGAGGCTTAAAGTTTCTGAGAAGTGGGACCGACATTTAGATATCGTCCTAAGTGGTCTCGGACTTATATAGGGTGAATGCTACTAGAACTAATGCAATTAAAATTTTAATTTAGTTGATTTCTAATACAATACATGCTAGTTAACTGTCTCGAATCATATATGTATAGAATTTAAAAAAAAGGCTTATAAAAAATAATTTTTAGAAAAGACTAAACTTCCCCAGATCCGGCACCTCATCCTCATAGGCCAGATTATCTGGACTCTACCCGCAGGTAGGGAAGTGTCTTATTTAAAGGAGAGAGAGAAATGCAATAATATACATGCGACCCTGAACAGTTTCGGCTATTCCCAAGGTCATTAGATTTCTATGGTATTTAGTTCTTAAAATTTTGAATATTATTTATGAGTAGAAAAATTTTTACGTATCCTCACGAGCCTCCGATCAAGACCAGGCTAAAATAAAAGCAGTACAAAATCATCAAGAAACTAAGAAAACCATACAACCCTATATGCTATTAGCATCAGATTAAACATAATAAATAACCAAATTAATCAAATAAATGTTCATATACCAACTGCCTTTTATTACAAATCAGGGTCTACAGAAAAGTAAAGTGGCCGAGCACCACTGACAATAACTCGGATTCTAATCCTAGAAAGGACACAGTGACTTTGAGTGGGATACCCTTTGTCTTGAACTTCTCGGTCTTCTGTTCCTCGGGCTCCTTGATCTTCTTTTCTTCGAGCTCCTTAGGTTTGTTATAGCTGGATACCCAGTGTGGATAAGAAAACTCTCCCCCAAAAGGGAGGTTATTTCTTCCACCTTGGATAGTAAAAGTGATTCAAATTTGGACTTCCAAATAGAAAAGGACTATCCTCATAATGGGTGTCCTTTCCTTTTTAGGATCCAACCTTTGGATCTGTGTATCTATTACAAATACAATTTTGATGATGACAAACATGTTTCTATTGTGTTTTGCTTGGCTAACCCGTTTCAGGCACAAACGATCACGAGCCACTCAAGCCAACTCAAGATCAGGTCCAAGTGTGTCCAATATACTGTTTTTCATTTTATTGAGTCAATTATAATGTAACTGATCCCCTAGCTAAGTAATCTTACAAACACACACTCAGGGGGAGAGCTTGAGTGAATTAGAGGTTCTGTTCATTTTTTGTTTAGATTGTCCTAGACGATATTCGCATCGTCCTGGAAGATCAGGTAAAAATAGAAACCCTAATTAGGGCGACTAAGTTAACAGGGTCTGATTAAGCCGATCGTCCTGGACGATCTTTGGATCGTACGAGACGATATGCTCAAATCAGAAATTCTCAGCCGCCAGATCAAGTTAGGCAAGTTTTTATTTTAAGTTATATGGTCTGATCGTCCCAGACGATACGTGTATCATCCTGGACTATTCAGTACAATCATGCCTAAATTAGTCTGGTAATTAAGGAAAGCAATTAATATTTAATTGATACGATCATATCATCCTAGATGATCATGATCGTCTAGTGTATTTCAGCTGTACGTCCCGAACTGTGTTCAAGACGATTTGGGCACTTTTTGAACTAATCGTACAGGACGATACCCATATCGTCCTAGATGATCAAGTCATTTTTTGGTCGTCCAGCACCGTTTGCTCTGGACAACCCGAACTGTCTTCTGGACGATATTCCTCGATTTGTACTATTCATCCCGGACGATTGCAGGATCGTACGGGACGATATGAACAATTTTTTCTACTGATCGTCCAGAAGAGCTAGATCGTCCAGGCTGAAATAACTGATTTTGAACTGATCGTACAGGACGATCTATTGATCGTCCTGGACGATCTTGGCCGACCAATTGAGATTTAGGGCAAATTTTAAGCCCTCCTATAAAAAAACTTTTTCTTGAAACAAGAAAAATCTTTTGCCACCTTCCTTCCCAGAGAAACCGTAGAGAGAGAGAGGATCTAGTGAGGGGGAGTTAGTGAGGGATTCACTAAGGTTGCTCCAAGCACAGATCAGAGTTATCTTCTCCGCTCGTCGTCTTTCATCTAGTCGGTGTTCGTTGTGGGAGGATCGTTCGCATGAAGATCCGGGGTTCTCTACCCGCTTCAGGTGGAAGCAAAAGGTGTTCGAGGGTTCTCTGCCTGCTTCAGGTGGAAGCAAAAGGAGTTTGAAGGTTCTCAGCTTGCTTCAGGAGGAAGCAAAAGGAGGTCGGGTTCTCTGCCTCACCGTGTGGTGAAACGGAGTTTTTGTACAAGCTTCTCCGCCTTGCTGTGGGAGCAAAAGGAGAGTCACTTTCTATTTAGTGCAATACCTGGAGGGGAGGCTCCGGGGAGTGGACGTAGGTCAATTTGATCGAACCATTATAAAATCTGGTTTGCTTTTTCTGATTCAGTTCTATACTTTAATTTTCTGATATTAACTGCTTGGGTGAATCTCTGTGATTGATCTTTTCGTTATAGTTTACTTGTTTCCGCTGTAAAGTATCAAAAAGATTTTTCTGTTGTTCATGAAATTTTTAAATAACCAATTCACCCCCCTCTTGGTTAGCCTCTGGACTAGTTCACTAGGGCTTAACATCCCTATCGAACTTTCAAGTGGTATCAGAGCGGGATTCAAAATTTAGGTTTAAAAACTTTTGAATTCGATCCATGGCTAACTATAATAATCGTAATACTGCTGAAGGTTACTTTATTACAAGACCACCATTGTTTGATAATATTCCGTTTGATTTTTAGAAAACACGCATATCTACTTTTCTTCAATCGATTGACTATCACATGTGGATGTTAGTTAAGGATGGATACGAACCACCTTTTAGATTGATTAACAATGTGAAAATTAAATTGCCCTTTGCTGATTGGATGTTTGATGATCGTGATTTAGTACAGTTAAATGCAAAATGTTTGAACTGTTTCTTTTGTGCTTTAAAATCTGAGGACTATATGCGTATTTCTACTTGTACAATGGGTAAAGAAATCTGGGATAGATTGTGTATAATATATGAAGGTATAACTGAAGTCAAACAGTCTAGGTTAAACATCTTGTTACATGATTACGAACTTTTTTGCATGAAACCTAGTGAGACTATTTCAGAAATGTACACAAGGTTCACTTAGATTGTTACCTCTTTGCATGCTTTAGGTAGAGAACTTACTAACTATGAAAGTGTGAACAAAATTCTTAGATGTTTGCCTTCCTCATACGATGCTAAGATTACTGTGATCACTGAATCTAAAGATTTAAATACTTACTCTATTGACAGCTTACTTGGATCACTCATTGCTTACGAGCAAGGGGTGAACCAAAGGCAACTTGATGCAGGTGAACGAAAGAAGGAGAAAACAGTGGCACTAAAGGCCAACAAGAGTGAGTCTAGCTCTTCCGTATCTGATAGCGATGATGTTGCCTTAATCACTAGGCAATTCAAAAGCTTTCTAAGGAAGAAATATAAGAATTATTAGAAGTGGAACAAGGGTAAGTCCAGTAAAAATTTTAAGGGTTCATCTGATACTGTATATTTTGAATGCAGGAAGCCTGGACACATTAAGGCTGATTGTCCTACACTTAAAGCTCATGCAAGCAAGGAGAAGGGTGAGGAGAAACCAAAGTTCAGAAAGGATAAGAAGCGTATTCAGAAGGCGTTCTGGGCAGACTCTGCATCTGACTCTTTTGAGACTGAAGCTGAAGAGGAGGAAACAAACTTGTGTCTGATGGCTGATGATCACCCTGGTCAGTCGGACCAGGAAGAGGTATGTGGGCTTACTTACGATTAATTATTTGAAGTTTCTGAAAAAATTCATATATCGTATAGGAAGCTTAAGAAAACTCATGCTAGTTTGAAATTAGATTATTTGACTTTGCAAAAAGGGCATGATTCTGTAGTTAAAGATCATTCCACACTTGATTCCAATCACATATCTTTACTTGATGAGTTTGATGAGTTGAACAAAAAATATTCTAATTTAGTTTCTGAGTATGATTCGTTGAAAACCACGCATGTTGATTTAGAAAGAGCTTTTAAAGAGTTAGATACAATGGCATGTGAAGTAGAAAGTAGCAATGGAACCTTAAAATTTGAAATTGCAAGTTTAAAGAAAGAAAATGAGTTTTTGAAAGTGAAAATCAGTGCTTTTGAAGAGAACAAAACATTGCATACTTTTGAACAATTTTATGCACCGCCACCTTTTGAAAAATATGTTGCAAGTTCATCAAAGCATGTTTCACATACATCTAGGAAGAGGCATTATCACCCACGTAGATTAGTTAACCCTTTTCCTGGTGTTAGATGTTTTTCATGTGGCATATTAGGACACATTTCCCACACCTGCACTGTTTACCGTAGTACACATTGAGTGTGAAGACCCAAATTGCCTGTTCACAGCACAGCACGCATGCATTGCATTCTTCTTTTCATAAGAAGGAACCCAAACCTCTTTGGGTTCCTAAGACTGACGTTTGATATTTTTGTAGGTGTGCTCTCACACAAGACCTCATGAGAGCATGTGGTACCTGGACAGCGGATGTTCTAGACATATGACTGGAGATGCAAATCAGTTCATTTCGCTAGAGGCTAGAGCTGGAGGCAAGGTTACACTTGGAGATAACACCACCAGGAAGGTGGTAGGATCAGGTATAGTTGGTGATTTAAAGAATTTTATGATTGACAATATTTTTCTTGTAGATGGACTGAAACATAACTTGCTGAGCATCAGTCAACTTTGTGACAAGGGATACAGCATCAAATTCCTGCTCACTGGCTGCATTTTAAGCTTAAATGATGAAGTTATTTTGCAGGGGCAAAGGATCAACAACGTCTACAAGCTGGATGTAAGTTGCATTAAATCTGATAATTCAATTTGCTTAAAAACTGTTGCTGATGAGTCTTGGTTATGGCATAGGAGATTGTGTCATGCCAGTATGAAAAGGAGAGTCACCCAAAAGGACTTAGTTAGAGGTGTGCCCATGCTTAAGTTCACTAAGGATTACCTATGTGATGCCTATCAGTTGGGGAAGCAAGTCCAGTCCTCTTTTCACTCTGTTAAGGACATTAACACCTCTAGACCTTTAGAAGTTCTTCACATGGACCTCTTTGGACCCATTAGCACTGCCAGCTTAGGGGGGAGAGTCTATAGTTTTGTGATTATGGATGATTATTTGAGGTTCACTTGGGTGAAGTTTTTGTCACATAAATCTGAGTCATTTGATGAGTTTAGATCTTTCTCTACTTGGATTCAGAAAAAGTTAGGATGTGAGATTATTACCATCCATAGTGATCACGGAGGGGAATTTGAAAATGAAAGATTTGGAAGTTTTAGTGAGGAGCAAGGGATTAGTCACAATTTTTCAGCTCCTAGGACCCCTCAGTAGAATGGGGTAGCTGAAAGGAAGAACAGAACCTTAGTGGAAGCCGCTAGAGCCATGCTTGCCGAGTATTCACTTCCAAGATACTTTTGAGCTGAAGCGGTGAACACTGCCTGTTATGTGCTGAATAGGGTGAATGTGAGAGTCAAACTGAACAAGACACCTTATGAGATCATTAAGGGTAGAACTCCAAATCTGTCCCACCTCCATGACTTTGGCTGTAAGGTTTTCATTCTGAACAACAGGAAGTCACCCTTAGGAAAATTTGACCCCAAATCTGATGAAGGAGTGTTCTTAGGATATTCAAGTGTGGGGAAATCCTTTAGGGTGTTTAATAAGAGGATTTTGGTGGTGGAAGAAACAACCCATGTAGTGCTTGATGAATCTGATCCTAAGGAGTCTAGATCTAAAGTAGAAGATGAAGAGATTGTTGAGGTTACCCAAGGGGTTAGAAATACATATCTGGAGGAATGGGTAGAACCTCAAACCACTTTGCCTAGAGATTGGAGATACTCTTCGAGTCATCCTAAAGAACTGATCTTAGGAGACCCTTCTGAAGGTGTTAGAACTAGGCATGGACTTAGGAAGGAAGTAAACCATTCTGCCTTTATTTCAATGACTGAACCCACCAACATCAATCAAGCCTTGTCGGATGAGTTTTGGATTTTAGCTATGCAGGAAGAATTGAATCAATTTATAAGGAATGATGTTTGGGAGTTAGTAGAAAGACCTAGAAATCAAAGTATTGTAGGAACCAAGTGGGTCTTTAAGAATAAGATGAATGATTCCGGTGTGGTGATTAGGAATAAGGCAAGATTGGTGGCTAAGGGGTATAATCAGATAGAAAGGACTAATTTTGAGGAGACTTTTGCCCCTGTAGCTAGATTGGAAGCCATTAGAGTGCTACTAGCCTTTGCCTGTTATAAGGGATTTAAGTTGTTTCAAATGGATGTCAAGAGTGCCTTTTTAAATGGGGTAATAAAAGAAGATGTTTTTGTAGAACAACCCCCAGGTTTTGAGAGTTTCCAATATCCAAATCATATTTTTAAATTAAAAAAGGCCTTATATGGATTGAAACAGGCACCCAGAACTTGGTATGAGAGGCTTAGCACATTCCTATTAGAAAGAGAGTTTGTTAAGGGGAGCGTTGACACCACCCTTTTTCAGAGGAGAATAGGGGATGACTTACTCATTGTCCAGATCTATGTTGATGATATCATTTTTGGATCTTCTGATAAATATTTATGTGATGAGTTTTCTAAAATAATGAGTAAGGAGTTTGAGATGAGTATGATGGGAGAATTGTCCTACTTTTTAGGGTTTAGCATAAGGCAAATGGATGATGGAACATTTCTCAATCAATCTAAATACACTAAGGACATTTTGAAGAAATATGAAATGGACAAAGCCAAGCCAATCAATACTCCCATGACCTCCTCAGTTCAGTTAGATAAGGATTCAAGTGGAAAATCTATTGATCAGAAGAAGTATAGAGGGATAATAGGATCACTGCTTTACCTGACTGCTAGCTGACCTGATATCATGTTTAGTGTCTGTCTTTGTGCTAGGTTTCAGGCTGATCCTAAAGAGTCCCACCTGACTGTTGTTAAGAGAATTCTTAGATATCTTTTAGGGACCCCAAACCTAGGAATCTGGTACCTTAGGCACAGCACCTCTTTTGAGATCATTGGATATTCTGATTCTGACTTTGCGGGGTGTAGGGTGGATAGAAAGAGCACTTCTGGGACTTGTCAATTCATAGGACAGTCGTTAGTCTCCTGGTCTAGTAAGAAATAGAACTCAGTTGCACTTTCCACTGCTGAAGCTGAGTACATTGCCTTAGGGAGTTGTGTGGCCCAAGTTCTTTGGTTGAAGCAATAAGTCTTGGATTTAGGGGTACCTGTTGGCACAATTTCTATTATGTGTGATAATACTAGTACCATCTGTATCTCTAAGAATCCAATCCAACATTCTAGGACCAAACACATTGATATAAGGCATCATTTCATTAGGGACGATGTTACAAAAGGGGACATTGAGCCACATCATGTAGCAACTGAAAATCAGCTGGCTGACATATTCACTAAACCACTGGCCTTTGACTCATTTAGCATTTTGAGAACCAGATTAGGAGTGATTGATATAAATGCTTGATTCTGATGACTGTTGATTTCTGATTGGTCTGATTGGTATTCTATTTTCTGTTAGTTAGTTTTTGGTTTGATTATTTACTTTCAGTTGATTTTATTTCTTCTGCTGATTTCTGTTTTAGCCTTACTGTTAGTTTGATTTGAGGATTTGCTTTGATGTGATTTTCTACCTATTTTTATTCACTGGTTCATATCTTGCACTTACTATTTTATGCTTTTCAAAATCTGATCACCGCTTACTACTTCTGATAATCTAAATTTCTGACTGGGAGTTTTTACCTTGTGTTGATTTGGAAGCTGGTAAGCAGTGATTGATTCCACTGAATCTGTTAAAGGGAAGAAACATTGATGATTGTTTCTCTTCCTCTAACTCTTTTACTGGTGTATAGTTTCTTTTGGATAAAAATCCTCTTCAAAATTAAAATGTTAGTTTTTGAAATAGAGATTATTTTATCTTCCTACAGTAATCTACCTCATATCCATAGTGTTTTTCAAAGTCTTGAGTCATTAGTTTGATTTTCTAAACCAAGTGATTGCATTTATCATATGATATATGGCTTTTGTTTTGTGAATCATTCATCATTACTGTGGAGAGTCATCTCCTATGTCTGAAAGATAATCTCACAGCTGAGACTCTTTAATGATTATGAAAAGGAGGAAGCTTACAAAAGATGTGCAGTGCGCCAAATAAATTAAAAAAGAGGCATAAAATGAGCCCAAAGCTGAAAAGATGCGAAAAATTGTCAACTAAAAGATACATAAAGTGTATCAAAAATGAAAAAATGTGCAAAGAGCCAACTAAATTGTAAAAGAGGCACAAAATGAGCCCAACCAAGCTTTCCTTCCTTTCAAATCGTTAAAGGTCTTAGAAAAATCCGTGTGCCGCTTAATACTTTTAAAAGCTTGTGTTTAAAAATCCTGATTTTTGATTTTTTTATTTTGTAACACTATTATACCAGATATTTTTCTGGAACGAGGCTTGAAAGGATCTCTTTTCAAATCTAATGTCTTTTCTTCTGAATCGAATTTTTATTTTGAAAGAGGTTTGCATCGATAAGGTGCCCGGGGTCGGGGTTACAAAAGTTGATTTTTCTAATCTTTTCTGGATTTCAGCGCTGTCAATCATTTTCTTATTGGTTTTTGAATCTAAAATCAAGGAAAAATTCTGATTTACTCGAGCAGCTTGATAAAAAAAAAGATCTTTGCTTTTGCGTGTTTTTTCTGTGAGTTTTATTCATTTTTGTGTTATTTTGATTTCATGGTTGTGTTTTTGGGATCCTGATCGGTCATCTTCATCATCCATCTTTTTCTATTTTGTTTGCACTGCTTTGTTTTGTCATGCCTGGTTCTGTTGATTTTGTTTACCCTCTTTTTTGTGATGTCAAAAGGGGGAGTAAGTACTAGCGTTGTTCCTGTTATGTTCTGTACTTGTGGTTGTACTACTTTGTTGGTTCAATGAAAATTAAAATTTTAAATTTTTTTTTTCTTTTTGATCTCCTAGCTCTTGTATTTTTAAAACTACTGAACATAGGTTTGTCATCATCAAAAAGGGGGAGATTGTTGCAAATACGATTTTGATGATCAGGTAAAAATAGAAACCCTAATTAGGGCGACTAAGTTAACAGGGTCTGATTAAGCCGATCGTCCTGGATGATCTTTGGATCGTACGGGATGATATGCTCAAATTTGAAATTCTCAGCCGCCAGATCAAGTTAGGTAAGTTTTTATTTTAAGTTATATGGTCTGATCGTCCCGGACGATACGTGTATCGTCCTGGATGATTCAGTACAATCATGCCTAAATTAGTCTAGTAATTAAGGAAATCAATTAATATTTAATTGATATGATCATATCGTCCTGGATGATCGCAGGATCATCCCGGACGATTATGATCATCTAGTGCATTTCAGCTGTACGTCCAGAACTGTGTTTAGGATGATTTGGGCACTTTTTGAACTAATCGTACAGGACGATACCCATATCGTCTTGGACGATCAAGTCATTTTTTGGTCGTCCAGCACAAGTTTCTCTGGATGACCCGAACTGTCTTCTGGACGATATTCCTTGATTTGCACTAATCGTCCCGGACGATCGCAGGATCGTACGGGACGATATGAACAATTTTTTCTACTAATCGTCCAGAAGAGCCAGATCATCCAGGCTGAAACAGCTAATTTTGAACTAATCGTACAGGACGATCTTGGCCGACCAGTTGAGATTTAGGGCAAATTTTAAGCCCTCCTATAAAAAAACTTTTTCTTGAAACAAGAAAAATCTTTTTCTACCTTCCTTCCCAGAGAAACCCTAGAGAGAGAGAGAGTTGGGAGAGAGAGAGAGGATCTAGTGAGGGGGAGTTAGTGAGGGATTCACTAAGGTTGCTCCAAGCATGGATCAAAGTTATCTTCTCCGCTCGTCGTCTTTCGTCTAGTCGGTGTTCGTTGTGGGAGGATCGTTCGCAAGAAGATCCGGGGTTCTCTGCCCGCTTCAGGTGGAAGCAAAAGGAGTTTGAGGGTTCTCTGCTCACTTCAGGTGGAAGCAAAAGGAGTTCGAAGGTTCTCTACCTGCTTTAGGAGGAAGCAAAAGGAGGTCAGGTTCTCTGCCTCACCGTGTGGTGAAAAGGAGTTCTTGTACAGGCTTTTCCGCCTTGCTGTGGGAGCAAAAGGAGAGTCACTTTCTGTTTAGTGCAATACCCGGAGGGGAGGCTCCGGGGAGTGGACGTAGGTCAAGTTGATCGAACCACTATAAAATCTGGTTTGCTTTTTCTGATTCAGTTCTCCACTTTAATTTTCTGATATTAACTGCTTGGGTGAATCTCCATGATTGATCTTTTCATTATTATTTACTGGTTTCCGCTGCAAAGTATCGAAAAGATTTTTCTATTGTTTGTGAAATTTTTAAATAACCAATTCACCCCCCCTCTTGGTTAGCCTCGGGACTAGTTCACTAGGGCTTAACATCCCTATCGAACTTTCAGTATCCCCACTCAAAGGTGCACTTTGACAACTCATAACTACATTATAAATGATTTATATTAATGAAGGTAAGAAAATCTAGACTCTTATGCATGGTTATCCTAATAAAATCATCCCAAGCAGTTATATCACAACCCAAGCAGTTATGTATATAAAGAAAAGACTCATGCCAGCCAAACTTGGTCATGCTCTTTAATTAGTTGAGGGCTAAGCATCTGGAGCACCTGTAGCAATTATATAATGATTCATTTTAGCCCTTATTCATTCTTTGGGGGGGGGGGGGGGGGGCGCTGAGCAGCTGAAGCATCTGTGACAAGCATTTATATAATTATTATTATTTTAGCCCCCTTTTTATCAGCACTGAATGAGTATGGCCACCTACAGAAGACATTATTAGTATCAAAAATTGATCCTAACCTATGGGTAGTATATCACCCATCACATCAATCCACAGAGTGCAGTAAAAATAAAAAAACACACCAATAATATTTCAATCACAGCATGCAGTGAAAACTCGAAAAAGCTCGGCACACAACAGTAAAGTAAACACCGACCTATCCTAGAGCTAGAAGTAGTGCGCTAACAAACAGTTCTATCTATGTGTAGAAGGCTGTGTAGCTGGGGTAGATCCTAAGTTGGGTAATTAGTTTATCTAAAGTTCAGGTTTATTAAAGGTCTGAGGGAGAGGTTTAGGTTTTAGTTTAAGTGTTAAATGCATTAAAGATTAAATTAGGTATATTTTATTGGTTAGGTGATTACTACCTTTGTTTCTCACTGAGGCCATGAGGTTTATTTCACCTTCCTTGGGGCTAAGCTAATAGCCTCATAGGCCTGGGTTACCTAGTAGCAATCATGGGTTGATTAAGTTAGTTTAGTTGGATAGAAGTTAAGAAAAGGGGTGTACTAAATGATTTATTAGGAGGTAGGGAGGCTACCTAAGTGCTAAGGGTAGGTCTCTCAGAGGTTAGTTTAGATTAGTAGATTTTAGGAGGTCCAGGGTCACCCTATCTACTAAACTAAGGGGGGGGGGGGGGGGGTCCAAAAGGTCACTTCTATAAATAAGCTAGGTTAAGAGATTTTAATATTTTTGTTAAATATTAGACCTTACAAGGAGTAGCCAGGCTTTAAGTTTGCTGGATTTGGAGTTTCCTAGGCAAAGTTATGAATTTTAGAATTTGGGGCAGTTAATGAATTATTATAATTTAATTAAAGGCTGCTTTAGAAGTTTTGATCCAAATCAATTCCAAACTACTTGGAATCACCCCCAAAGGTCAGGAATGACCAAAGAGGTGTTCCCAAGTGTTTGGGAAAAATTTGGAATTTTTAATAATTTTTAATTATTTAATTTAATTAAAAAGGCAATTTTTAATCAAAATTAAATTAAAGTTTAGATTGAAGTCCAACTAAAGGGTTTTTTAGTTTTTTTAGGTTAAAGATTGAATTCTAGAGAGTTTGATATATTATGGTTAATTTTTTGATTTAATTTGAATTTATTAAAATATTTTGAAGTTATCGGACCTTAATTAAGAGGCAAATTAGGGTTTATTAGTTAAGGGGTTTAATGGGCTCTAAAAAGTCCTAAAAAATTTTAGGGGGTTTATGATGTCACTAAGTTCATATGGTTCAAGTTTCAAGCCAATCAGAGGTAAACCCTAGCTCCTAAAATTTCTCTAAGTCCGCTAGACGGGTCCTTAATTATTGTCCTTAAGGTGTCACTATGTTGAATGGGTTTTAAATCAAGGTTTGAAGCTAACCCTTGGGGTAACATAAGAAGAATGAAATACAAACATAACACACCAAGTCCTTAGATCTAGGAGAGCCTAAGCTAGGTGTTTGTGCATCCTACACATGCAAGGACTACGAAACACTAAGTAAAATGAAACTAATGAAGTGATTAGTGAATGATTGGAGCCCAATCATTCACTAATCCTCCCAACATGAATGCTGCTCATATACATAGCCTATGTTTAAAATTTCATAAGTAGATCTCTCAAAATTTGAGGATTTAGATATTTATATAATTTTAAAATATATAAATATTAATTTATGTAATTATATAAGTTTTGAAAATAAGGTAATTGAAAGTAATTCAATGCATAGGCATGAGAGATCCACTGACCACCACAGAAGGGTTTCAAAATAATTTGTATTTAAAAATAATTTTTATTTTTAAATAGTTATAATTATTAAATAATAATTAAATAATTAAGTAATTAAGTAATACAGAAATCTATCAAAAAAGAAGAGGGGTTGGTTTTTAAAAATAGTTTCAAATGAAAGCTCATAATTTTCTGAAAAGAACAAGGTATTATATACAAAAATCTGATTTAAAACGACAAAGTTATGAATTTTTGAAGTTAAATGGATTTAAAAGGTATTTTAAAATAATTTAAAACAATATTAATATTTAAAAATAATTATTAAATTAAACATAAGTTAATTATTAAAGTTTCTAAATTTTAAAATAAATAATAAATAATAATAATATAATATTAATATTAATATTAATATTATAATAATGATAATAACAATATTAGTATAATGTAATTAAAAAAAAGTTTTAAATAGCTTTTAAAGTAATAATAATAATAATAATAATAATAATAATAATAATAATAAAAATAATAATAATAATAACAATAATATCATCATTAAAAATAATAATTTTAAAATAATCATGATGATAATAAAATAATATAATTAAAGTAATTTCTTAAAATAATAATGATAATAATAAAATAATAATAAGTAATAAATGATTAATTATATAAGAACATAATAAAAATAATCTTTTAAAACAATAATGATAATAATGCTAATAGTAATAGTATAATAATAAAATAATGATTTAAAATAATGATAATAATAATAATAATAGTGATTAATTAATTAATTAATTAAAAGTAAATAATAATAAGAATAATAATTAATAATATAATAGTAATAAAATAATAATAATAATAATAATAATGATAATAATAATTTTAAAATTAATAATAATAATAATAATAATAATAATAATTTTAAAATCACTAATAATAATAATAATAATAATGACAATAAATAGTAATATTAATACTAATAATTTTAATAATATTAATAATCATAATCATAATAAATAAATATAATAATTTTAAGAGGAATAATAATAATAATAATAACAATTATAATTTTAAAGGAAATAATAATAATAATAATAATAATAATAATAATAATAATAATAATAATAATAAAATATAATATTTAAATAATTATAAAATATAATTTTTTGATTTTTTAAAATAATTTTAAATAATATTTCTGATTTTAAGTAGGGAAAGGTGGGATGGGACCTTGGGAGCTCACATCCGAGAGATCTCGGGTACTGAACGTCTAGGTTGAGAGTAAGAGCAAAAAAGGTCCTTTAGAAACCCTAACTCCCTCTATTTAAAGGCCCAAGCCTTTGATCAGCGGTTGGAGTCAAATTGGGAGTCAAATAGGAGGGAAACCACCTTGATTTGGCCGGGTTTGAGTGGGGGATCATTAGGAAAGTGCTTAGAGTTTTAAATAGGATTAAACTGGCCTAAATAGGTCAATCTGACTAAAGGAGGACTTGGGTTGACCAAGTAAATGGTTGACTTGGTCAACCTAGTCAATTAGGTCCAAGGAGGTGAGGGTTTGAGCCGAGGATTGGGTTTGAATTTGATTAGAGCTTGTATTAACCCATTAAAGCCAAATGGGTCAACCAGGTTGACCCAGGACCAAGATCTGGGCCCAATGGGTCAAGCTTGACCTACTGAGTCTAGTGGAGGTGTGGGATTGGGCCTAAGAGATCTGGAAGGAGTTTGAAATCAATAGAAAGGGGTTTTGGTCAATTTGGGTCAACCCAGGTTGACCTGGTCAACCAAGTTGACCCAGGGCCTGGGTCAGGGCTCAGCAAACTTGGTATGACCTACTGAACACAAGGGAGGTGGTTTTAGGGTCTGGCTTGGTCAATTTGACCAAGTCACCTCTTTTGACCAAGTATGGGAGAAAACCAAGGTCAACAAACAGACCCCCAACAGTAGCGGTGAACAACTAGTAAACTGCTCGTGTTGGCATTGACCGAATGTGACAAGCGAAGTGAGGTGAAAAAGATCATCGAATGAAAGGAGGGGTAAAGACCCAAGTAAAGAAGCACAAAAAAGTGAAAGAGAGAAAGGGGGATCTCCTCCTTACCTTACCCCGTAGCAAGGGCAGAGCTTTTTTTTTGAGGAAATACAGCCAAATGCATTAAATTTTATTCAAGAAGAAAGATACCAAAAAAACTAGGTAATGGCATCGGATTCCTCCTTTAACAACGAAGCAAAAGAAGGAGGAATCTCATTAGAACCAATGTTGTTCCAAACAAAAGAGCTAAAAATAGCATAGTTAGCACATAGATTCTCTAACTTATTACCATTCCTATATATACAATTGAAAAGAACAAATTGAAACTCTTTGAAAGAATAAGAATCGTCCAACTCCTGCTTAGACTTTGACAACGCTTGAATGAACTTTATAACATTTGCATTGTCACTCTAGATAAATAGTAAAGTAGTAAAGCAAACTAGCTACCTGCTTGATCGTATCGAAATAATAGGATAGAAGGTAACAGGTGGTGAGGAATGCCTTCCAGGGACTCTATAGGGCATACTTAACCAGGTGAAATTCGATGTCCGCTAGAAATAGCGAGATGATCAGGGTAAAGGGTGGTGAGATATGTGTTTCCAGGGACTCTGTCGGGCACTCTCAACTGAGTAAAATCTGATGTCTTCTAGAAACAGCTAGATGATCAGGGTAAAGGGTGTTGAGATATGTGCCTCCTAGGGACTATGTCGGGCACTCTCAACTGAGTAAAATCTGACATCTACTAGAAATTGCGAGATGATCAGGATAAAAGATGGTGAGATATGTGCCTCCCAGGGACTCTGTCGGGCACTCTCAACCAAGTAAGTAAAGCCAACTACTTTTCTGATCATTTCAAAAACGGCAAGATAGAAGGCAAAAGGATCCCGTCTCCTCTTGATCCTTTCAGAACAGTGGATTGGGGTGACCCAATACTCTGCCTGACCTCGGCAAAGTAAATAAGCCACAAAATCTGATGTCTACCTAGTCTTTAATAGGATAATTAGAATAAAGGGGTGGTGAGGAATGCCTCCCAGGGACTCTATCTGGCTCTCTCAACTTGGTAAGTAAAGCCAACTACCTGTCTGGTCATTTCGAAACAGTAAGATAGAAGGTGAAAGGATCCCGTCTCCTCCTGATCCTTTCGAAATCAGTGGACTGGGGTGACCTAATACTTTGCCTGACCTCAATAAAGTAAATAAGCCACAAAATTGGTTGCATGCCTAGTCTTTAACAGGATAATCAGGGAAACGGGGTGGTGAGGAATGCCCTCTCAGGGACTCTGTTGGGGCTTTCTCGACCGGGTAAGTAAAGCCAACTACATATCTGATCATTTCAAAACAGCAAGATAGAAGGTGAAAGGATCCCGTCTCCTCCTGTTCCTTTCAGAATCAGTGGATTGGGGTTACCCAATATTCTACCTCACCTCAACAAAGTAAATAAGCCATAAAATCTGATGCCTGCCTAGTCTTTAATAGGACAATCAGGGAAAAGGGGTGGTGAGGAATGCCCTTCCAAGGACTTTATCGGGGCTCTCTCAACCAGGTAAAGTCTGATGTCTGCTAGCAATAGTAAGACGACCAGGGTAAAGGGTGGTGAGATATGTGCCTCCCAGGGACTCTATCGGGCTCTCTCAACTAAATAAAGTCTGATGTCTCCCCTGTGTATATGCCTGCAGTAGAACAATCAGGGGAAAAAGTCATCTCAATAATACCCTGACACATATATGTGTAGGGATGTGAGGAAAAAGGGAATGGTAGATTGGGGAGTTCCAAGGGAAGAGTCACCTAAGGCATCCCGAGCTAGCATTTTAGTTACCACATAGTAGAGGACAAATCGTTGTGGCCATGAGTACCCATATGCTAGCGGAACTTCTTAGGCAATACCAAAATCATGCAAAGTGGAGGCGTCGGACTGATGCCTCGAGGGATAACAGGGAGAGATACTCCCTCAGTAGAGTGTAAGAGGGGTAATCTCATCCCCAGTGAGTAACAACTGGAGTAGCTAGGGGGATGCACTTGCTATAGAGAACAGGACTATATCAAGGATACACAATCATAAAGGACTACAGTGGTACACCTATACTAATTTATGGGGACCCTGTAAGAGGGGAAAGCAACATGGACAGATCCAAGAGACTGCTCTGCAGCCAGGAATTAGGTTATGATGGGAAAGTATGTAACTAAAAGGCAGGGGAGCTACTCTTCTACTAGAAAATCAAAGCTCACTAAGAGGTGATGCTAATATCTGAGACTTGATGTACTACATCACAGTCAGAAAATTACACTGGAGTAGCGAGGGGACACACTCGCTACTGAAGGCAGTAACATCGAATATGAATAATAATCATGAAAAGCTCACAGTGGTAGCACCCACACAGACTGGTGGGACCATGTGGGAAGTGGAAACAACATCAATGCATCCGTAAAACTACTCTAGAGGCTGAGAGTAGAGTACGGATGAAAGGGTAGATCGGTAAAGAAGGAAAAGAGCTGATCTTCCACTAGAAAATCAAAGCTCTCAAGGCAGTGATGCTAACACCTGAGACTAGGTGTACTACAGCACTACTGGGAAAATGACTCAAGGTAGTGAGGGGATACACTCGCCACCAAGGTCAGTGACTACGAATAAGATCAATAAACATCCAGCATCATAATGGTAACACTCACCCTGACTGGTGGGACCCTGTGAGAGGTAGAAGCAACACTACTACATCAGTAGAACTACTCAAACAGTCGAGAGTAGGGCAGGAATGAAAAAGTAGGTTGCTAAAAGAAACTAGGGAGCTGACCTTCTTCTAGAAAATCAAAGCTCACTAAGAGGTGATGCTAACATTTGGGACAATGTGTATCACATCACTAACAAAGATTATTATGATCGTAAATGACCAGAATAACACAGGTGTAGGTTCATCCTTGAAGCGATCACTTAGACGCTTCGTAGGAGAGTAAAAAAAACTTGGGGAATTTGAGCTCTTAAAGAGTATTACCAAGTTTCACCTTTAACAAGGGCAATTAATTTTGCTCTATTAAGAACTTCCCTCTTTTATTTTATCGATGTATTTTTTTTTTTGTTTTGTATATATATTTTTATCTGTTTACAATCATAGACTAAATATATCCCATACTATCAAAGGTAACACCCGGTAGAGGGAATATTTATCATATCTGTGAGTTACTCCTAGTATGTGATATCCTTTAATGATTATAACACAAAGAGAGGGAGATGTAAATGGCTTTGATAACCCATGCCATATTTGCCACATGAATAAAACTTGGGGGGGGAGAGAGAGTATATAGGATCTTGTAAGGCATAAAATACTAGCTTTGTTAACCCAGGCCACATTCAACCAATGTGAATGAACTGGGGGAGCATAATCACAATAGAATTAACATATGAATGAGAATCATATTAGGATAGTGGATCAACATTACCATCTACGACCAATGTAGATTGGCATGGACCCAGTATCACATCCCCTAAGGGATCTAAGCTAATAGTTTGGTATCTCAGACCACATTCAACTCGCCTGAATAAACTGGGTAGTGTAACTATCACAAAAAGACTGATGGAAGATGGAAATTTTATAGGAGTAAGGGGGTCAACATCACCACACCTAGCTAACATAGGTTAGGTCTGGACCTAGTATCCTATCCAGCAAAAGAGTTTGAACTAGTGGTTTTGATATCCCAGACCACACTCGGGGTGGCAAGTGAAACTGGGGAGAACAAATCCTCACAAAGGGGAGGATGAATCAAGGGTTCTATGTGCTAACACCAATGTGATTGGTGTGCCCAGACACAAGCATAAATATCCCTATGGCGTATCAGTGTATCACCTTTAAGGAGGGCCTTATACTCTTTGTAACCAACATCGTGTGGTAGAGGACAAATCATCATGGCCACACAGACTATCAAAAAATAAGGAGGATCCTTTTAGGAGGTACATATACGGAGAGATATTTACAGGTGGTAGGGAGGTATCCCCTGCGAAGTGTTGAACTTAGGTATAGTACTTTTTTAAGTACTGCCCATTGATGATAGGCATAGGGTGAATGCCATTTGCATCAATTAGTATGTAGGCACCACCTTCGTAAACTTGCTCTACAGTGAAGGGCCTTCCCAAATAGGCTCAAACTTACCACTTCGGCGATGATGTGAAATGATAGGCCTAAGTAAAATAAGAACTATATCACCAACCTGAAAAGTAAGGGGTCGAATAGGGCGATCATGTGATCGGGCCATACATGCTTGATTTAGTTTGAGGTTCTGATAAGCTTATAAATGAAGCTCTTCTAAACCATCAAGCTCTTCCAACTGTAGTCGGGCATTATCTTTATGAGAAATAATGTGGCTGACTGCCACACATAACGAGGGGAGCTCAACCTCAAGTGAGAGGATTACTTAAACCCCAAAAGCCAAAGCATATGGGGTAGACTGGGTAGGAGTACAGTATGTAATCCTATAGGCCCATAATACTTCAAGCAACTTATCATGCCACTCTCGCTTATTTGCAACCAGGATTTTTTTTATTAATTGTACAAGAGTTTTATTAAATGCCTCCACCAAGCCATTGGCTCTGGGATAGTAGATCGAAGAGTATCACCAATTAATATTATGGCGGCGGGCAAATCTGACAATTTTGGTGCTTCTAAATGACGGGCTGTTATCGGAGATGATACGACATGGAACACCAAAGTGGTACATAATATGATCGTGAAAGAAATGCATCACATCATCTGATTTTACTTCCTTGAGTGGGATAGCTTCCGCCCACTTGGAGAAGTAATCGGTGGCAGCTAAAATAAACCTATGACCCTTAGAGGAAGGAGGTTCGATAGGACCCACTACATCCGTGCCCCAGCCCTCAAATGGCCAAGATGATACAGTAGGGTGAAGCAGACTAGGGGGTTGGTGGATCACTGTGCCATGAATTTGGCACTAGTGACACCTTCTAGCTTGCTCCATATAATCACAGAGCATAGTTAGCCAATAGTAACCAAGGTGTTTAATTTGGCCTTTTATTTTTGATCCGGACTGATGAGCACCATAAAGACCTTTGTGTATCTCGCCCATGACCTTACGAGCCTCCTCGTTGTTGAGGTAACACAACCTCATTTGTTCAAAAGAGCATCGATACAAGGTATTATTCATATAGGTGAATGATAGAGCTCTCTTTTTAATCTGAGCAGCGAGGGATCTATCATCTGAAGGCCTACCATGCTTCAAGTATTTTATAAAAGGTACTCTTCAATCTGACTCTTTCTCAACTGAGAACACTATGAGGGTCTGATCAGGAGATGACAAATCTACGGGGTACAGGGCTTGATGATATTGGATAATGAGAGACAATGGGTTGCTAGTTGGGTCAGCCAGTTCTTTTGCTAACTTGGCCAATGCATCTGCTTTGCCATTTGTAGATCTAGGGATCTTAGCCAAAGTCACTTTAGGAATTAGGCACAAGAGCTCCATTGCTTTGTTATGATAGGGCAAGAGCTCAGGCTTAAGTACTTTATAGACTCCTACTACTTGATTTATAATTAGTTGGGAGTCTCCAAAGATTTTCACCCACTTGATATTCATCTGAATAGCCAACTCTAGTCCTAAAATCAGAGCTTCGTACTCAACTTCATTATTAGTATGAGGTTTTAAAAGACTATAAGAGAATCGTAGAGTGTGACTTTCAAGGGATACAAAGATAAGGCCCAAACCTACCTTAACTATAGGAGTTTCATTTGGATTCTAGGCTTTAACGGATGACGCTCCGTCAAAGTAGAACTCCCAAGTAGGGGTCTCCTGCTCATCCACACACATGATCAATTCATCAGGTAGATCATCATTAAGTAGGGAATCCACAGGGATCGGGTGAGCGGCAAGAAAGTCAGCTAGAGCCTATCCTTTCATGGCCCATTGAGGGATAAAAGTAATGTCAAATTACAGTAAGATCATAGACAAGCATGCTAGATGACCTGAGAGGGTCGGACGGGTCATTAAGTACTGTAAGGGGTTGACTCGAGAGATCAGGTTAACTTTATGTGAAAGCATATAATGCCTGAGCTTTTATACCATGAAGATCAAAGCTAAACATTGCTTTTCCATCGCTGGGTACTTCAACTTTGCGGGTATCAACCATCTGCTGTGGTAGTACAGGGCATTTTCCTTACCTTCCTCATTTTCTTGAGCCAATAATGCACCCAAGGATTCATCCAGGGCCGTAGTGTTGAGAATCAACGGCCTCCCTGGAATGGGTGCAGCTAAATATGGGGGTTCATCAAGTAGCACTTTATGCTCTCAAAGGCCTCCTGACAATGCTCATCCCAATGAAAATGAGTAGCCTTCTTCATGAGGGTAGTGAAGGGATGACATCTACGAGAGAGGTTGGAGATAAATCTCCATAGGAAAGTGAGTTTACCTTGAAACGATCTCAACTGGGTGAGACTCTTAGGAGGTTTCAGATCTACTATGACTTTGATCATAGAAGGATCAATCTCAATACCACAGTAGCGAACTATAAACCATAAGAACTTTTCTGCACTAACTCCAAATACATATTTCAAAGGATTCATCTTTAAATCATACTTGTGCAGGCACTCAAAGATAATTTGTAGATCTCGAAAGTGATCTCCACGGACCTTACTTTTGACCACTAGATCATCCACATAGCATTCAACTTTCTCGTATATCATTTCATCGAAGATAATATTCATAGCATACTGATAGGTGGCCCCGACATTCTTGAGACTGAAGGGCATCATCTTGTAATAAAATATAATTATAGGTGTATAGAATGCAGTAAACTTCTCATCCTCGGGGTCCATCTTTATCTGATTGTAACCAGATGAACCATCCATGAAGGAGAAAATGCTATGGGATGAAGCTATATCCACCATAAGCTCGGGGATAGAAAGAGGAAAATCATCCTTAGGGCATGCCTTATTTAAATCATGGAAATCGATGCAGACACGAACATGTCCACTCTTCTTTCGAACTGGAACAATGTTAACGAGCCAGGTAAGATACTTCTCTTCACAAATAAATTCGGCTTCTATAAGCTTCTTAGTCTCAGCGATCACCTATTGCTCAATCTCTAACCTTATCCTATGAGGTGATTGCTTAACGGGAACTATATTAGGCTTGATAGGTAGCTTATAGACTGTTACCTCTGGGTTTAAACCAGACATCTCAGCGTAGTTCCAGACAAAGCAGTCTCTAAATTCTGATACTAACTTGATGTATTCTTAAGCCTTTGAGTCAGACAATAAGGCACTATGAAAGATAGGCCTAGAATCTAATTCAGTGCCTATGTTAATCTCACACAGTTCATCCATGGTGAAAATGGAGCCATCTTTGAACTCACGTGGAGCATCAAGTACTCTGTCCTCAACATCATCCGAGTCTTCTTCATCAGCAAGAGAAATAACTAGATATGAATGAGAGACAACACGGATGTTGGCATGAACAGACTGACCCTTCTCAACATAACCCAAGCCTTGTTGTGTCTGAGGTATGTCAGTTCACTAATCACGGGCTTGTTGTAGAGCTCGTTCATCCGACCAAGTCTAAGAAACGGCACCCCACTCTACGTAGCCTTTCATAACGTGTGAAAAGTAATGAGGGATATTTATAATCTCCTCACCCGTAGCGATCTTCGTAGGACCCTGACTCTCAGGACCCAATGGGGCACCTACACTATGGGATAAGGAGGCATACTCACTAGATCGTGGTGGCATGAAGGATTTGTACAACTAAGGTTCAGTAGGCTTTCTAGTCTGTAGCGAGCCACTAACACTAGTGGAAGGAGTAATAAAAGATCTTTGATGAGGTTCTTCGACTCTTATCCCACACATCTGATGGGAGGCAGGTAGTTTATTAGTGGCTGGACTTCGAAAGTCTCCTTCCTCGTCTGAGCTACTACCAACGACCAAACCACCCTCAGGTATCAAGTACCTATGAAAGGTAGGGAATGAACTATAGTCAGCAGAACTCAAGGCTGAGGAAGGGATTGAATGATGAGGGATGTCGATCATCTCATCATCCGAAGAGTCAGACTCGACAGTCAAAGAAGAAGTGTATAAATGCGAGGGAGGAGGAATTCAAGTGTCAAAGTTTCTCGTAGGATGAGTAGACTCTCTACATCCACCTCTACCCCATCCTCCCCTACCTCTACTAGGGGGAACATCATGCCCGACTACAAACTGGAAGGGAACTCCATCAGAATATACAACAGAGACACATGCCTCAATACTAACCTGTGATAGACCCTATACTAGTGGTTGTATAGGATCCTGTGTAGGTGACTGCGTTGGACCCTATACAACACTCTCAGGTGTCACTAGTGATTGGGCATGAGGGGGTCTACGAGTCTTCCGAGGTATGTAATGCTTAGCATCATCATAAATAGAGACCTCATATACAACAAAGGGTTGAGTATCCCCAGGAATGAAGTACTCCACATCATTCCTCATATAATTCATACATTGGTGTAAGGTGGAGGGCACCATTTCGCACTCATGAATCCAAGGCCTTCCTAAGAGGGCCCTGTATGAAATATCAGCTTCGATCACATGAAACTTTATCTCAGTAAGGAAACTTCAAAACTTTAAAGGTAGGGTGATAGACCCTAGAGGCCACTAGCCTTGGTCTTTGAAGCATTTTAACATGATCTTGTCAGAAGTGAGCTTCAAATGACCTAGGGAGAGCCTCTTCAAAGTTTCAAAGCTAAGGATGTTGACTAAAGCTCCTTGGTCAATGAGAACCCTGTTCAACTCATAACCATTGACTTCAATTATGACGTACAAGGGACGATTGTGATAAGAAGTTCCTAAGAGGAGATCTTGATCTAAAAAGATAATACATGGCATCTCTCTCAAGTGGCATGCATCCTCAACAGACTTAGAAGCAAAGAAGACTTGATAAGACTCTGGTTTAAATATTACTTTTACCAAGGTTTCTCTCAAGTCAGGAGACATCATCAAAGCATCATAGACATTAAGGAGGGACGAGAATTTTCTTAAATGAGCCAACACATTATAATCGATTTCTAGTTGAGGGCCTTTCCCTTTCTCCTTAGACTGATCTTGGGAGGAAGGGATAGGATCGTCGTGTTGGATAATAATGTTTTTATCTTTTTCTTTTATATTCTTAGCCATTCTAGGTAGAAGGACCTTCCCTGAATGTAAGTGAACTTCCTATATTGAGTCATCCTCAATAGGAGATACAATTAGTTCAGTGGCGATGGCTTGTGTTGGCTCTAAGGAAAGTGACTGGAGTGGGTTATCAGATTCATCTCCTGAATCCATATAACAACCATCCTCTGAAATTATGAATATAAGTTCTTAATCACACTCAGACTCATCCTCACATACATATCCATTTATATTACAAAAAATATATATGTTATTAAAAGAGCGAGTGCTAACAGAAGTAAAATTAGAAGGAGCAGAACACTAAAAATAGCTAGAATCACCTTCTTCTATTATTTCATCATTAATCAAAGGGAGAATGAAATCCTCAGCGTAAGCGCTGGAAGGGGTCCCTTCTTCCCCTCTAAGGTTATAACAAATTTTCCTCTTTCATACATTTTCTTTTTACATAAAGAAGAAAAAGAGGAAATGTGCTCATCAGGCACTGCAATAGAAGAAGAAAAAGAAAAAGGTGCTGGCGAACTAACTGGGGCGGCAACTGTCGACTTAGCCTGGGAAGGCCTCCTCTCAACTACCTCTGAACTCTGTACTATATGTCTGATCATCTGCTTTATCTTTTGAGAGAGTGCTAGCCCCCACTCTTCGTCAGAACCTCTAGGTGATCTGTTGCTACTGCTCTGGCTATCACTCTGACTGTCGCTGTGGCTAGAACCATAAATCATCTGAACTATCTGGGTAGTCTTACCCTAGGGCTGCACTAAGTTACTGTCCTGTAAGTGGATCTGCCCACTGGCCATAAGTTTCTCAACTCTATCCTTGAATACATAGCAGTCTTCTATAAGATGCCCGATATGTCTATGGAATGGTCAATAGAGTGGGTGGTCTATCTGTCCCTCCTCCTCCACTCTACTGTTCATCGGGCATGTTAAGATGTTCTTCTTAATAAAAAATTTGAAAATTTTCTTCACACTTTCTCTTTTGAAAGGATACTCCTTACTAAGCTTCTCCCATAGGTACTGCTGACTCTCGAGAGTCCTATGGGAGGGTTTGGGCTGCACTGTTGACTGACCAGGTGTGTGAGACTGTTGAGGTGGTGTTGAACTAACTAAGAGCTTCTTGCCCTTATCTGATGGTCTATAGGTACTGTATACCTCCCCTCTCCTAGGTGGAGGTGCTCCTGAAGACTCCTATCGCTGAGGTCTACACAAAGGTTGACTCTCAACCTTAGGAGGGACTATATCAGGTATGTTATCCTGCAAACTAATCAACTTTATCAACAACTTCTGAAAGGTTCTAATGCTGAAACCCTTCAGATAAGGTGCTATTGGAACATCTATATTCTTCAACAAAATTTCTACCGCATGCTATTCCTGTAACTGGGGCTCATACTGTAGGCTGAGGTTCCCCCATCTGGCTATGTAATCCGGGAGAGTCTCTCGAGGATGCTGTATAGTCACAACTAACTCTCCAAATATGACCCGGTGCTCTGCACTGGCAAATCTCTGAATAAAAAGCTATTCTAACTCTACAAATGTATGAATTGAGTCGTTGGGGAGGTCGACATACCAAGCAAATGCCACCCCAACTAAACTGCTGATAAAAAATCTCAACATCAGAGCGTTGTTCCCTCCTATATTGCAACATATGGCCTTGTACTGAGCCACATACTGCCTTGGGTTACCAAACCCATCAAAGACTCTAAACCTAGGAGGGACAAAGCCAGGGGGTAGGGCTTGTACTCATACACTACTGGGTAAGGACGCCCCCTGCTAACTACCTATCTAGACCTCCTGGAGGAAATAGCCTGCTCGACCTTCTAGGCTATCAGATCCTGAATCTGTCCTGCTGACAACTGAGCTGATTGACTTTGAATTGGGTAAGTGAAGGTAGCTAGTGTAGGTGCTACATGGACAGCTCTCTGGACCTTGTCCACTGCTACAGGGTCTAGTGCTACTGGCGGTACTACTGGCCCGTTCCTTGACATAGTGGGAGTACCTATGCTTATCATTTGGGGCATTACACCGAAGGCTATCAACTGCATGATCATCGTCGCCATAGCTCTGGCCATCTCTGCCATCTGAGTTTGAAGGTGCAGAACTGTAGCCTCTGTATCAACTGACCTGGGAGATCCACCCACCTCGGGCTCTCCCTACTCATCATCATCATCTACCTCTCTCTGCTCATCTAAGTGGCCTCGTCTAGTGATCACACATACTCTGTGCACTGACAGGTCTCCATCTGACTCTTCGAGTGTGTCATCCTCAGAGAAAGTCTGACAAAGGGCTTCTATGTACGGGCCCATAGGAGAAGAGACCCTATGGGGGCTAGGAGCATGAACTACTCCACCCGGACTGGTGGACTACCAGGGGAAACCACATCATCCATATCTACCACTGTATCATAAATAATCAAGACTGCCTTTGACCTGGAAGGAACTACTGTCTCTAACTGTCCAATTGCCTCAACTGACTGTACTGCCTCAACAGAAGACTTTGCCTGTCATCATCTCCAAACCCATCTACTACGATGGGATCCAGTAGGGGTAACTAACTGCTAAGGTGCAACCACAACTGAACTAAGCTAGGGTCTAGGAGGCTCTGACTACTATCTACGTCCATGATGATGGGGGTATCATCCAATAATGGGAGCAACTATCTGTGGTCTAATAAATAGAACTAAGCTAACAGGCTGCCGTGGTGGCTGTCCTCTCCGCCACTGGTACCTCTGCCTCAAAGCCTGCCTCTGCAACTGAACAGACCCCTGAGAAATCTGACTGAGTAACCTCTCCTGACTGATAGGCCCTCAACCCTGTGTTAAGCAGATAATGCTTTGAATCCTCTGATAGAGGGCTCGAGTAGCATCATCCCTAGGCACCCTAGTGTGTGGTAAAGTAGTAGTAACATGAGGGGCCGTCGCGATGCGAGTGACGTCCTCCTCATCACCACTGTGTGCCAGAGGGGAGAAGCATCCTCCCTGGACTGCCTCTATCTCATGTGCTACTACAACCTCTGGGGTGGTTGTAACTGACACTGGTCATGGTGCCCGCTGCTTGGGGACCACTCTCCTCTAAACAAGCTCCTGGTGTGCCACTGTTTCTACCATATGCTGCCTATCTACCTCGGACGCAGCTAACAAGAGTCTTCTATTTCTATTCCTTTTAGCACTTCTCCCAAGGCTGGAGGTGGAGGACGAAGCTACATCTAAACCCACTTCCTGAGTGACAGGGGGAACAAGGACTACAGAAAGTGTCAGGGTTTGCTTGACGGTCTCTGAGCGGGACAACTGAGTAAAAATAGAAACCCTACGAGAGGAAGATAAAAGAGCCACTGTTTGGGCACCTCTCTTCCTAGAGGAAGATGGATGGGGAACCCAAACACGAGTTGCCTCTACCAGAATTACAAGGGGAGTAACTACTGCCTACCGATGCTGAGGGGCTGGGGCAGCCTGAACAACTGGTGTGGTAGGTACTATTCGCCCAATAGCTGGACGAGTAGGCTGAATGGGGAGTGGACTAGTCACTGGCTTCCTGACCATAGGGTATACCGGCTACACACGAACAGGAGTAGGACGAGCAGGTGCCCGGGCTGTCCACAGAGCAACTGAACGTCTGAAGGGGTACATGGCTACGCGACCTCTTCTCTGGGGAGGAGAGAAGGCAACAGCCTCAGTAGGGGTCGGCCCGCCAAGAGTGATGAAGGCCGAGTTAGTGAAGAAACCAAAGGTGATTTCTCTAATAGGAGGACTGGCTAGCAGCGACTCAGGGAGTGTCACCAGCGTGTCAGAACTGATGATGAAAGTGACAGAAAGAATAAAGGGAGCCATGACACTGTCTGCTAATTAGAAGAATAAAAAAAATTAAAATGATTAGTAAGAGATAACATCATGAGATAAGAGAGAGATAGATAAGGGACGAAATGACCCAGTAGGTTAAAAGAAAAGGAAACTAGTTAGGGAGAACCCTAACTAAGGAGGAATGAACCTAACTAAGAAGGACCCTAACTAAGTGTAGGACAGACCTAGTCTAAGGAGTACTAGTCCCGGAGTACACACTAGAAAGGATAATATAGAATCCAAAGATGGAGAGAGAAACCTATCCTACCACAGTAACCAGAAACCTGTGGACCTCTAAAAGGGACACCACCCTACGGGGGAATAAAATATAGAGGGTGCAACTACACTATCCTGAAGGATAAAATAATTACAGGCCTCTGTGCTCTTCACAAGCGAGCTAATGGGAGGGCATATTAGATCGTGCATACGATTAACCATTGAGGGTAGCGGCTCTCGCCAATGCACCCCAATGGGTAATAATATATGCAACATGATCGAAATAATGGGTTCCCCCACCCGATACATCAGCTCGAGTGAGATTTATTTGATTGGGGGATTCAATTTCCGACGAGCACAAGCCTCGTGGTTAATTACATCTCAAGCGGGGGGCCTGAGAAAACTCTCGATTAAGGATTTTATATTATACTCTCAAATAGGATTGGCACATAGGGAAGAGACTAGGAAATCCTACTCAAAGAGAAAGAAAGGCTCAAACTGGCTTAGTCAACATGCACGGCTAAGATCAGCATCCAGAGGGACTAAGGTAGTGAGAAGAAACTAGAGAAAATAAAAATCCTGCACTCAAAGCATATAAGAGAGAAAGATAGAGGTGGCGTCATCTATGTGACGTAGATAGGCATGATTTATAGCCTCTGAAAGATAGGAGGCTCACCCACCAATGAGGCATACTACGAGACACTGATAGTAGTAGCCTTGAACCCTAAATCTAATGGGTTTAGTATTCTATGCATAACACTAACACCCATGTCCTAACTAATATAATGCAAAACCTAGACTTACCCCGACCTGGATTGGGGAGCCAGGTAACCATCTACTCGATTCAAAACTATGAGTCTAATCATTTATGTAAGATGGGTAAGGAGGCTTAAAGTTTCTGAGAAGTGGGACCGACATCTAGAGAACATCCTAAGTGGTCCCGGACTTATATAGGGTAAATGCTACTAGAACTAATACAATTAAAATTTTAATTTAGTTGATTTCTAATGCAATGCATTCTAGTTAATAGTCTCGAATCAGCTATGTATAGAATTAAAAAAAAGGCTTATAAAAAATAATTTTTAGAAAAGACTAAGCTTCCCCAGATCCGACACCTCATCCTCATAGGCCAGATTATCCAGACTCTACCCGCAGGCGAGGAAGTGTCTTATTAGAAGGAGTGAGAGGAATGCAATAATATGCATGCGACCCCGGACGGTTCTGGCCATTTCCAAGGTTGCTAGATTTCTATGTTATTTTTCTTAAAATTTTAAATATTAGTTATAAGTAAAAAAAATTTATGTGACCTCACAAGCCTCCGATCGAGTCCAGGCTAAAATAAAAGCGCACACAAATGTCAAGAAAATAAGAAAAGCATACAACCCTATGCACAATCAATATGAGATTAAAATAATAAATAACCAAATTAATTGAGTAAGTGTCCATAGGCCAACTGCCCTTTATTACAAACCAGGGTCTTCAGAAAAGTAGAGTGGCCGGGCACCACTAACAACAACCCGGATTTTAATCCTAGAAAGGATGCAAGTGACTTTGAGTGGGATACCCTTTGTCTTGAACTTCTCGGTCTTCTCTTCCTCGGGCTCTTTGATCTTCTTTTCTTTGAGCTCCTTAGGTTTGTTATAGCTGGATACCCAGTGTGGAGAAGAAAACTCTCCCCCAAAAGGGAGGTTATTTCTTCTACCTTAGGTCGTAGAAATGATCCAAATTTGGACTTTCAAATAGAAAAGGACTATCCTTATAATGGGTATCCTTTCCTTTTCAGGATCCAACCTTTGGATCTATGTATCCCTACTCAAAGGTGAACTTTCACAACACATAATAATATTACAAATGCTTTACATTAATGAAGGCAAAAAAATCTAGAATCACCTGCATGGTTATCCTAATAAAATCATCCCAAGCAGTTATATTATAACCCAAGCAGTTATGTATATAAAGAAAAGACTCATGCCAGCCAAACCTGGCCATGCTCTTTAATTAGTTAAGGGCTAAGAATCTGGAGCACCTGTAGCAATTATATAATGATTCATTTTAGCCCTAATTCTTTTTTTTGGGGGGGGGGGGGGTGAGAAGCTGAAGCACCTTTGGCAAGCATTTATATAATTATAATTAATTTAGCCCCCCTTTTATCAGAGCTACATGAGCAGGGCCACCTGCAGAATACATTGTTAGTATCAAAAATTAATCCTAACCTATGGGTAGTCTATCGCCCATCACATCAATCCATAGAGTGTAGTAAAAGTAAACAAACACACCAATAATATTTCAATCATAGCATGCAGTGAAAACCCAAAAAAGCTCGGTACATAATAGTAAAGTAAATACTGGCATATTCTAGAGCTAGAAGTAGTGCCCTAGCAAATAGTTCGATGTGTGTGTAAAAGGCTGCGCAACTAGGGTAGATCCTAAGCTGGGTAATTAGTTTATCTAAAGTTCAGGTTTGTTAAAGGTCTGAGGGAGAGGTTTAGGTTTGAGTTTAAATGTTAAATGAATTAAGATTAAATTAGGTATGTTTTAATGGTTAGGTGATTATTACCTTTGTTTCTTATCGAGGCCATGAAGTTTATTCCATCTTCCTTGGGGCTAAGCTAATAGCCTTGTAGGCCTGGGTTATGGTTTCTGAAAATAGTTTCAAGTTAAAGCTCATAATTTTCTGAAAAGAATAAGGTATTATACACAAACATCTGGTTTAAAATGAGAGAGTTATGAATTTTTGAAGTTAAATGAATTTAAAAGGTATTTTAAAATAATTTAAAACAATATTAATATTTAAAAATAATTATTAAATTAAAAATAAGTTAATTATTAAAGTTTTTGAATTTTAATATAAATAATAAATAATAATAATATAATATTAATAATAATGTTAATATTATAATAATAATAATAACAATATTAGTATAATATAATTAAAAAAAATAGTTTTAAATAGCTTTTAAAGTAATAATAATAATAATAATAATAACAATAATATCATAATTAAAAATAATGATGATAATAAAATAATATAATTAAAGTAATTTCTTAAAATAATAATGATAATAATAAAATAATAATAATAATAAAAATAAGTAATAAATGATTAATAATATAAGAATATAATAAAAATAATCTTTTAAAAGAATAATGATAATAATGCTAATAGTAATAACATAATATTAAAATAATAATTTAAAATAATGATAATAATAATAATAATGATTAATTAATTAATTAATTAAAAGTAAATAAGAATAATAATAATAATAATAATAATAATAATTTTAAAATCACTAATAATAATAATAATAACTATAATAATGGCAATAAATAATAATATTAATACTAATAGTATTAGTAATCATAATCATAATAAATAAATATAATAATTTTAAGAGGAATAATAATAGTAATAATAATAATAATAATAATAATAATTATAACTTGAAAGGAAATAATAATAATAATAATAATAATAATAATAATAATAATAATAATAATAATAATAATAATAATAATAATAATAATAATAATAATAATAATAATAAATAAAATATAATAATTCAAATAATAATAAAATATATATTTTTGATTTTTTAAAATAATTTTAAATAATTTTTTTGATTTTAAAATATATTTAAAAATAGATTTTTTAATTAAATATATTAAAATAATCCTCGGCAGCGGTGGCAGTGATCAAACACGCGGCGGCCTCTAGTTCGCTGGCTCGAACCGTGAATGCGGTTTCTTGTCTTTGGCAATGATTGCGCGACGGCGTGATCATTGCCAATGATTGGTGGACAATGCGGCAGCTGACTTATCTGAGTCAGCAACGCACTGTGCCATTGGATCTTCTGCGGGTTTGGATCAACGCTCCAGATTACGCCGAACGGAGTAACTGGCTGCGGGATTTGATCCGCGGTCAAACTTGTGCATCAGAATGGCAAGATCTGAGCCGTTGATCGTAAGATTAATAGTTCTGATCAAACGTAGCGGACAGAATACATAACCCGAAGCCCTAAACCTATTTTCATTTCATTCTCTCGATCAGGTGAATCAAATTAGATGAAATTTAAAACCTAGCATGCATACATGAAGAGCATTCATGTGGAATATAAATCACGTTCTCAAATGCGGTGTGCGTAAAGTTATTTAAACCTACATGTCCTAGACTAGGGTTTGGGATTTTACCTAATCCACACGGGGGATTCAGGAGATCTTGGGCTTGTTGCACTTGTAGACTATTTACGCTCCTAGTTGTAGAAGAAATCACATTCCAAAACGTGACGGATCGATGGGAAATTATCTTGGAATGTACTTGGACTCGGTGGTTTTGAGTAGGGAAAGGTGGGAGGGGACCTAAGGAGCTCACACACGAGAGATCTCGGGATGGGAGCGTCTAGGTTGAGAGTAAGAGCAAAAAAGGTCCTTTAGAAACCCTAACTCCCTCTATTTAAAGGCCCAAGCCTTGGATCAATGGTTGGGATCGAATTGGGAGTCAAATAGGAGGGAAACCACCTTGATTTGGCCTTGGTTTGAGTGAGGGATCATTAGGCAAGTGCTTAGAGTTTTAAATGGGATTAAACTGGCCTAAATAGGTCAATCTGACCCAAGGAGGACTTGGGTTAACCAAGTTAATGGTTGACTTGGTCAACCTAATCAATTAGGTCTAAGGAGGTGAGGGTTTGAGCCGAGGATTGGGTTTGAATTTGATTAGAGCTTGTATTAACCCATTAAAGCCAAATGGATCAACCTAAGTTGACTTGGTCAACCAGGTTAACCCAGGACCAAGATCTGGGCCCAATGGGTCAAGCTTGACCTATTGAGTCCAGTGGAGGTGTGGGATTGGGCCTAAGAGCTCTGGAAGGAGTTTGAAATCAATAGAAAAGGGTCTAGGTCAATTTGGGTCAACCCAGGTTGATCTAATCAACCAAGTTGACCCAGGGCATGGCTCAGGGCTCATCAGATCTGGTTTGACCTACTGAACACAAGGGAGGTGGACTTAGGGTCTGGCTTGGTTAATTTGACCAAGTCACCTCTTTTGACCAGGTTTAGGAGAAAACCAAGGTCAACAAATCCATCACTAGTCAGTTAAGATCCTAGGAGATAGGAAGCATGAGGACTTACACCTACTCCTAAAAGATTTAATTTCTTTTGGGTTTTCAATGACTAACCTAGCTAGAAAGCATGGGGACTCACATCTAACCAGGGGGACTAAAAGATGACTAATTAGGATGGGGGCCAACAGGCTTAAATCCATCACTATTCAGTTGAGATCCTAGGAGATAGGAAGTACAGAGACTCACACCTACTCCTAAAAGATCAAATTTCTTTTGGGTTTTCAGTGAATAACCTGGCTAGAAAGCACGGGGACTCATATATAACTAGGGGAACTAGCCAAGGAGATAGTCTACCTAAATCTCTAAGGATTTTGGAAAAAACCATCTAACCCGATTTAGTTTTAATCCTAAGGAAAGAAAGTATGAGGACTCACACCTATCCTTAAAAACTAGAGGGTGATTAACTAGGATGGGGCCCAACAGGCTTAAATCCACCATTAGTTAGTCAAGTTCCTAGGAGGTAGGACGTACGGGGACTCACACCTACTCCTAAAAGATCATTTTTTTAAAAGTTTTTAATGACTAACCTAGCTAAAAAGCATGGGACTCACATCTAACCAGGGGACTAGCCAAGGAGACAGTCTACCTAAGCCTCTAAGGATTTTGGAAAGAACTATCTAACACAAATTTGATTTTGGATGCCAGGATGGTGCCACGAGGGGCTTGCTCCACCACTAGCAGATCTAATCCTAAAGAAAGGAAGCACAGGGACTCACACCAATCCTTAAAAGATTAGAGAATTTTGATTTTGGTTTTGAATTGGATATAAATTTTAAATTTTGGATTTTGATTGAATTTGATTTGATTTGAGATTGATTAAAATTTTGATTTCTGATAGAGATCTAAATTTGAAAGATTTCAAATTTAAATTTGGAGAATTTTGAATTCAATTTTTTTTTAAATTGAGGAGTATTTTATTAATGTTGAATTTGATACTCATCTGGCATGGTACTACTTGAAGAGCCTTCCCAATATTTAAAAATATCTGGTGGCTTCCTTCAGAATTGATCAGTTGATATTTGAAATTCTATTCTCAAAGATCATCTCTATGATAAGAGATCATTTTTATATTGGTTCAAACTGCCCCAACCGATCTCTCGGTAGGCTAAGATAGGCATCCAAAGAACTAGGACCAAGTCTTCTACTTGGAAAAAGTTCTAAGTCACACTATCTTATCACGAGCTTAAACCATTTGGGCTTTGTACAACTCTAAGTTTTATTGAGCCTTAAGATGATGCTTTCCAAGGCCTCAAGTTCCTCCAATTAAAGTTGGGCATTCTGCTCAACTATGATTTAATTTTGAATGACAATTTCCAGCAAAGTAGACCACTCCTCTAGTGGGATTGATCTTGGACCCAACATAGAGTGTGATTTTGTAGAAAAGGCCTTGAAGGAAAAGATGCCTATGTTCAATGACTCACACACATTCTTTAAGGATAAGATTTAAATTTTATCAAGAGTAGAGGATTTATTCTTTTTATTGAAAATTTCCTCTTAAACATTTGGACCCGGTCAGAACGACCAATGTGAAAAAATTTATAAGTAGAGTGAGAAGTAGATTGACTCCAGGTAACCTGAAGAGGTTCAAGGGTTTAGGTTTTGTTGACCCAGACTAAATTTTATAGAAACTAAAATGGGGTCTCCCTTATGTATTTTTTAGTTAGAATCAATTTTTAAAAGTTTAAATTAGATAGAGAAATTTGATCTTTTCAATTCTCTTGCATAGAATTTTATATCTGATAGATAATCAGTGCATGATGGAGAATCTAGATTTGAGATTTTTCAAAGTTAAGTAATTAGGATTAACCAAGTTTTTCTTTGAGATATAAGGAATTAAAGAAGGAAGAAGCCTCTTTCTTTCTTTTTTCCTTTCTTGGTGGCGCACTTTGCGCATCTTTTGATTTTATGATGCATTTTGTGCATCTTATGGACTTTTGATACACTTCGTGCATTTCTTGATTTTTGGTGCACTTTGTGCATATTTTGATTTCAATTGATCTTGAGAAGAGGCTTCACCTTCCTTTAAAATCTCAAAATGATTACTCTTTTTTTGAATGCTGGGATTATATCTCAAGTATTAGAGAAGAAAACCCAATCTCTCATATACAAGGAAGAATAATCCTCAAAGCAGACCCACTCGTTTTGACGGGAGTATTAAATTGACTAGGAAAATCTTTGAATAGATTCAAAGCATGCAAGAGATTCCTATTAAGATAAAAAAATGCAAAAAGATTGAAAGGATGTTAATTTCCAAATCAATTTAAGTTCGATATAGATTTTAATTCAAAGATCAAATTAGCCCACAGAAGTGGTGGGAGGGAGGGGCATTTAAACATCTTATGGAGTCAACTATAACTCTCTACTGCTTAAAGTTTAAGGTAGAGGTCAATTTTCATAATAAAGGTGAATCAACTATCTTGAAAGTCTTGATCCAGTACACTTGACAAATTGGTAACTTTTCGTTAAGGAAAAATTGGAGGTCTAGGTGGCATGACCCTAGTAGTATGGAATTAGATTCCTACAATCTCTTTGGAGGGAGAGATTATTATAGGGTCTGCACTATCCCTAGTTGATGTATCATTATTTTAATTAAAAGATTTATCACGATAGGACACCTTCGAAAGTTAAATTTTGATGGTATCACTATCTGATACAATCTTAGATTAATTCCCCCTCTCATTACTAATGGCCTAGCAGTTAGGAGAGTGGTACCCCGAGTGCTTCCTACACCTCCTCCTCATTAGATGATGTAGTGGGACACATGTAGTAACGTGACCTAACATCTTCTAATAGAGTGGTGGGTCATATCCTTTAACTCGGGGCCTATGGCCTATTGCTGGTAATTGCTTAGTTCTATCTTGATTGATCCTTTTTGTACAATAGAAAAAAAAGCACGATGGAGGTCATGCTGCTCCTCTCACAACCTCCCTCATTTGGGCAACAGGAAGAGGGTAGAAACAATTTCCACCAAGGAGGGGGTACATAGAAGGAGCAACAAATTCTTGATTGGCCTCAAATTTGACTTACTTTAAGGCTTTTGATTCAACAATCTTTCTAGCCTTATGATTCCTCTTTCTAGCTCTTCAAAGGTTATTTTTCTTCTTATTTTTGATGGCATTAGGGGTACTAGAACTTGACCAAATCTCATATTGAGATGGTCGTTCATCGATCGTGATTGATTTCTGGCTCTTATCCTCTATAGTAGAGGATATAGTTGTCATAGGGGCGAAAATGACCTCCATCTTGGAGATAGGGGAATCAACTCCTGATCCTAAAGCAATCTCAACTAGGGGAATATCCCTTTGTGTTCTGACATACATGTTAATTATTATTTCTCCATTGAATGATAGCTTAAGGTTTTGAGACTCCACTCCAAACTGAATCAAACTATCACAAAAGATTTCTTCTATGGTCAAGTTCCTATCCAGTGAGAAGATAAGTTTTTTAGCCATGTGAGTATGCTTAATTTCCTGAAGTTAATAAATTGATGTTGATTAGTTTGATTTGAAATTGAAATTGAGTTTTGAGTTTAATTGATTTTCTTTAAACTTAAAAACTTAGCATGATGAGTTTTCACTCAGCATGAGAATTTACAATGTTGATAAGGAGATTTTAAGAGTTGAGCTTGACTCTTTCACTCCATCAACTGACTTGGAGTAAAATGTCAAAGCCTAGATTTGATAGGGTTTTATGTTTTGAAACTAGAATTGATTTGATTGATTAAAGAGGAGTTTCCTCGGGTTTTGAAACTCAATACGTCAAACTTGCATTCAACATAAAGGTTAACATATCAACGAGGAAAATTATAAGAATTGGCTTGACTCTTCTACCCCACTGATTGGCTTGGGAGTGAAATGTCCAAGCTTGGATTTGAATTTGAGATCAAAATTGAACTTGAATTTGAAGTGAAAATCAACTTTAAAATTAAGGTTGAACTTTTATTTGTTCTTAAAGTTGGATTTGAATTTTGAACTTAATTGATTTGCTTTAAATTTTGAACCCCAACATTCTGAGTTTTCACCCAACATGAGGGTTTACAAAATTGATTGAGAAAATCTAAGGGAACCTGGCTCGACTCTTTTACCCCGTCGATTGACTCGGGGGTAAAAATTTCTAAGTCAGATTTTATTTGAAGAAAATTTGGATTTGTATTGCATATGTTCAACTACAATAGAATATTGTAGAAGATACATGACAATGACAGTTGAAGTTGATTTGAAAGGTTTTAAAAGGGATATTGAAACTGTGATTTTAAAATTGAAGGATTTTCTGTAAAATATGAAACTTAGCATGCTTGAGATTTATTTGCACGTGAGTTAGCAATATATACGGAAGGATTTTAAAGAATTTGGCTTGACTCTTTTGCTTTACCAATTAACTTGGATGCAAAATATCAAAGCTAAGACTTTGGAAGAGGTTTACTACACTCACCTCTCTTTTGACATATCTTAATTGATGTTGGTCACACTCACCCACGGAAGAAATAGGCAGAGGGACAATTGGAAGGAATGGTAGTCAAAAATACCGATGCCATAAAATTTATACTGCTATTAAAGATGGAGAAGAGATTTATCCCCAGCCGAGTCGCCATTTTTTATTTGTTTGATTAAAAAGTGTTGTTTTTTTTGAAAAGATTAATTATTTTTGGTTGATTTAATTTCTTAAATTTTAATTTTAAAATTGAATACATCATTATGAATAATAGATTACCTCGAGAGGATAAAATATCATTCCCTAATAGGTTTAATTTATAGGATTAAAATTTTATCCTGATTATCGAAGTTAAATTTGAGCAAGAACTATATATAACCCCGGATGGTCAAAATAATTATTCACGCAGATATTTAACTATGATAATTTGGATAAACTATCATTAATTTCATCATCATAGTTATAATAATAATTGATAGATCTTCTTGAGGGAAGAAGATATCAATCATTATTGATCATTTGAGAATGATGAGAATGATCGTTAATTTTGACTTAAAATTTTCAAAGATAATTAATTAAGATTTTGAAAATTGATTTTAAAAAATTTGTTGATATGGGTTTCCAAATATCCTACAAGCGCAAGCCCTCGTAGTTAATTACATCATAGGGAAATTGGAGTTTCCTACGAATACTCTCAATTAAAATAGCGGTAGAAACTTTATTTAAAGATTTCAAAGCTTAATGTCAAAGGAGGTAGGGATTGGAATTTTTAAATGGGATTGGTTCAAGGTTAAACACTTATTTTTGGAGTCAAAGGAAGAAGGGCAGGAGGTATCTTGAGATTCTGAATTACTTCAGAAACACCCCAACCTATCCTAAGCGTTGGGCTCAAATTTTGATTGAAAGAGATTTTAGGTCTGAATGATTGATTTTATTAGAGAATGGGATTCAAATCCTAGAGATTGGGGACTTAAGATTAAATATATACCTCAAAACCTAAGTCTAAACTGGGTACTGAAAATCAGTGACCCGAAACCTAGCTAATATAATGCAAATTTGGACTTACCCCAGCCTGGATTGGGGAGCCAGCTAAACCACCAAAATGCTTCAAAACCATGAGTACGGTCTTTTATGTGAGAGTGGTTAGAGATGTAACTTAAGATAATTTTTTGAGAATAGGGCTGACATCTAGAGCAGTCCTTAATTGGCCCTTTGACTTATGTTGGGTAGTATGAAGCTTAAAGTAAATGCAATCAATTTTTTGACTCATTTTAATTTGTTTCTAATGAAATGTATGTTAGTTGACTTAATAAATGCTTAAATCAAATATGAAGTAATTTTTGAAAAAGGCTTAAAAATAAATTTTATCCTAGATTATATAGATTCCCCTTGACAGATCTGCACCCTCATAGGCCAGGTAGTCTGCCAAAACTCACAGGCAGGGAGGTGCCCAACAAAAGGAGAGAAGGTGCAACAACATGCTATACAAACTCCCGGCGAACCTGGGCTTACTTCTTAAAATATTAGATTTCTATGTGAGCTTAAAAATTTTACTTTTGTTTAAGTAAAAGAATTTTAACGTTCCTTCACGAGCCTCCGATCGGGTTCTAGGCTAAAATAAAGATCGACATACAAGAGCTCCAAAAAACTACTAAAAGCATGTAATCCTATATCACAATCAGCATTAAACAATCAATTGGATAATCAATTAAATAAGTAAAATGGCCATAGGCAAGTGCCTTTTAATATTACAACCCAGGGTCTGTAGAAAGTAAAATGGCTGGGTACCACTGACAAGAACCCAGATTCTACTCCTAAGGCTCAAGTGAATTTGAGAATGAGATTCTTCTCGATCTTCACTTCTTCATCCTTCTGTGGGGCTCCTTGGATTGTCAGGTCTGGGTATCTAAGTGAAAAGAAAGTCCTCCTTGAAGGGGTGTTTTCTTTCCTCCTTGGATACTCAAAGCATCCTAATTTGAATTCAAATGAAGAGGAACTCTCTCCTAAGAGATGTCACTCTTCTCTTTGAATTTCAGATTTGATTTATATTCCATCTCAAATTACTTTGAATATATAACTCTTGATTCAAATTAAATTACATTTGAAAATAAAAAATTCTAGACTCAAACATTCTGCAGGGTTATCCTAAATAGTTATAATTTGAAATCATATCTCAAACAGTTGTATATTGAAATTAAAAGTACTCAAATTAGTCACACTTAGATGCTCTTTTAATTTGTAAAGGGGGACTTAGCATTTTGGAGCACCTGCAAAAATTCGATTAATTTAAATTTAACTTTGCCCCCTTTTATTTTAATTCCCAGTATGAGCATAGCCACCTGCATAAGATTGTATCAGCATTTAAATCGCCCTAATGCTAAGGGTAAATCTAACACCCATCAATCACGTTCTAGAGTGTAAAAATTAAATAAATAATCATAGCAATCATCTAATTATAACAACTAATATGCAGTGAAAGCTCGAAAAACCCTGTCACACAGAAGAAAAATAAACACCAGCCTATCCTAGATCTAGAAGTCGTGCCCTAGCAAACCATCTAAGTGTGTGTAACGATTGTGTGGTTTGGATATTTCCTATATCAGGTAATTTGTTTAAGTTTTCTAATATTCAAGTTTGTTGATGGTTCAAGGGTAAGTTTAGTTAAAGTTTAAATGGTAATTTGTTAAGGTTTATTTTACAATTGGATTTTTGAAGTTGATTGATTAAATAGATTTAATTAATTAGAAGTTAAAGAATTAATGTAATTTTTATTAATTGAATTGGTTGCTGATTTTAAATGTTAAATTAATTTATATTTTGCATCAACCGGTTCATGGCGTTATGCCACTAGGCTCGAGGAACAAAGCCTCCTTAGGGCCTTTTAGTGATTTTGCTACAAATGAACTTCCAACTCCTTAAAATTAACTCCAAAGGTCAGGAATGACCTAAGTAAAAATTCCCAAGTGTCTAGAAATTTTATAGAATTTTTAATTAGTCTTAATTAATGAAATTAATTAAATATTAATTTTTACTTAAAAATAAATTATCCTCAAAATTAAAGTCAAATTAAAGTGATTTCAAGTTTCTTTGATTAAGAATTGAATTCTAGTTAATTTGATATATTATTTGAAATTTTTTGTTTTAATTTGAATTAAATATGATTTTTCAATGTTTGGTTAATTAATGGATGTTTTAATTTGCTTAATTATGGAGATTTTGATTATTTTGATTCAAACTCATTCTAAACTACATGAAATCACTCCCAAAGGTCAGGGATGAGCCATGGGAATATTTTTAGGTGTTTAGAATTTATTTGGGATTTTTAATAATTTCTAAATATTTTATTTTATTAATAATTAATATTTACTAAATTTTAAATTAAAGTTTAATTAAAAGTTTAGTGATGGAGCTTTTATTTTTCTTAGATAGAGGATCAAATTTTGGGTAGTTTGTTATATTATTTGTAATTTTTAGAGTTAAATTTTATTTATTACATTTTTTTGAAGTTTTTAGGTCTTAAAAAGGGTTGAATTTTGATTAGTTTAATTTTTTAACTTAATGACCTCCAAATATAGTGAAATTTGGACCTATAGTGTAAAATGTCACTACTTTAAAAGTTCTAAAGTTTCACCCCTATTGGGTGTGTGTACAATTTTATAAAATTTTTCTAAGTTGGCTAGACCATTTCCTTAGTTATTTTTCCCAGGTGTCTCCAGTGTTCAAATGGGTTTAAAATTTTGGTCATCTAGCCTTGGAACATATGCAAGCACATTACAAAAATTATGCAGCTTAATTCTAAGAATTTGAAGAGTTATGAATTTCCAAAGTTTTATGTCTAATTTAGACCCATTACTTTGAAAATTCATATCACATAAATCCACTTGACATCTGATCCTAAGAAAATTACAGTGAATGCCTAAGATATCCATAAATATTTCACTAAAATTTGGGCTCAGTTTGACCACTGGATTGTGAGCAAATTGCTAAAAATTAATTTCAAACAATCTCAAATAACTCACAATACAATGACTAAAACACTTGAATTTTATTTTTATTGAATAGTAGGGCTCAAGACCTTTCCAACAAGCCTAAGAGCACTCATTTTGGTGAAACATTAGATTTTCTATGAATTTTAGAATTTCTGGGTATTTAATTAAATTTCTTTATTCAATTTGAGTAGAACTGCGGCGCACGTGATGTGGCGTGATCAGGGCCGTCTGATCGTGCAGTTCAAAATGATGAAAATTCAATTGCCATAACTTTCAATCCAACCTTCCAAATTTGATGTAATTTAAAACGTAGGATATTGATGCCCTAATCTTTCAACCCATGGAAGTTCAAGGCTCCATGCATTGAGATTTAGGAGAAATCAAGGTTTGATCATATAACTTAAAATGAAGATAATTTATAATCCAGATATCAGATTTTGATGTACTTGGGCTTGTTGGAAAGATATTTGAACCCTCTACAATTTCCTTTAAGGGTCCAAGAACATTTGATAGCTAGATCAAATTCTGATAGAGCAATTATCCTTTCTCTCTCTTTTTTTCTCTCTCTTCTCAAAATGGGGTTTTTGAGCTTGGGAAAAAGATGGGGAAAGGTTTGGAGAGTCTTAGAAATTGATGGAGAGGTTGAGTTATCCTTTGAATGGGTTGGGGGCTACTGGAACTAAAGATTTTGGAAGGGAATAGCTAAAGCCAAAACTTTGAGTTGGATTAGCCACCCTACCTAGCATATAATGATTGTATAGGATTAATATGAGAGATAGGGAAGCTTTGAGAAGATTCCAAGTAATCCCCTCAGCCACCAAAATGCATGGATTGCTTTGGTTTAGAGGGGATTAAGCTTAAGATGGGTTTTGATCAAGTTTGACCACCCTAAACCCAAAATTTGACCATTTGACCAATCCCCATGCCATATGGCAGCTGAGGTGGCTTGGGGAGAACTCCTTGAGTGCTGGAGTGATGTATTGGAGAGGGGTTTAATGGCTATGAATTAAAGTTTGATTGTTTAGAAGGGAATTTAGGAGAGTTTGACCAAGTTTTGGCAAGTTTGACTTGGTGATTTAGTCAAGCTAGCTAGGGTTTAATCCAAAATAAAATTTAGAAATATTTGGAGCATGATTGGGATATCTTTTGGAATGAATTTGAAGGTTCAACTGATTTGATTTGGTCATAGATGTTGATTTGGCGCATTTAACCCTTAAAGGGTTATTTGGTCAACCTAAGTTGACTTGGTCAACCAGGTTGACCAAGAGCTAGGGTTTGGGTCCAATGCACTCCTAATGATATTTAGGATGCATTGGAAGAGATTTCTAGGTTTGGTTTGAAAAGATTATATTGGAATTTCAAGAAAACTCCAAAATTGCCCTTGAGGGGCATTTTGGTTAATTTGACCCCTGATCAACTGGGGGTCAAAGAGAGTCCACCAAAATGTAATTTAATATTCAACATATGATAATCAAGGGTCTAGAAGTGATCAAATGGGTTTGTATAAGGCTCCAAGGTCAAAATCCACTAGGTGGCTGGTCTAGTGGCATGGGCCATAAATATTTGAAGGTTTTACAGCTTTTGGGTTTCAAGTCAATTTTTGAGGTTAGAGACCCTAGATTTAGCTCAAATTTGGAGGGTATACCCTAGATATATGCCTAATCAATATGCAATTGATAGATTATGAATAAGGGGTCATTTGACTAGGGTTTGAAATGTTTGAAAATTCATTGGAAAAGGTTTTCAGGACAGGGTCTTTGAACCTTGAATTTTGATTTAAAATATGGATTTGATTTGGATTGATCTAAGATCTAGGTGGATTATAGGATTTGGATTGGTCCAAATGATCTCATATAAAAATGAGGTCAATAGGCATCATTCGTTGGCAACTGCGAATGTACATTTTCTGGACCATTGATCGCACCATCAATGGTCCAAATTGAACCGTTTCACCAATCTATCCGATCGTGAATTTGATCATGTGGTCTATTCCGTCATTCGGCTCGATCTGAGCTACCCATTCTAAAATATGGGCGATTAGATGGCGGGCGGTAGCGACTAACATGGTTAAGTTAACCACGTCCCACCATCATAATGATTTGTAATTAATATTAATGATTGCCGGCGGCCCAATTATTAGCATTAATTATGCCACCAACCAATGATTGGCTATAGTTTGAAGTGGACAACCAGGGCCTGCGATGTGTCCTCCACCATCGCTGGCACTGCTAAAGATTTAAAATTAATTTAAAATTTATTTTAAAATTAGGAAAATTCTAAAAATTTTTAAAAATTAAATATTTATCAAAAATACATATTTTATATCAATATTTAAAAAAATGAAATACTTTAATTTAAAATTAATATTAATTTAAAATATTGAATATATTTTATATTATCTTAAATGTTAAATATTAATTATTTTAAATTATTACTTAATTAAAAATGATTAAAATATTTAATAAAATTTAAAATTTTATTTTAAAATATATTTTAAACTTTTAGATAAGTATTTAAAATATTTTATTTTAAATTTAAATATTAATTTAAAATATTTTCTTTAAATATGTTAAATAATTTTCATTACTCTAGTATTTAATTAACATTAAAATTAATATTAACTTAATTTTTTAAAAATCTAAAATTTTGATTTTATAATATTTTATTTAAATTATAATATAGATTTTAAATTTATTAAATTAAAATTTAGTTCAAACTATTTAGTATAATTTGAATAATTTATATTATTTAAATAACTAAGTAATTAATCAATATTTAATTAATTAAATGGTTTATATCTTCAAAACTTTATAAATTTATATCAAAACATTTTAAATAATTAAATAATTATTTTAAAATATATTATTTTGAAAGTAAATTAATTTTAAAATATTTTATTTAAATATTTTTAAATAATATTCAATTAAGGTTTAATTAAATATTATCTAATTAAATGATTAATTAAATACATTAAGAAAAATTAAAAAGAAACTTATTTTAAAATATTTTAAGAATTAAAAAAAATATTTTAAAATATTTTAATTTGAAATTAAATTAATATAAGATATATTTTATACTTTAAATAAATTTTTAATTAATTAAATATTTAATCATTTAACTAATATTTAATTTAAATTAAACTAAATTAATTTTAAAAATTTTAAAGAAAATTATTTTAAATAATTTGAAATTTTAGAAAATATTTAAGATTTAATTTAATTTAATTTAAGAATTATTTTGAATATTAATCAATTTTAAATTATTTTAAATAGTTTAATTAACATAAAACTTACAAAATTCAAAATAAATTCAATTTAAATAAGGAAACTTAATATAATATATAAGATTTTCAAAATTTTAAATATTTTAATTTAAAATTAATTTTAAAATTAAAAATTTAATTTAATTTAGATAATTCAAATTATTTGATTACTTTAATATTTAATTAATATTTAATTAAATATTAAATTTAATATTTTTAAAATTAAAAGTTTTATTTTAAAAATCTTTTAAATATTGAGAGGTTTATTTTAAGATATTTTAATTTAAAATTAAATTAAATTTAAGATATTTTTAAATACCTTTAAATAATTTATATTATTTAAATAGTTGAATATTTTATTAATATTTAATTAATTTTTGACTTGAATAATTTTAAAAAATTTGAACACATGTATCTTAAAATATTTTCATAATATTACGGTATTTTTAAAGTTATTTTGAAAATTATCTTTTCTAAAATTTAAAATTAACCTATTTTCAATATAAAATTTAATTTTTAAAATTATATATATATTTTAAATCTTTGAATGTTAGGAGAGCTCTTGAAATTTTATACATGATTTGAGTCTATATGAATAGAATTCATGGAGAAGGATTAGGGAATGGTTGTATTCAAACTATTCATTAATCAAAATTTTATGTATGTTAATTATCTTCAACTCTTGTAGGTATAGGGGGCACACACACACACTTATCTTAGGCTCTCCGAGATTTATGAATTGATTGTGATTGTATATGCACGTATATGTTTATCAAGGTTAGTGATATTGATTTAAACCCACTTAACCTAGTGGCATCTTAATGACAAAAATTAAGGACTTATTTAAAGAACTTTAACTGACCATAATTCAATCCTTAATAAAAAAAAATAAAATCCTCTAAACTGGACTTTAATTTTAAACTTAATTTAATGTTAATTAAAAATTAATATTTAATTAATTTAATTAATTAAAAATAACTAAAAATTCTAAAAAAAATTAAACACTTGAGAACATCTCTTTAGATCATTTTTAACCTTTGGAGGTAATTTTATGAAGTTTAGTATTTATTTGGATTCAAATCATAAAAAGCCCCTTAATTAAATCTATTAAATAATTTAAATAAATACATAAACTTTGAAGAATCATAACTAATTTCAGGAAATTTCAAATAGAGCAAACTCAAAAGTATTGGACTCCATTTGGGGTCTAATATTTATTAAAAATATCAAACAACCATAAAAAATTTAAAATAAAAAAGTTAATAATTTGGTCAACTTTTAGTCAAAATCAAGTCAAAACTTTAAAAATTTATAACTAAATGTAGAAAAATCTAAATCTAGCAAACTTATAGTCAAATTACTTATCTTAAGGTCTATTATTTACGAAAAATATTAACTTTCTAGAAATTATTCTAAATCTAAAATTCAATATTTAACCCCTTTAATTAATGCATTTAAATAATTCAAATAATTCTAGAAAATTCAATAATTGATTTAAATATCCAGAAAATCTTAATCCAACTTTAAAATCAGCAACCAATTAATTTTAATTAAAATTCATCAACCTTCAAATCTTAATGAATTCAATTTACTTAATTATATTAGTTACCAGTGGGTAACCTGGTCCTACGAGGCTATTAACTTAGTCCCAAGGAAGGTGAAATAAACTTCACGGCCCTAGTGAGTAATAAAGGTGGTAGCCACTTTACTCTAAAAATACATCTTAAAATTAATTTTAAATCATTAATATTTAAACTTTAATTAAAATTTCTCTTAAGCCTTGCAATCAATCAGAACATCAAATAACTTTAATTAATTATCTATATAAGACATATCCAAACCACACAGCCAGCCTCACACACTTTAGATGGTTTACTAGGACAACTAACCTTAGTGTTAGGCTAGGCTGATATTTACTTTTTTGCTTTGTGCCAGGTTTTTCATGGTTTCACTGCATATTAGTTTCTAGTCTAGATTGATATGATTTATTTATTTAATTTCTGTAATATGTGTATTGATGTGATGGGCATTAGATTTACCCTTCAGTTATGGGTGATTTAAATGCTAATATAATTTTATGCAGGTGGCCATGCTCATATATGGCTTGAAACTTAAAGGGGGAAAAATAAAAAAAATTAAGCTTTAAAATTAATAATATTTTCTGTAGGTGCTAGCAGGCTTAAGTCCCCCTTTAAAATTAAAAGGGCATGGCCAAGTATGGCTATTTTGAGCTTTTTAAATTTTATTATATAGTTTCCTAGGATGTTAATTTAACTATTAACTATTTAAGATAACCATGCAAGTTGTTAAGTTTAGATTTTAATTTTTATTTAATATAATTTGATGTGTTTGAGTTATAATCAAGAGTTGTAATATTATGGTGACTATTTGAGATGGGATATTAAATATCCAATCTAGAATCTAAAGAGAAGGGTGGCATCCCCTAGGAGAGAGTCACTCTTCATTTAGATATCCAGATTAGGATAATGTTAAATATCCAAGGAGAAAAGAAAACACCCCTTCGAGGAGGAGTTTTTTTTCACTTGGGTATCCGGACCCGACAGATCCAAGGAGCTTGTAGAAGGATGAAGAAGATGAAAGAGAAGAATCTCATTCTCAAAGTCATTTAAGTCTTAAGATTAGAAATCTAGGCTTGTTATTAGTGGTACCTGACCACTTTAGTTTTCCTATAGATCTTGGGTTATAATATTAACTAGAATTTGTCATATGGATATTCAATTTGATAAATTTAATTGGTTTGTTTAATTTGATTTCACAGTAAAAATTGTTTGCTTTTCTAGCCTTTGTTATTTGCATGTCAATTTTGTTTTAGCCTGGAACCCGATCGGAGGCTCGTGAGGATAAACTTAAAGATATTTCTACTTAAAATTAAAATTTAAAATATTTAAGCTCACATAGAAACTTAATGATTTTAAGAAGTAAGCTTAGGACCGTCGAGAGTTTTTCATGCATTATCTTAAATCTTCTCTTCATTGTTAGGCACCTCCCCACCTGTGGGTTTTGATAGGCCACTTGAACTATTAGGGTGCAGTCCTGTTAAGGGAAAGTCATGCAATCTTTAGGATAAAGTTATTTTTTAAGCCTAATTTTAAAAATAATTTTTTATTTAATGTATTTTATCGAGTCAATTTGCATGTATTGTATTAGATACAAACATAAAGTATCTAAAAACTTAATCATATTTACTTTCAAGCTTCATATTACCTAATATGTGTTAAGGGGCCAATTAAGATCTACTCTAGATGTTGGCCCCCTTTTCTCTAAACTTAACTAAATAATGTTCCTGCCACTCTTTCATAAGTGATTAGACTCATAATTTTAAAGCGCTTAGGTGGTTAGCTAGTTCCCCAGTTTAAGCCAGGGTAAGTCTAGGTTTACACTGCATTAGTTAGATTCAGATTACTGATTTTTACTACCCAATTTAGACTTAGGTTTTCAGGTAGGTTTAGACTATAAGACCTCAACCTTCAAAAATCTAATCATAATATTCTAATAAAAGTGGTAATTCAAATTAAATTTCTTTCAATAAGAATTTAAACCCAACACTTAGGATAGATTGGGGTGCTTCTGAAATGCTTCAAAATCCTAAAGCACCTCCTACCTTTTCTCCCTTGACCTCCAAAAAATAGTGTTCTTCTTTGATCCAATCACTATTGAAAATTTTAATCGACACATTCCTTTGATATCAATCTTTGAAAATCCTAAATAAAATTTTTATCATTATTTTAATCAAGAGTATTCATGGGAGACTTCGATTTTTTTATGATGTAAGTAACTATGAGGGCTTATGGTCATAGGAGATTTAGAAACCCAAATCAAACTTTCAAAATCAAAATTTTCAAAATCTAATTAATTATCTTTGGGAAAATTAAAGCCAATAATCGTTATCGTCTTATTTAAATGATTGATAATAAACGATATCTTCTTCCTCTAGGAAGATATATTATTCTATCATCTTGACTTTAATTATGAACTTAATGATCCCTTATCTAGATTATTATAGTCAAACACTCGATCAAATATCATTTTGATCCTTCGAGATCCTATATTATCATTTCCTGAATTGACTATGATAATCAGGATAGATTCAAAGTTTTGTAATTTGAACCCATTAGGGAATGATATATTCACCTCCCTAGATGATATGTCATTCATAATGACATGTTTGATTTCAAAACTAAAATTCCAGAAATTAAATTCTCCCAATGATAAATTATTCTTTTCAAAACTCCAACAAGTTTTTAATCAAACAGAAAAATGTCGACTCTATTGGGGATAAATCTCTCTCTTCATCTTTAATAATCATCAAAATTTTATTGCATCAATAGTTTTGACTATCTATCTTTCGTTGGTCTCTCAACCCATTTCTTTCTTAGGTGAGTGTGGCTAATATCAATAAGGCATGTCAAAAGAGAGGTGAGCGAGGAAACCTCTTTCAAAGTCGGGCTTTGATATTTTGTCTCTAAATTAATTAGTAGAGCACAAGAGTTAAGCCAAATCCTTTAAGATCTTTCTATAGATATTGAAAACTCGCATACTCAAATATATCACAAGTATGTTAAGTTTCATAACTTATAGAAGGTCCTCAATTCCAAAGTCAAAGTTATAATCCTCTAGCAAAGTTTGATCTTTTTAAATCCTAATCGATCTCTATATTTTATCATTATATATGTGATTATAATTCTTATAATTCAATATATGTGATAGAATATAAATATCTTCTTCAAATTCAATTCAAAAGATAGATCCTTTTTTGGCAAATTTGATTTTCGACATTTCACTCTCAAACTGTTCGTCGGGATGAAGGAGTCAAGCCGAATTCCTAGAATCTCCTTGTCAAAATTTTGTAAATGTTTATGTTGAATGCAAATTTGACATATTGAGTTTCAAAATTTGGGGGAGATTCTGTCGGAATGTCAAACCTTTAAATTCATTTTAAAATCACCCAAACATAATCATTATTGCCATATATTTTCCTATAACACTCTTTTGTAGAATAACATATGTAATACTCATCTAATCTTTCTCAAATTCAACTCCGAAATTCAATCCTACTAGCAAATCTGAGCTTTAACATTTTACCCTCAAGAAAATCAGTGAGGTAAAAGAGTTGAGCCAAAACTTCTTGATTTTCCCTTTAAATTTGTAAACCATCGCATTGAGCCCACATTCGACATGTTGAGTTTCAACATTCAGGGAAGATCTTCCAATTTTCAAAAATTCAAAAACCTTTCAAAATCCTTTCAAATTAACTTTGATTGTTGTTATTATATGTTTTCTACAATAATTCCTTGTAGTTTAACATATGCAATGCAAATTCAATCCTTTAGTTAAATCCAAAATTTGACATTTCACTCTAAGCTAGTTAGTGCAGCGAAAGAGTCAATTTTGCAAACCTCTATGTTGAAAGCAAACTCAATGTATTGAGTCTCAAAATCTGAGAAAGTTTTATCAAATTTTTAAACATTCAAAATTTTTTTCGAAAACCATTTAAATCAACTTCGATCGTCATTGCTATATGTTTCCTATAATATCCTCTTATAGTTTAACGCTTGAAATGCAACTTCAAATTTAGCCCAGGCTTTGATATTTACCCTTGAATCAATTGAGGGAGTGAAAGAGTCAAGCCAAAATCTCCTAATTTTCCCTTCAAATTTATAAACCATCATGTCGAAAGCAAATTCAACATGTTGAGTTTTAAAATTGAGAAATCTTTCAATTTTAAAAATTTAAACATCTCTTCAAAATCCATTCAAATCAAATCCAGATTATCGTTGATATATTGTTTTCTACAACATTCTCTTGTTGTCAAACATATACTGCAGAAATTCAAATTTTTTTCAAATCAAAATCAACTTTTATATTTTATCATTACATGCCAGATTATAGTTCTTATAATTTGGTATACATGATAAAAATAAGTTTCTTTTTAAATTTAAATTAAAAATTCTAATTTAAATCATCTCTTTTTAAATCTCAAACAATCATGTTTTCAAGCAATGGCTGGCAAATTAGTCTTCTCAATTGACAAAGAGCTCTATGTCGAGGTGTTAATTCTAAATAATTCAATCAAGTTTGACATGGGGTTGAAATCTTTAAAGTTGTCTATCAATAGGGAAACCATAATCAACCTCATCACTGAGGGTGGCAAGGACATCCCCTTGGTAGAGATAGAAGTTGGGGTAGGGACTGACTCCCCTATTCCCACAACTGAGGTAGCTGTCACCTGTGTGCCTCTTGTAACCTACAAGTGTTGCAAATCTGGTTTTAAAAGTACAGTTTTGATGATTACAAACATGTTTATATTCTATTTTGCTTGGCTAACCCATTTCAGGTACAAAAGATCAAAAGCAACTCAAGCCAACTCAAGATCGGGTCCAAGTGTGTCTAAATGTAATGTTTTCCTTTTCTTGATTCAAATGTAATGTAACTGATCCCCTAGCTAAGTAACCTTGCACACACACTCAGGGGGAGAGCTTGAGTGAATTAGAGTTTCTGTTCAATTTTTGTTCAGATCATCCTGGATGATATTCACATCATCCTGGATTATCAAGTGAAAACAAAAACCATAATTAGGGTGACCAAGTTAAGTCTGTCTGATTAAGCCGATCGTCTTAGACGATCCATCCATCATATGGGACGATAGGCTCAAATCAGAAATTCTTAACCACCAGAGCAAGTTAGGCAAGTTTTATTTTTAGAGATTTGATCTGATCGTCTCGGACGATACACGTATCGTCCTAGATGATCCAGTACAATCATACCTAAATTAGTATGGTGATTAAGGAAAGCAATTAAAATTTAATTGATATGATCATATCGTTCGGGATGATCACAAGATCATCCAGGATGATCATGACCGTCCAGTGTGTTTCACCTGTACGTCCAGAGTGGTGATCAGGATGATTTTGGCACTTTTTGAACTAATTGTACAGGACGATATCAATATAGTCCTGGACGATCAAGTTATTTTTAGGTCGTCCAGCACAAGTTCCTCTGGATGACCAGAGCGATCTTCTGGACAAAATTCTTGAATTTACACCTATCATCCCGGACGATCACAGAATCGTACGGGACAATTTGAACAATTTTTTCTACTAATCGTCTAGAAGAGCCAGATCGTCCAGGCTAAAATAGTTAATTTTGAACTGATCGTACAGGGTGATCTTGCGATCATCCTGGATGATATTGGCCGACTAGTTGAGATTTAGGGCAAATTTTGAGCCCTCCTATAAAAGATCTTTTTCTTCCAACAAGAAAAATCTTTTGCCACTTTCTTTACAGAGAAACCCTAGAGAGAGAGAGAGAGAGAGTTTGGGAGAGAGAGAGGATCTTGTGAGGGGGAGTTTGTGAGGGATTCACAAAGGTTGCTCCAAGTAAGGATCAGAGTTATCTTCTCTGTTTGTCGTCTCTAGTACTGTCGGTGTTCTTTGTGGGAGGATCGTTCACAAGAAGATTTGGGTTCTCTGCCCACTTCAGGAGGAAGAGAAATGAGTTCAGGTTCTCTGCCTGCTTCAGGAGAAGTGAAAGGAGTCCGGGTTCTCACCTGCTTTAGGAGGAAGCGAAAGGGGTTCAGGTTCTCTCTCTCACCGGGTTGGTGGAAATGAGTTTTGTACAGGCTTCTCCGCCTTGCTGTGGGAGAAGAAGGAGAGTCACTTTTGTGTTAGTGCAATACCCGGAGGAGAGGCTCCAGGGAGTGGACGTAGGTCCAGATTGACCGAACCACTATAAAATATGGTGTGGTCTTTCTGATTATTTTCTACACTTTATTTTTCTGTTATTATCTGCTTGGGTAAAATCTGTGGTTGATCTTTTTGTTTATGTGTTTACTTGTTTCCTCTGCAAATTATTGAAAAGATTTTTCCTATTACTCTCGAATTTTTAAATAACCAATTCACCCCCTCTCTTGGTTAGCCTCGGGACTAGTTCATCAGGGCTTAACATCCCTATCGAACTCTCAAGTGGTATTAAAGCGGGATTCATAAAATCTAGTTTTGAAATTTTTTTGAATTTGATCCATGGCTAACTTTGGTAATCGTAATACTGCTAAAGGTTATTCAATTACACGACCGCCATTATTTGATAACATACCTTTTGATTATTGGAAAACTCGTATGTCCACTTTTCTTCAATCAATTGATTATTGCATGTGGATGCTTGTTAAGGATGGCTATGAACCACCATTTAGAATGATTAACAATGTTAAAACTGAACAGCTTTCACTAATTGGACTTTTGATGATCGTGGCTTAGCCCAACTGAATGCCAAATATTTAAACTATTTTTTCTGTGCCTTAAAATCTTAGGATTACATGCGTGTTTCTACTTGTACAACTGGCAAGGAAATTAGGGATCGATTGTGCATCACTTATGAAGGTACAACTGAAGTCAAATAGTCTAGGTTAAACATATTGCTTCATGACTACAAATTTTTTTGCATGAAACCTACTGAGACTATTTCTGAAATGTATACTAGGTTCACTCAAATTGTCACTTCTTTGCATGCTTTAGGAAGAGAACTTACAAATTATAAAAAAGGGAATAAGATTTTAAGATTTTTGCCTTCTTCGTTTGATGCTAAAATAACTGCAATTACTGAATCGAAAGATTTGAATAATTATTCTATTGATAACTTACTTGGGTCACTCATTGCTTACGCACAAGGGGTGAACCAAAGGCAGCTTGATGCAGGTGAGAAGAAGAAGAAGAAAATTGTGGCACTGAAGCCAACGAAACTGACACTGATTCTTCCGGGTCTGATAGCAATGATGTTGCCTTAATCACTAGGCAATTCAAAAGCTTTCTAAGGAAGAAACATAAGAATTTTCAGAAGTGGGACAAGGGTAAGTCCAGTAAAAAGTTTAAAGGTTCATCTGATACTGTTTGTTTTGAATATAGGAAGCCTGGACACATTAAAGGTGATTTTCCTACATTTAAAGCTCACCCAAGCAAGGAAAAGGGTGAGGAGAAACCCAAATTCAGGAAGGACAAGAAAAGGATTCAGAAGGCGTTCTAGGCAGATTCTGCATCCGACTCTTCTAAGACTGAAGCTGAAGAGGAGGAAACCAACTTGTGTTTGATGGCAGATGATCATCCTGGTCAGTCTGACTAGGAAGAGGTATGTGAGCTTACTTACGATCAATTATTTGAAGTGTTTAAAAGAATTCATGCATCGTATAGGAAGCTTAAGAAAACTCATGCTAACCTGAAACTAGAATTTTTGAATTTACAAAAAGAGCATGATTCTATAGTTAAAGATCATTCCACACTTGACAACAATCACATGTCTTTACTTGATGAATTTGATGAGCTGAATAAAAAGTATTCTGATCTGATTACTGAGCATGATTCATTGAAAATCTCACATGTTGATTTAGAAAGGACTTTTAAAGAATTAGACAACATGGCATGTGAAGTGGAGAGTAGTAATGGAGCATTGAAATTTGAAATTGCAAGTTTGAAGAAAGAAAATTAATTTCTGAAAGTTAAAATCAGTGCTTTTAAGAAAAATGAAACATCTCCTACCTTTGCATAGTTTTATGTACCTCCACCTTTTGAAGAATCTATTTCAAAATCATCAAAGCATATTTCATACAAACCTAGGAAGAGGCACTATCACCCACGTAGATTAGTTAACCCCTTTCTTGGTGTTAGATGATTTTCTTGTGGCATGTTAGGACACATCTCTCACACCTACACTATTCACCATAGTACACATTGGGTGTGGAGGCCCAAATTGCCTGTTTCACAGCACAGCACACATGCATTACATTGTTCTTTTCATAAGAAGGAACCCAAACTTGTTTGGGTTCCTAAATCTGATATTTGATGATTTTGTAGGTGTGCTCTCACACAAGACATCATGAAAGCATGTGGTACCTGGACAATAGATGTTCAAGACACATGACTGGAGATGCAAATTAGTTCATTTCACTGTAGGCTAGGGCTGGAGGCAAGGTTACACTTAGAGATAACACCACCAGGAGGGTGGTAGGTTCAGGTATAATTGGTGATTCAAAGAGTTTTATAATTGACAATGTTTTGCTTGTAGATGGATTGAAATACAACCTGCTGAGCATCAGTCAACTCTGTGACAAAGGATACAACATAAAATTCCTGCCCACTTGCTGCATTTTAAGCTTAAATGACAAAATTATTGTGCAGGGATAAAGGGTCAACAATGTCTACATGTTGGATGTAAGTTGCTTTAAAGCTGATGTTTCAATTTGCTTAAAAACTGCTGTTGATGAGTCTTGGTTGTGGCACAGGAGATTATGTCATGCCAGTATGAAAACCCTTAGGAGAGTCACCCAAAAGGACTTAGTTAGAGGTCACCCCAAGCTTAAGTTTACTAAGGGTCACCTGTGTGATGCCTATCAATTAGGGAAGCAAGTCCAGTCCTCCTTTCACTCTGTTAAGGACATTAGCACCTCTAGACCTTTAGAAGTCCTTCACATGGATCTCTTTGGACCCATTAGCACTGCCAACTTAGGGGGGAAAGTCTATGATTTTGTGATTGTTGATGATTACTCGAGGTTCACTTGGATTAAATTTCTATCACATAAATCTGAGCCATTTGATGAATTTAAGTCCTTCTCCACTTGGATTCAGAGGAAGTTAGGTTGTGAAATCTTGACTATTCATAGTGATCATGATGGAGAGTTTGAAAATGTGAAGTTTGGAACTTTCTGTGAGGAGTAAGGGATTAGTCATAATTTTTTAGCTCCTAGGACCCCTCAGCAGAATGGGATAGCTTAAAGGAAGAACAGAACCTTAGTGGAAGCCGCTAGAGCCATGCTTGCTGAGTATTCACTTCCAAAATACTTTTGGGCTGAAGTGGTGAACACTACCTATTATGTGCTAAATAGGGTAAATGTAGATCCAATCTGAACAAGACACCTTATGAGATCATTAAGGGTATAACTCCAAACCTGTCCCACCTCTATGTCTTTAGCTGTAAGGTTTTCATTCTGAACAACAGAAAATCATCCTTAGGAAAGTTTGACCCCAAATCTGATGAAGGAGTGTTCTTATGCTATTCTAGTGTGGGGAAATCATTTAAGGTGTTTAATAAGAGGACTTTGGTGGTGGAGAAGATAACTCATGTGGTGTTTGATGAATCTGATCCTAAGGTGACTAGAGTTGAGGAAGAAGAAGAGGTAGGGGAGATTACCCAAGGGGTTGAAAATGCAAATCTGGAGGAAAGGGTAGAACCTAAAAATACGTTGCCTAGAGATTGGAGATATTCTTCGAGTCATCCTAAAGAACTGATCTTACGAGACCCTTCTGAAGGTGTTAGGACTAGGCATGGACTTAGGAAGAAGTAAACCATTCTGCCTTTATCTCAATGACTGAACCCACCAACATCAATCAAGCCCTTTCTGATGAGTTTTGGATCTTAACTATGCAAGAGGAATTGAATCAATTTATAAGGAACAATATGTGGGAGCTAGTAGAAAGACCTAGGAATCAAAGTATAGTGGGAACAAAGTGGGTCTTTAAGAATGAGATGAATGATTCTGGCGTGGTGGTTAAGAATAAGGCAAGATTGGTGGCTAAGGGGTATAATCAGATTGAAGGGATTGATTTTGAGGAGACCTTTACCCCTGTAGCTAGATTGAAAGCCATTTGGGTGCTACTAGCCTTTGCCTGTTATAAGGGATTTAAGCTGTTTCAAATGGATGTCAAGAGTGCCTTTTTAAATGGGATAATAAAAGAGGATATTTGTATAGAACGAACCCCAGGTTTTGAGAGTTTCTAATATCCAAATCATATTTACAAATTAAAAAAGGCCTTATATGGATTGAAATAGGCACCCAAAGTTTAGTATGAGAGGCTTAGCACATTCCTGTTAGAAAGAGAGTTTGTTAAGGGGAGCGTAGACACCACCCTTTTTTTGAGGAGAGTAGGGGATGATTTACTTATTATCCAGATCTATGTTGATGATATAATTTTTGGATCTTCTGATAAATATTTATGTGATGAGTTTTCTAAAATAATGAGTAAGGAGTTTGAGATGAGTATGATGGGAGAATTGTCCTACTTTTTGGGGTTTAGCATAAGGCAAATGGATGATGGAACCTTTCTCAATCAATCTAAATACACTAAAGATATTTTGAAGAAATATAAAATGGATAACACCAAGCCAATCAACACTCCCATGACCTCCTCTGTTCTGTTAGATAAGGATTCAAGTGGAAAATCTATTGATCAGAAGAAGTATATAGGAATAATAGGATCACTGCTTTACCTGACTACTAGCCGACCTGATATCACGTTTAGTGTTTGTCTTTGTTCTAGGTTTCAGGTTGATCCTAAAGACTCCCACCTGACTATTGTTAAGAGAATTCTTAGGTATCTTTTAGGGATACCAAACCTAGGAATCTGGTACCCTAGGCACAACACCTCTTTTGAGATTATTGGATATTCTGATTCTGACTTTGCAGGGTGTAGGGTGGATAGAAAAAGTACTTCTAAAACTTGTCAATTCATATGATAGTCTTTAGTCTCTTGGTCCAGTAGAAAATAGAACTCAGTTGTACTTTTCACTGCTGAAGCTGAGTACATTGCCTTAGGAAGTTGTGTGGCCCAAGTTTTTTGGTTGAAGCAACAAGTCTTGGATTTAGGATTACCTATGGGCATAATTTCTGTTCTGTGTGATAATACTAGTACCATCTGCATTTCTAAGAATCTAATCCAACATTTTAGAACCAAACATATTGATATAAGGCATCACTTCATTAGGGACCATGTTACAAAAGGGGACATTGAGCTACATCATGTGGCTACTGAAAATCAGCTGGCTGGCATATTTACTAAACCACTAGCCTTTGACTCATTTAGCATTTTGAGGATCATATTAGGTGTGATTGACATAAATGCTTGATTATGATGACTATTGATTTTTGATTTGTCTGTTTTTCATTCTATTTCTGTTAGTTAGCTGTTTGTTTTGATTATCTATTTTCTATTATTTTTGTTTTTCTGCTGATTTCTATTTTAGCCTTGGTGTTAGTTTGATTTGAGTATTTATTTTAATGCTATTTCCTACTTATTTTTATTTACTATTTCATCTCTTTTATTTACTGTTTTATCTCTTTCAAAATCAGATCACTGCTCACTACTGCTGATAAATTAGATTTCTGACTGAGAGTTTTGCCTTGATTTTGTTTGGAAGCTGGTAAGCAGTGATTGATTCCACTGGATCTGTTAAAGGGAAGAAACATTGATGATTGTTTCTCTTCCTCTAACTCCTTTAATGGTGTATTATTTCTTTTGGATAAAAATCTTCTTCAAAATTAAAAAGTTGGTTTTTGAAATAGAGATCTATTTTATCTTCCTACAGTAATCTACCTCATATGAATAGTATTTTCCAAGTCTTGAGTCATTGTTATGATTTTCTGAACCAAGTGATTGCACTTATTATACGATGTATGATTTTTGTTTTGTAAATTACTCTTCGTTATTGTAGAGAGTGAGCTTTGTCGTCTCTTATGTTTGGAAGATAATTTTAAAGCTGAGATTCTTTAATAGTTTTGAGAGGGAGAAAGCCCACAAAAGATGCGCAAAGAGCGCCAAAATGAAAAGAGGCACAAAATTAGCCCAAAATGAAAAGATGCGTAATGTCAGCAAAAAAATTGAAAGAACACACAAAGTGTATCAAAAATTAAAAGTTGCGCAAAGCGCCAAACAAATTGAAAAAGGGGCACAAAGTTAGCCGACAAAGAAATAGGTTTTCTTCCCTTTCAGATGTTTAAATGTTATAGAAAAATCTATGCACCCTTAATATTTTCAAAAGCTTGCGATGAAAATCATGATTTCTGATTTCTTACTTTGTAATACTATTATATCAGATATTTTTCTGGAACGAGACTTGAAAGGATCTCTTCTCAAATCTAATTTCTTTTCTTCTAAATTGGATTTTTGTTTTGAAAGAAATTTGCACCCAAAAGGTGTCCGAGGTGGGAGTTACGAAAGTCAATTTTCTAACTTTTCTGGAATTCAGTGCTGTCGATCGTCTTCTTATTAGTTCTTGGATTCAAAATCAAGGGAAACTTTTGATTTGCTGGAGCAGATCGATTAAAAAAATCATTAGTTTCTGTGTGTTTTTGTATTTCGAGTTTTGAGTTTTATTTACTCTGGTTGTATTTTTCGATCACTTCACTTCGCTGCCATTCACAGTTACTTTCAGCCACCACCTCCTCCTCCTCCTTCTGATCAAGATCCGCCTCCACTTTAGTTTTATGTTTTGTGCAATTTTCTATTTGTACTATTGTGTCTATTCCTCCTCCTTTTTATGATGTCAAAAGGGGGAGTTAGTTGTAGTAGTTTTTGTTTTATGTATTGATCTTATTTTGTGTTGTTTATTTCATTTATAATTGTTTTCCTGTACTGTTCTAGTTGTTCGGTGAAATTTGGAAAGATATTTATTTTTCGTATGTGCGTTGGTTAACTCCTAATTATTTTATTTTAAACTACTACACTAATATTTGCCATCATCAAAAAGGGGGAGATTATTACAAATCTGGTTTCAAAAAGTATAGTTTTGATGATGACAAATAAGTTTGTATTATGTTTTGCTTGGCTAACCCATTTCAGGCACAAAAGATCAAAAGCAACTCAAGCCAACTCAAGATCGGGTCCAAGTGTGTCTAAATGTAATGTTTTCCTTTTCTTGATTGAAATGTAATGTAACTGATCCCCTAGCTAAGTAACCTTGCACACACACACTCAGGGGGAGAGCTTGAGTGAATTAGAGTTTTTGTTAAAGTTTTATTTAGATCGTCCTGGACGATATTCACATCGTCTTGATGATCAAGTAAAAATAGAAACCCTGTATTTTAAGTTCCAAACTATAGCACCACGATGCAATTTGACATAATGATCTCACATATTGATAATCACAATATTGGGACATTCAAAAGCCTGTATTTTAAGTTCCAAACTATAACACCACGATGCAGTTTGACACCCCCCCAATCGTCATACTACTTGTACCATCTTTAACCAAACTTATGATTTTATTGATCAAGCATCGCAAGGCACCAACACTTAGCACCGTAGTGCCAGAAATTTTATATAGGTAAGATAGGATGAGTTTTCATTTCACCTTGAAATCTTCCTCACCATGGTGTGTGATTTCATCTAGTATGTGAAATTGGCTCCAAAAATCACTATTGAAGAAGAAGTCATCGTCCTCATCAACCTAAGATAAGAAATGATTTGTGAACATAGCTATTGAAGATAAGTATAATAATTCTATTATGTACAAATAGCTTATCCTTGAGAGAGGATTTAGAAGTCCTATGGGGGACCATAAAATAAATGATTATCAATAGGAACTTGGAGACTTTTTATTCTAAACCTACTGCTTATGAAGTCCTATTTTTAAAGAGTTTTTTCTAATGCAAAGGAGGCCAAGGATAATAATGCCTTTGTGAGGGGTAAGTGGGTACCCCTTGAAAGAGTAACCATTAATAATATCATGGAACCCCAAACTTTGAGTTTGATGATTAAATTACCTTCATTAATACTCTTATTGGTTCTAATGAGGACCTCTTGATTGCCCGTAATTCTAGAGCCCAATGGAAAATTAGGGAGGACAAGATAATTAATTTTCTTGCCTCTACAATAACCCAAGTGTCAAAAGCTTAGCATTACTTCTCTGCGTGGTTAATTCTAAGCATAAATATAAGCGATAAAAAGAACCAATCATTTCTAAATTATGTAATTCAGGCTAGCCTAATTATTGATGTACTAATATGCTTTAGATTTTAATGAAGCATTACTTGGGATGTTTAGGAACTACGAGTTGTTCAAGAGTCCAGACTAGCTAGTATTCCTAGCAGACCTGGCCTATGAACCCTATAGGTGGCCTAAGTCAACAACAATAGCCTCAAAAGAGAAACTAAGAGGAGGAGGAGGATGCAGAGTAAAAGAGGATGTTGTTTTTGTTTTTATTTTTGTGTTGGTATTTTTATTTGATTGTATTTTCTAGTATTATTTAATTTTTATTTTCTTTGTAAATGTATGTTGTTATTTAGTTTTGAAATGAAATTAATGTAATTCATTTATGAAAACTTGAAGTATTTTATTATTTACCGTACATCTAATCTTAAAATGCACTAGCTGATACTGCCCTTAGTATCTTATAATTTCCATAATTACAATATTAGAATTAATTTCAAGTAAGAAAAATACAAAAATAAAGGTGTATAACTAAATATGAGATAGAAGATAATAGAAATTAAGTAATCTTAATAGTAAATGATGAAAATCAATAAGACTGATAATTCCTAATAAATAGAACTCCTAAAATCACTTAAGCACTTGACTACTTATAGTGGATTAATCGATTTAATGATTAATATGAATAAACTATTTAGATTATTCAAAGTCATATATTTAGTGAGTAATTAGGGAATTATGAAACTATTAATGAACCTTAGATAGAACAAAAAATGGAGGTAAAAGAACGACATGGGAAAATAGAACCACACTAATTCAATTTTGTAACTCATATTTTTGTGATGAAATACTACATTGAGAATAATGTACTATCTCGAAAGATATATAGATATAAAGATAAAAATAGAGTTTTAAAAAATATCATTTTTATGATCAAACACAATTCAAAGAATGACATATCATCTTGAGAGGTGAAGATGAGATTCTATGGGAAGTGTTTAAAAATAAAAATGAGGTCCTATAATCAAATGTAATGTTGAGAATAACATGTCATCTTTAAAGATGAACATATTATTCTACAGAGGATTTGAAAGTAGGATTGTTTTTAAAAAAAAAATCACTACTTTTACAATCAAATATGACTAGGGGAATGTCGTATCATCTGGGGAGATGAAAACGACACTCTATAAAGGTAAAATAGAAATGAGTTTAAAAAATACTATCTATATTCCTAGAGTTTTTCCTTAATCTGTAGATACCAATTCCCCATAAAGGCAAGCCCTTATGATTAATTACATCTTAAGAAAGGTATTCATAAGAAAACTCTCAAATTAAAAAAAGTGACTCATATTATTTCATAACAAAGTTTGTGATAAGGATAGAAGTAGTAATTTTCAAAGGGATGACTCAGTGTTAAATAGTTCTTCTCGAGTCAAAGGAGAAAAAATAAGGGGTGTTGGATTCTAAGAAGTTTAGAAGTAACCCTAGTCCATCTTATATTTGGCTTTATAATTTAGGATGGAATTTATTATTTAAGTTGAAATTTTATTAGAAATGAGGGATTATATTCCTAGAGGGTGAGGACACATGATTTTGGGTCTACCTCAGAATATAGACCTAAAGTGAATCACTAAAAAGTAGCAATTCAAACCTATTCTAACTATATGCAAATTAAGGAAATGCGACTTAATCTTTGACCCTTGTAAGAAGTTTTGGGAATGCTCAATACTTTTAGACTTATGGTCTAGCCTAAAATAAGAATGCTATATAGACTCCTAATCACCTTAAAACTATGATCCTAGTCTAATGTAGTGTAGGATAGGTGAGCTATTATTATTGTTCAAGTTTTTATAAAGTGGGTACGACTTTTAAGAAATCCTAAGTAGCCCCTAACCATGAATGGTAGATTATGATTCTAAGACCAAATGCAATTAAATTTTATTTCTTTAATCAATTTCTAATGCAATGCATACTAATTGACGCATTGCAATAATCAAAATATAAAATTTTTAAAAGGCCTAGAAATTAGTTTTATCCAAAAAAAGCAGAACTCCCCTAAGATAGAACTAGACCCTCATAGGTCAGTTGGTTTGCTTTTACCCATATATGGGGAGGTGCATAAGAAGGAAAATAAGAGCTAAATATGCAAGTCAAACCACATGAGATTCCTAGCCCACTTTCTAATTTAATTATCTTACTAAATTATTATGCCTAAATTTATTATTTAATTATGAGTGAAATTTATTTTAATTATTAAGAGGCTACACATAAATCCAGGCAAATATCACATGTACAAATAAACCAAGAAAATGCATAAGTTCTAGTTTGCTCAAAAAGTAAATGCATCACAATATTAATAAATAAAATTTAATATTTACTATGGCAAGTGCCACTTAATACAATAATGGTTTGTAAAAAATAATGGTTTCTAGGCTCCACCGACAATAACCTGGATTTCTAAACCTATGAATGGTGCAAGTCTTTTTACAAATAATAAATTGATCTTTTTATTAGTCTTTGAGTCTCCTATCACTGATCATCTTCTATAAAGGTTTCCAAAAGAAATAAATCTCCTACAGAGGAGGAAATTTCTTAACTTTTGGTTCATTTATCCTTGGATAAACAAACCAATTTTAATAAATACTTTCACAACTCAATGTCAAATTATATTTTAAAATAAAAAAGACTTTAAAATGTACTTTATGTATGGTTAGTATAAAAGCAATACGCAATCAAAGTATAAACCACATAACAAAAGAAATATCATTTGTTCACATTTGAGAAATATATAAGCCGTACTTTTAATATTTAGGGGCTAAGGCAATATAAGCACCTATAGAAAATTTAATTTGTTTTAAAATTTAAAATTTAGCCCCCTTTATGGTCATGCATAAGATTGGGTTAGCAAAAAATCATCCATGGTCCTGCATAAGATTGGGTTAGCAAAACATCATCCAAATCATTTCTAACCTAGGATAGTCTAATATGACCATCACAGATCACAGTGCACAATAAAAGTACAGATCATCTAGCCACAATAATTAGCATTACACGCAACCAATAAAATGAAAAAAGATCCTTACAATCATATAAACTAACACAAATTCATAGAACATTCAAATAATAATCCTAACCTAAAACTTGAATCAATTATCCTAATAAACCATCTACATTGTCTGATAAGCTTTGTAGTTTAATGGTGCTTTTAGGCTTTATGATCTTATTTTTCTAAATATGTGATTATTTGTTGAAGGTTTAAGAACATTTTTGTTTAAGTTTAAGTTAAAATGTATTTTAAGTTTTATTATAAATTTTAATTAGGTTTATTTTTAATTTAAGTTTTCAAGAACACATTAACCTATAAATTAAAAGTACAACAAACCCATAAGCCAACATATCCTAAATCCCTAAGGTAATGACTGGTGTTCTGTCAAAAGTAGAAAAACTAAAATATAAGGCTATCTTTCTTTTAATAATGGCTCAAATAGTTAAAATTAAAGTTTTTTTTTAAGATGTGTCATATATATATTGAAACAATTTGTTGTTGATATGTTTTATTAGTTGCTATCCATTAGCACACTAAGGATTTTATTTACATGTGATAATGGAAAGGGGCTTATGTTAAACTAAAGAATACGTTGAATTTATACTTAATGTTTGTTCAACCAATTTATGTTTAGATTTTTCATTAGGGTTTAATAAATTGATTAAGGTTGTGTTGAAGTTTATCAATGATTTATTAGTAAAGTTCTATATGAAATGATATGAAGTGTTTGTACCAAAATTTTTTGTTATGTATCAGGGAAAATGAATTCAAGATTAAGCAAGCCAAATGGCCTCCAAATTCAATAAAATTTTAGGCATAGGATAGTGTAACCTATACTAAATCTCACAAAGTTTGAAATTATTTGGAGCCATACTCAATTTTTAGTAGTATATTTAAGTTTTCCTATGATTTATTACTAATACCTAGTTAAAGGTGGTTTAGGTGTGCAATTGAAGTGTCTAATTAATTTTCTTAGTGACTAAGGTTCATAAAAAATCCAATGCTATTCAAGTTGAATTTTATAATTTTTGTAGATTTAATAATGAATTTTTAAAATTTCTTAGTGGATATGTGTCCCTATACGGGGCTGATTTTTAGATTTTCTAATTGGGTGACCAAATGAGCTCAAACCTTCACCAAATTAAATCCAATGGTCCATAAGAACCTAACGACCATATCGTAAAAGTTTGAGGACATTGGATGAAGGGTTGAATTTTTACATTTTTTCTAAGATGTCCAACCCTAATCACAAAATGAATTTCTTAGGGCAGACCTGAACTAGGATTGGGTTAAAATTAGTGGCCATCAAACCCTTGTACAAATATTTAACATTTATAAAAAATTTGCTCACAAAATCCTTATTAATTGCGAGTTATGAAATATTGAAGTTCTAAGTCAATTCATGGCCTAGAACTTCAAAATTTCAAGTAAACTAGAGCATATTTTAATTACTTATAGGAAAGTTATAGAATGCTAGATAAATCTCATGGACGTTCCCATATGAATTTGGGTTCAATTGGAGCTAAGAATATGTAATTATCTTAAAAAAATGTTTTGTTGAATTAATTTGATTATTTTAAAAATACATAACCATTGGCCTAGGTAATACACTCATTGGATAATGCTCTCTATATTAAATCCATAGAGGATTCATACACAAAATATATCCCACTGGATCAAGAGAAATGAATTTTTAAAGTTTCTAGCATTTAAATCAATTAAATTTCTTTAAGTATGTGAATTTACACAGTGGGCAATCAAATCAGCACACGCTTTCATTGCAGTGCATATTGGATGGCTACTTATATCTGTGGTAGGTCCTTAGAACAACTCAAATCACATGGGAGTCTTTTAATATAGGATTGAATAGCTACCATTAAAAGGGCTAAACTATGGGGAGGTTAGATGGAACCGAATCTGATGCAATTAGAGCCATGGAAGCAAAATAGATGGAACATATAGCTCTAATTTTGTCATCAACCTCTGACTTCAATTAGTGATCATTCAAATAAAATTCACTGATCTGAGAGAACTAATGGATCAATTGGCTTCAAATCAATCCAAGAGGATATCCATGAAGAAACATACCAACCAATAATCATTTGGCCATGGGATGAAGATTTTCTTCATAAGGCTCCAAGACCCCTGAATATTAAGCTTGATTTCATATAGAATAGTGATCTACTAAAGGGGTATTTGGTTCCTTCGAGTTCATGGACATCTATGGAATAACTTTGGTGAAGACTCTAAGAGCTGAGGAGGATTGGTATGTAAATTAGTTTTTTGGCATGAACACATCATCAGAGCTCGCTCAACTAACCACTCCAAAGCACCAGGTGATGGGGAATGCTTATAGGAGAAAGGGGTTTCTTTAGGGAATGTGTTTGGATGAAAAGAAAGCACCCAAGAGCTCATTGTAGAGAGAGTGTGACTCTTCTTAATCTTAGTTCTCCCAACTTATTCATCCATCATAGGCTTGCATGGATGGTCTAGATTGATCAATGCTGTGCTCTAGGATGTTGCCATATGGACTAGACTATCTGTGGGTAGGCAAGTGGATCAGGTATTCATTTTCTTTAATTTGAGTGTTTAGGAGGCTCAGGTTCACCCATTGTATGAGTAATGGGATTGAGCCACGTGGTTGTTTGTTGGGTAAAACATTTAAGAAGTTTAACTAAGGGTTTAATGTAAAATGGTGGTCAGTAACCAAAGTCAATTCAAGTGATGGAGTGACTATGGTAGGGTATCTAGGACGTTAGTTAACTATTTGCATGGGTTTGGGCCTAAGAGTAGGGGTGGTTTAGGTTTAATTTAAACGAAAAGGTGAATTGGTATTTTTAGTTTTCAAAAGTTGAATTGGTAACCAATGTTTACCAGTGGGTCCAAAGAGGTCTAGCATACTCAAGGAACTGATTTGGTATATTAAAAGGCTATGGCATGGCTTGAGTTAAGTTTAAACATGAGAAAGGGTGTATGTGTCAAATGGATCACATACAGTCAATATGATCAAACATGGTCAATCATGGAGGTTTAAGTGTCCAAATGTGTTTAAGTATGTTTAGTGAAGTGTATAGAGGGCTTAGAATGTGGATTTAGGGTTTGGGTATGGCTTAAGATGGGAAAAGGTCACTTTGTATAAAAAATGATATTTTGATAATTTTTAATTTTAGCCATGACCAAAGGGTTAACCATGACTTGATTTGGATCTATAATGAATCAAATGAGTGTTTAATATGTTGAGGTTATAATGGAAAATTCGAATGTATGTTAGATAATGAAAATGTCAATTTCAAGAATTTTAGGACATGCTGGGTATTTTGGAAAATGTAATTAAAATCAAATGAGTTTAGGATTTTCAATGCTAGGAAGGGTTGGAGTTTATTTAAGGAAGGCCAAGGGATGATCTATTTGAAGCTCAAGGTCAAGGGGAAGGTTTTTTCTAGGTTTTTCCAATGAAAGTGAAGGTATAAGTGTTCATGTGGAGTCTGTAATCTTAGCCATTGCTAAAGGGTTAATAACAGGAAAATGTCACTTTATATACAACATGACATTTTCATCATTTCAAATTTTAGCCATGGCCAAAGGGTTAACCATGACTTGATTTGGCTCTAGGATGAATCAAATGAATGTTTAACATGTTGAGGTTACAATGAAAAACTCCAATGTATGTTAGATAATGAAAATGCCAATTTCATGAATTTTAGGACATGTTGGGTATTTTGGTTAATGTAATTAAACTCAAATGGGTTTAGGATTTTCAATGGCTAGGAAGGGTTGGAGTTTGTTTATGGACGGCCAAGGGACAATCCATTTGAAGCTGAAGGTTAAGTGGAAGGATTTCCTAGGTTTGGCCAATGAAAGTGAAGGTATGAGGGTTTATGTGGAGTTTGTAATCTTGAAAGTGTTAGGTGTGCACCTAGGGACGTGATTAAAAAGTCCTCTAAATGCTATATTTGGCCTCAAACTAGGTTATTAGGTTTCCCCTTAGAGTCCTTATGTGTTGGCTCTAAACTAGGCTAGAAAGACCTAAGCACTAAGAATAGAGGATAATGGAAAATTTTAACCTCATACAAAGATGAGGTAAAAAATGTGGTATTCACAATCATTATAAAGTATTTAGTAATTGAAAAAGTTAAAGTAAAAATTTAAAAAAGCTAAGTATTAAATTGTTAAATCGATATCTATAATATCTTGCCCCACTGAAAAAAGGAGTGGAGGCAAAAGACAAGTATTCAAAATCACTTTAAGGTGCTTAGCTAATTTAAAGGAAAGTGAGGAAAAGAAAAAAAAATTAAAGTAATAACAATTTTATACTAGATGATTAAATATTGGTATATGCCTCACTTATACACATCTAAGAAAAATTATTAGAATCATAATAATTAAAGAAAAATTATAGCATGATTAATGAATTAACTAAATTTATAAATTTTATTAATACCAAAATCATTAACCCTAAGTAAACAGTCAAAATTTTTACTTACATATTTAGGAGCTGAATTTAATAGGAATATTAGTTGAAATGAATTGTTAGGTTGCTTATTATAGGTTGTATAAATTGAAGTTATTAACCATAAAATATTAGAATTAACATCATTAAATTAATCATTTTCCTAATTTATAAAAAAAACTAGAGATGTAGTGTATAAAAAATAAGATCACCTATTTGAAAGTACATCAATATTACTTGAGGATAAGTAATAGTTTATGTTTTGGTGAATTTGCTAGTGAAATCGTTGTTATATTTTTGTTATCATCTTTTTTTTTGAAAATGCCTTTGTTTTTTGGGGTAGGTGAAATTAATTAAAAAAGTCATTAAAAATGGAAAAATTGCTCAACACTGCTACGCCAGACTTTCGATCACTACAATATTCAACCCTAAATTCTACCAAAATGTAGAGAGCAAGGTGCCACAATGAAGGAAAGGCAAGCATCGTAGCACCATTCAAGCACCATTGTGCCAGTTAGGGCACCAAAACACAAAATCACCGGAGTGTCATGGCACAAAACTTAATTTGGTTATCACAAGGAAGCGGCATGTTAATTCAGTTAGAGCACCATAGAGGTGGACTTCATAAGCATTGTGGTGCTCGTGTTAGTTATTTGTACAAATAATAATAGTTTTGGCTAAATTTTTTGAGGGGGCTGGCCATTTGTTCATGTATCTTCAGTCTTAGGTAATGTCTAGAGGGACATATAGTGTAAGTGTAAGTTAAGAAAGTCAACTTCAGTGGTAAGGAGAGTTTGTAATTTGAGTCTGCAATAACTTATTAGTGATCTCTTCCCTTTTCTTTCCTCTTATATAGTTATTCATCAGTGAAATAGAATTTGCATTGTTTGTTTTAGTTTCATGGCTGGACAAATTAAATCCTTTAGGCTTATAATATATTTAGAATAATGTTTTCAAAAGAGTAGATCTTCACTATATGATTAAATGATGTGTTTTTTTTAAATCCTCCATACTTCATTTAGTTTGTGTAGAGGCCTTGCATGAACTTAAATTTTAGTATTATCTGTACTCTCAACTAAGGCATAATGGAACAATTAGGGGATACAAAATGGGATTTTTTCATATATAGACATATGGTGTATAGAGTCTTGGAATCTTAAGGAGATACAATCACTATAGTTCTAAAATCATGGCTAAAAACTCCAACGAGTTTGATAGAGATGAGGAGTATTCATACTTTGATTCACAACATCAATATTAAGAGATCATACTTTGCATTCATGATGTATAAATAATCATAGGTTCAGAGTCACTTAAATATAATATTTTCATTTTAAGACTTAGTTGAAAACCTTCATTAGAAAATCCTTGCAATTTTATTGATAAGGTAAATTAAGTAACTCATATAAGCAATACTATAGTGATCTTGGAATAATTCCTATCCTCATGGTAATGATACTTTAATCACTACTTTAGTACTTGACATGACATGTACACTTACATAGATCTAGTGATAACCCATAATAAACATAGAGTGTGTTGATCTCATTTTTTAGTGAGGTAAATTCTCCAGATCAAAATTCAATTTTCATACACAAATCATTAAACTTCATTTCACTCTTCAAATCTAATCTATTACTGTGCTTTGGCATAGTGATCAGATCACTAAACCCAAAATTCATCACTTGACAATCACCCTTGATTATTATTTAATCAATCAATCACTTGATCGTAACCAAATAATTATTAGTGATATGATCATTTTAAAATCAAAATTCCTTCAATCATTGACCTCCACAATCAAGTTCATAATCCATTATAAAATCAAACTTTGAATCCATCAGTTGATAGTCACTAATGATTGTCACCTGATCATTTATTCAATCATGGACAGTCACCAAGTGATTGTCAATGATATGAACATGTCAAATCAAAAACTATTCTAAATCATTGATCAAATCAAATATACATCAAATCCACTACCCAAATCCAATGAAAAATCCAATGCTTAAAACCAAAACCAAAACCAAAACCTCTTTGTCTATAACCTATTTTAGGATAATTTTCAATCACCTTAAAACCTAACCAAATGACCTTGGATTCATGATTGGTCAGTTGCATAATGAGTAGGCATGTCTCTAGGGCCAACCACATCAGTTTGGAGGTATTCCAAGTCCCCTAATCTATTAAACTCAAAGCATTTCCCAAGGATGCAAAACCTTTAAATATTTATAACCTATGCCACTATACATGGCATATTGTGAGAATTTAACCTTGGAAGCCTCCTAAAATCCATTGATCATGACCATTGTCATTAACATGATTTATTGAATTAGAATTGTACTCTTGTTGGACCTTGGTTGACCATGATGCCACCTAAACCCTAAACCCCAAAATCTCCACAAATTGAATTTCCCTTAAACCTTAACATGGCTTAGTAAAACCAAACCATGAAACCTCTTCCAACACATTTCAAATATGATTTGGAGTGTATTGAATCCAACACTAAACCTTAGTCAATCTTGGTTGACTAAGTCAACCTAGGTTGACCAAAATTCCCCTTAGGCCTTTAAAATTGTATTTCATGCATGGAGACCTCATAAAACCTTTGGACCACCTCCAAAAAACACAAAACATCATTTAGAATGGGTTGGACCCAATCCCAATCCCTTCTCAATCTTGGTTGGCCAAGATAACCATGGTTGACCAAAGGGTCCGTAAAACCCTTTAACTTGTATTTCATACCAAATGACCTCCCCATTGCTTGAAACATGTTCCAACAAGTTCTAAATTACAATTGGATGAGTTGGACCCTACATTAATCCTTGGTTAAACTTGATTGGCCAAGTTAATCATGATTGACCAAAGCACACCTAAACACTTTAAAAATTCAGTAGGAATGATTTTGCCCAAATTAATGAACCAAACTCATGAAGACAGTCCATGGGGTCACCATGATTCTCCCAAAAAAAGCTTCAACCCTTGGTTCCACCTAGTTTAGCCACATGGGTTGAACCAATTGCACCCAAAGGGGTTTTCTTGAACCAAAACCCAACCCTTGTAGAATTAAATTACATAAATGGTTATAGCAGGTGTCCCTTGACCACATGCACATGACCCAACAAGCCCAACCCATGGGTTGACCTGGATCAACCAATTAGGCAAACCCTAATCCTCTAAAAACCAAATTCTTAGGTCCATTGATAACTCAACCCAAATTGGACCTAATCAACTATTGAAGTGCACTCTAGAATTTTCCTTACACATGTCACAACCATCCAATGCAATGTGGATGGCTGATCTGATAAGATGCCTCAAAACAAACCCTCTCCAATCATTGGTTCATTTATAACTCCCTTAATAATAAACCTTGTAAGTAAAAAATATCAAGAACCTTCCCTTGCATCCTATTAGATAGTCCCCAACTAAAATGGTGGCATGCCATTTCTTAGGTTGTAATATATGAACCCTTGAATCTAATTTCTCTCTTTTATAAATACTCCAAAAATTTCAAAAGTAAGGGTTCATTTCATTTATAAGCCTCATAGCAACCCCCTAAGCCCCCCACAAGAATTCCCCAGCCTTTTCTAGCTCTAAGTCTCTACAATTGAAGTCAAAGAGAGAGAAACAAGAGAAAGTGATCTAAGCCAAGCAACTTCCAATATAATGGATTTCAAGGCTTATAGTCTTTAAGGAAGATCTAGAGAACATCTCTAGGAGTCCATAAAGTCCAAAAATGAGAAGATCTACCCATTGGATAGATGTATTTTCCCATTTGAAGGTTTGAAATTCAAATCCAAATTACTTTAACATCTTAATACATGGAGCGCCCAAACTCCATGGATTAGAACCTCAGGGTATTACAAAGCTCCCACTAAAATTTTATCTCATTTAGAGGAGTGTACATAAAGTTATGGGCATTTAAATTTTGAGTTCAAATTTAAACTAAGAGCTTTGGATCAATCTTGGCCATTCGATCGTGTGTGTAATTTGATTGGGCAACCCAAATGAAGTCGGATTGAGTGGCACTTGCATTAGGTTTTAAATGCATGCCTCCTTGAGTTCGATCTGCACAATCTCATCCATTCATTCAAATCACACAAATTAGACGTTTCCTATTTATGGCAATGTGGTTATGTAGATCGACATAGCTATTCCATGCGTGACATGTGTAAGCCACCACTGATAAAGGTTGTGCTATTGCATAATCATTACCAATCATTGGTAGTGGCAATTATTTTGAGTTAAAGGCTTTCAATAAATACAAAAAATGTTCAAAACTTCTAAAATTCACCATATTGAGTTCTTAGTCTCATTGGAACTGTCTTGTCTATTTTTATTTTGAAATAAATTTCAAAGGATTTTGATCATTGGTTAGAGAGTAATTTGGATTTGAACACTCATTGAATTTTTCTAATTACTCCCTAATTAGTGGTCCAATTAAGCTCAAATTTGGATAGGGCATATTACATTATGTGTCATACATACCCAAATTTTCATGGGCCTTGATGATCAATTACACCATGATGTAAAGGAAAATATAAATGTAAATGCTTTAGATTCTTATATAACTAGATTGAGTTGTATAGTGTTAAGAGTTGTAAAAGATTTAAAAATAATTATTTATATACACTTATAGGTTCCAAAAGGAAATGATTCTTCTTCCTGTGAAGATTATTATCTTTTAGAATTCTATGAAAGATCTAGAAGCCAAATGATTGAAGACTGAAATAAATAATCATATTCAAATCTATATTTGTATAGGAATGGAAATCTAAGCTTATTGTTTTTGGAGCTTGGCCATCTTTACTTTATAGTAGACCCTGGGTTGTACTCTAAGAAATTATCAATGAATAAAATTATAATCTATACATTATTATTCATGCAACATTTTATTGTGTGATCCTATGCATATTATAAAGTCCTGATTAATGTTTTCTAAATTATAATTCCTTGATTCTTAGGGTAGAGTCATCTAATCAAGCATTTATATGATAATTATTTAATCTTAGGATTATTAGCTGCATAAAAACAAAAATACAAAGGAAAAATAAATAAAAAAATATAACAAACATAGAAACACACAAACCGCATAGCTACATAAATTATTGATTTCACTTCTGTCTTGAATCAAGCATGAATGTTAATGACACCTAATCTAATCATCAATTTGCTAAAGGTGTTATAATTTAAGGGTTTTGTAAATATGTCTGCAAATTGATCCTCAATTGCTACATGACGTAGTTCTATATCTCCCTTGGTTATATGATCTCTAATAAAATGATGTCTGATGTCTATATGCTTAGTGCGGGAGTATTGAATAAGATCTTTAGAAATACATATGGCATTAATATTGTCACACAAGATTGGTATAGTGCCTAAAGAGTGTCCAAGGTCAAGGATTTGTTGCTTTAGCCAAAAGACTTGAGCAATATAACTTTTTACAACTATGTATTCTACCTTAGCAGTGGATATGGCTATTGAGTATTACTTTCCATTGGACCAAGATACTAATGATTATCTTATGTATTGATAGATTCCATAAGTACTTTTTTCTATTTATTCTATTCCATATAAAGTCTAAGTCTGAATATCCTATGACTTCAAATGAGGAGCTATGTCTATGATACCGAATGCCTAAGTTTGGGGTGCCTAGAAGGTTTTTAAGGATTCTCTTAACAGTTGTCATATGGGATTCTTTTGGATTGGCTTAGAATTTAGCACGAAGATAGACACTAAACATTATACCTGATCTACTAGTAGTAAAGTAGAGGAGTGATCCTATAATCCCCCCCATACATTTTTTGATCTATTAATTTTTCATTTGCATCCTTATCTAATTGAATGATAGAACTCATGGGTGTATTAATTAATTTAAGACCTTATATTTCATACTTATTTAGAATCTCCTTGATGTACTTACTTTGACTAAGGTACTATCATCCCCTTATTTCACACTAAATCCAAGAAAATATGTTATGCTTCTCTTTTAATGACCAACATTTTACACCATAAAGCATTATAAGTCTCACCACATCTTAAAAAATTTTCTGCTAAGTTTAAGGGGAATTTTCTATCACATAATAAGCCCACGCATTCCTCTACTTTAACCATCCAACTTGAATTCTACTAATAGTATTCACATCAACTCCCTCTCTAGTCTTATCAATAAGAAGAATATCATCACAAAATGCATACATCATGGTACAATCACTTATAAATGTCTACCGAGAACATCCATGACACAAGCAAAATAAAATGGGCAACTTATGGGTGGATTTTTGGTGATTGAGACAGTGAATTTCAACGACGGAGCGGTGAACATGAAGGTGAAGGAGGTAGCGTTCAGCTGGACGCAACTGATGTGATAGGGAGCGAAGGAAAATGAGCAGCGGTGAAATGAGAAGGATGACGATCGTAGAAGGGAAATAGGGCAATTCTGACAGTATTTATGAAAGATTTTCCTCCGGAACTATTTTTGGTAGAAATTATTCCAAAAATATTTCATCATGTTTAAGTATGGATTTTTTTGCCAAAAGTTTTGCCAGAAATTTCTAGCATATTTTTGGCCGGAAGTAACCATCGATTTTACAAAAATTGATGATCTTACTAGCGGATTTTGCACCAATTCTTTTTTAGTGGTATATCCATCAAAAAATCTTCTACTAAGTTATTGGCAAAATATCCATCAGTTACACCGCCACTTCTACCAATGGATGTAATTCTGTAAGAAAGCTAAGGTTTTCTTGTAGTGAACTCTCCCATCATATTCATATCAAACTCTTGACTCATGGTTTCTAAGCAAATTATAACATAGATTTTCATTCATTGATCCAAATAATATATCATACACATATATTTAAATAATTAGTAACTCATTTCCTACTTTCTTTAAGAATAGAGTGGTATCTACACTTCCCTTAACAAATGATCTATCTAAGAGAAATAAACTAAGCTGTTCATACCATATCCTAGGTGCTTGCTTCAACCCATATAATGCCTTTTTCAATTTGTATACATAATTGGGAAAGGTTGAATTTTTCAAATCCTGGGGATTGTTCTACATAAAGATCTTCCTTGATAATCCCATTTAAGAAAGTGCTCTTTATTTTCATTTGATATAACTTGAAGCCTCTAAAACATGTAAATGCTAACAATACTTTTATGGCTTCTAATCTAGTTACAAGGGCAAAGATTTGCTCAAAATTAATGCCTTATATTTGATTGTACCTTGTAGCTACTAAGTTGGCCTTATTCCTAACCACTACTCCATAATCATTCATCTTATTCTTGAATATCCACTTGGTATATACTACACTCTGGTCCTTAGGTCTGCTAACTAACTCCCATACATCATTCTTAATAAATTAGTTTAACTTTCTTCCATAGCTAGGATCTAGAGTTCATAGGATAAAGCTTGATCAATATTTATGGGTTCTACCATATAGATGAATGTTAAATGACTAATCTCATCCCTAAGTTCATGCCTAATTCTAACTCCTACAGATGGATCTCTTAAGATGAGCTCCCTAGGATGAATAGATGAATATCTCCATTGTCTAGGTAATGACTATTGAGGTTCTCTCTATCTCCTAGGTGAATAGATTCTACTTTTTAGATAAACTCTACCTCTTCTTCTTCTTCTTCTTCTAATCTAGGCCCACCAAATTTACCTGATTCATCAAATACAACATGGGTGGACTCCTATAAAACTAAAGTCCTCTTATTAAAGGTCATATAAGATTTACCTATAGAGGAATAGCCTAGAAAGACTCCTTTATCAGATTTAGGATCAAATTTTTCTAGAGGAGATTTTTCATTAATAAGGATAAAGCATTTATAACCAAAGACATGAAGATGTGTAAGATTGGGTGTCCTACCCTTAATTAGCTCATAGGATGTCTTATTGATTTTTGATCTAAAATTTATCCTATTCAAAATATAACAAGTAGTATTCACTGTTTCTATCAAAAAATATCTAGGGAGAGAATATTTAGCTAACATTACCCTAACAGCTTCCACTAATATTCTATTCTTTCTTTTAGTTATCCCATTTTGCTGAGGGGTCATAGGGGTAAAAAAGTTATGTTTAATTCCTAACTCTTTACAGAAGGATTCAAACCTACCATTCTTAAATTCTTTATCATAATTACTATAGATAGTATATATTACTCATCCTAGTTTTCTTTAAATCTAAGTAGAGAATGTTCTAAATTTCACAAATGATTCACTTTTATGAGATAAAAATCTAACCTAGTTGAATCGAGAGTAATCATTAACTATTACATATCCAAAGATTTTTTCATCTAAGCTGGCTGTACTAATAGGCCCAAATAAGTCCATATGTAGGATTTTTAATGGTCTTCAGGTGGTGATCTCCTTAATGGAATGAAATGATGATTTGAATTATTTTCTTAATTGACATGCATCACACAAGTGATCCTTCAAGAATTCTAACTTAGGTATGCCTCTAACTAGGTCTTTCTGAGTAATATTCCTAAGAGTTTTCATGCTTGCATGAAATAGTCATCTATGCCACAACCATGATTCATGAATAATGGTTTTCAAACATAAAGGATTTTAATAATAAGCATAATTCAAGTCAAGCATATAAATATTATTTTTTTTCTTCTAAAATAATCCTTCTATTTAAACTAATCAAACATTTAGTAGATGGAAATTTTATATCAAATCTTTTGTCACACAGTTAACTAATACTAAGCAAGTTATGTTTTAATCCACCTACTAGTAAAATATTTTCAATAATAAAATTTTTAGAGTTACCATTCATACCTGAACCCACCACTTTTTTGGTGGTGTTATCTCCCAATGTAACCTTACCTCCAACCCTAGCCTCCAACGTGGTGAATTGCTTAACATCTCCAGTCATATGCCATAAACATCTACTGTCTAGGTACCACATGCTCTCATTAGGCATTTTATGATAGCATCATTATAATGTCAATCAAGGGTTAGATTTGGGAGCTAATGTGAGTTTTGGTTCCACCTTATGCTTCAATGGGTGAGGCAAATGTATGCTATATTATGATGTAAATAACTTTGAAAGTTTTTGTAGGTTGTTAGACCTTATAGAACTGTCCCAAGGCTAACCAAGAGGAGGGTGGGGTGAATTGGTTAACTTAAAAATTTCTTAGATTTTTTAAAACCTTTTTGAATCTTTTAGATAATCAAATCACTAATATTAAAATATCCTGTTATTTAGATATGATTAATATAAAGGATTTTTAAACTGTAAAAATTTAAAGTGCGTAAAATAAAATTACAAAAAAATTGAAGAGAACAGAAGAACACCAAATTTTATAGTGGTTCGGTCCAAACTAGACCTACGTCCACTCCCCGAAGACTCCTTCTCAAGGTATTGCACTAAGCACAAGTGACTCTCCTTTTAGCCCCACTATAAGACAGAGAACCCTTTACAAATTCTCTTCCACCAACCCGATGCGACAGAGAACCATCATCCTTTTTCACCCTCTTAGTGAAGGTAGAGAACCATCATCCTTTTTCACCCTCCTGACAAAGCCAAAGAATCGTCATCCTTTTTCACCCTCCTAGTGAAGGCAGAGAACCTAGATATAATGTTGAAGATCTTCTCTCAAGAGCCTGCAGAGGAGACTGGCAGAAACTTGAAGAAGATAAAGAGATCCTCACTTTGGGCAATCTTGTGAATCCCTCACAACTCCCTCTCACTTGATCTCTCACATTTCACTCTCATAATCTCTCCCAAACACTCACACTCAATGTCCACTCTCAAGAGAAATTTACAGCAAAGGTCTTTAGTGAGAGTTTTTTGGACTCCTTATATAGAAAATATTACGAGTCGACTCACGAGTTTATATTTTTGATGATAGAAAACATTATGGCTCACATCTTTATATCTCCTAGTATTTTTATTCTATACTTATTTGTGTGTTTACTAACATTTCAATAACACCATGCACCATTCAACGAAGAATCAGAGCTCAAGATTGGGTAGAATAGGTTATGCTATTAAGAGTCTGTAATATTCGTTAATGTAATTTTGATTTCTCGAGTCAAGTCCTATAAAGGTGTTTGCTAGCTTGGTGACCAAGCCCACACACACTCAAGAGCTTGAGATCTAGTCATAAACTAGAAGTTGAATTTTTGAACTAATCATACCAGATGATTTCTATCATCCAGGACGATCAGCTCATCGTACTGGATGATTTTGATTGTCCTGGATGATCCTTTATGATCATGAAAAATAGCCACTTATGTTAATTTAGGCAAGGTTTTAAGATTCAAATTTTATTCTAATCGTCCAAGATGATATACATTGTACTGAATGATCAATACAAATCATACCTAATTTTATCTAGTGATTAGGGGACTAATTATGGTTAAATTATTCAATCAGATCGTTCTGAATGATCTGTATATTATACTAGATGATGTTTCCCGACATATTTAATTTTTCATCATTATCCAAGATAAAAACCATAAATTTCTCTAATTGCATAGGTGATCGTCCTGGACATCCTGAGACTGTTATGGGACGATATGTTGATTGCCACCCATCTTGAACTAATCATTATGGATAATCTTAGGATCGTACCTGATGATCTAGACAAATTATTGAACTGATCGTACAGGACTGTGCTAGACATTCTGACTAGAAGGGCTATTTTGTACTGATCATACAGGATGATCTCAGGTTCATCCTAGATAATATTTTGCACCAGAATTTATTTGTTAGGGTTTTTTAAAGCCCTTTATTTAAGCTTTCTCCAAAGACATTATAATTATCTTTGGTAGCCATTGTGCCTTCATTCTTCTAGAGAAAACTTGAAGAGAGAACTTGAAAGGGAGAGAGGAAAGGGTGGAGTTTGAGAGGGAGAAGATCCTTGGAGGGGGTTTCAAGGGAGTGTGGAGGGGATTTCACACAGTTTCTCTGACAAGCTTAAACCTTAGTACCATCAGATTTAAGGTTCGTCTTGAGGGAAGTTTTGGGAAGAAGATCTCTTTGGTGTCAAAGAACCTGGCTACTCCATCGCACTAGGGAAGGTGAAAGGGATTCATGGTTATCTACCTCTCCTGGAGGGAGAAAAAGGAGTGAAGGTTCTCTGCCTGTGAAAGGAGTTTTGGTTCTCTGCCACACCAGGTTCGTGGAAAGATTTTGTAAGGGCTTCTCCGCCTTGCTATGGGGGCAAAAGGAGAGACACTAAAAGGTTTTAGTGCAATACCTGGAGGGTGCCTTCGGGGAGTGGACGTAGGTCAGGTTGGACTGAACTATTATAAATCTAGTGTGCTCATTCTGATTATTTTCTGCACTTTATTTTTGTTGCAATTAACTACTTGGCTGAAATCTTTGATTAATCTTTTTATTGTTGATTAAATTCATATTCGCTGTAAGATATAAAAAGATTTTTCATTTTGTTAAAGAAGGTTTAAATATCCAATTCACCCCTCCTACTTAGCCTTAGGACTAGTTTTGTAGGGTTTCACAACCCTTGCAAACTTTCAGAAAAGACATAAAAATCATCCAAAAATTGAAAAAAATTTAAGTGAACCGACATTGATCGTATTGTATGATCGTGGATCATCCCATATGATCAGTTCAAATGATAAGGCCTCATCTGATATGAGCTGGTACGAAGCCAAAATCATACACTGTCAGTCATCTATACAAATTCAAATCATAACATATGAACAATTCAAAAAATCAGGCTTTCATCTGGTATGATCTGGTATAAACCCCATTTCGTACACTATGAGTCGTCCGTATTAATTCATATCATACCATATAAATAGTTCAAAAAATCAGGCCTTCGTCTGGTATGAATCCCATTTCATACACTGTTAGTCATCCGTACGACTTGCATTGTACTGTACAAACAGTTTAAAAATTTCAAACCATGATTTGATTAACTGCACTTTGGAGGAAAACACTAAATCAAATCATATAGTACGATTGGAGATCATACAGTATAATTAGTTTAAAATAAAAGTTTTATCTGTCTCCCCTTGTGTGTGTGCACGGTTACCCAATATAATCATACTCTCTAAGACTAAAGTAGAAAAAAAATAAAAAATAGAGATTTAAGACTCTATTACATAACATCCTATTCTAACTTTTCTTGAAGTCTTCATCAATCTGGGGTAGTATATATGATTTTTTTGAAATATTAGTACAAACAAAAATAAATAGAAATGTCTAATATATGTTAGGAGAAACAATAAAGTGAGAAAGATAATATTTTGTTATCATCAAAAATCATAATATTAATTCATGAGTTGCAACAATCTCCCCCTTTTTGATGATGTTAAAAACAATTGTTATTTGAATTACTATTTAACATTCTTTTCTCCTAAACTCCCCCTTAATGAATGCTAAAATTAAAATCATGGGGAAAATTAACAATCGTCCTTCTTTTTTTGTTTTGTTTTTATTTTTTTTTTTGTTAAGAAATACACATGACACATGAAAAACACACACAAAATACAAACACAATCACAAAACCAAGAAAACTAAAAAAATAAAATAAAAAAATAAACACAATTCAAACAAAAATAACAAACATAAACTTCCTCTCCCTTTTGACATCAATAAAAAAGAGAGGAAAAAACAAAACATCACAACAAAAAATATTGAAAACCTCTAAGAAATGAAAGTTACTATGGTCAAATCAAAAAGTTGATAAGGAAAAAGAATGTTTACATCTTGCAAAGACAATATTAAATTCCTTATGTAATAACTCATGGTTTAAATCAAAGAATAAATCAGATAAGAATAGTTGACTGGGTTCAATGTTCGCTCTAGAAAGCAGAAATATTAAATAGAATAATTATCAAAAATTAATAAAATAAAAATCTAATAGTTTCAAATTCAATAGTTAAAATTATCATTTAAGCATGGAATTTTTTAAGAATTAAAGATATAGAAGAAAGAACTAAATGAAGTGTGGGCTCATTTTATGCCTTTATATCAATAAGAAATGACATTTTTGCCTGGCAAACATTACGCATCTTTTGATTTTGAACTTTATTTGACGAATATCGTGCATCTTTTCATGATGGGCTAATTTTGTAGCTCTTTTCAAGTTTGGCACACTTTGTGTATCTATTGACATTTTTTCTTTCCACAACCTAAATCAATAAATCTTAGCTTATGTGATTATCTTCCAAATAAAAGAAATAAACTTTCTCGTATAAGGAAGATTAAATCACAAAACAAACCCCAATTTATAAGAATAAAATCAACATGTTGAACAAGAAAATAAAAGAAAGATAAGTCATTTTCTTTGTAATAATTAAAACTATAAGGTAAACATCTATTAGAACATGAAGATAATCTTCTTACCTAAATCTAATTTATAGTCTGATTTAAATTTTGAGAAGAAAAAGTCTAAGGAAATAACATTATAATGCAAAAGCAAATATTTTCATTCCTTAGATCAACATTTATAAATTTATCGATAGTAACTTATAGACAATCCCAGAGAATTAAGAACAGAACAAGAAAATTAAGTCATTCATTTCAATTTTTTAAAAAATAAATATATAACATGGATTCAAACAAGAAGCAACTACAACTAATCCAAAAACATTTAAATAAACTAATCCAAAATAATAAAAATAACTGATTTGAATACAATGACATAAAGACTAAAATATTAAAACATACATCAATAAAATAACCTAACTAATATGCTAGAGGATCTTGATCTGGAGGTGGCTGTGGAGGATTAAACATAGAAAAGTAGCTATTAAAGGTAGCTACTTGAGTATTTAGTGAGTCGAGCTGTCCTCTAACCCAGCCCATGTCCTAATTATATCTAAAGTCCTGATGGTGAAGACTAGTCTCAATATGATCAAAATGTTAATCAAAATGAGTCTAAAGGCGATTAAATCTTTGAACCATTTCTTGATAGAAATTATGCTTAGGTCCATGAGCAGGAGCCGGTGCACGTATGGTGCAGGTCCTACTTCTTCATCAAATTCTTCTCCCTCTCCCCCTTGGTCCCAATGGAAAAGAGTGTGAAAAGAAGCATCCATAAAATAGCAAGGTGGATTATTAGGAGGATTAGGATGGATGAGATTATACTTCTTTTCAAGGATATAGGCTATCAGGTAACCTAAAGCTACATTCTTCTTTCTCTGAGTGGAAGAGAGTCTGATATTAGCAAGGCTATTGATGTAGTCCAAAATTAACTGGGCTTTATCAATTTGAGTGTTGGTCATGATGTAGTAGGTTACAATTGAGAGTAAAGGAGTTATATTGATTCGGTCACTAACTTTAGGAATAACAGAAGTTCTTAGAACTTGTTGGATGATCCTTATATTTTAATTTAAGGTATGGACCAGGGGTAAATGGCTGATTGAGGGTATACCCCTTAGAGTTTACTTAACAGGAGACCAATTAAAATCATTTCTAGTAATCAAGGAATGTGCTCTAACTCCTTTAGTCGTAAAGTGTAGAAAGGTGCCTAAGTCTTCCTTGGTGATCTCTACTCTTTGGTGAAAAATATAAGAGGACATTATGGTGTGGTTTTCTCTCATTCTCAGATTAGCCAGAAAGTAGTAAAAGGTATCAGAATGGAATGCATAGATTAGGGTAAGAATGAAGGAAAATTAAGTAGAGTTAAATAGAGGCATTACTAAAATATTAATGTCTTCTTGAATAAGAAGACGAGATGGTGTGATTTTCACCTCAACGAAATGGTCGTAAGCTTCTTAATTTTTTCTCGAAAGGAAATTATCATCTAGTTGATAAGAACAAGATGAAGATCCTTTCGAATGTTGAGCCTATTTGCTGCTACTGCTTGCCATTTCAGAAGAATTGAACACAAGATTTGAAAATGGAAAGGATTGTGAAGAAAGTGAAAGGAAGAAGTCCAATTTATAGAAAAAAAAAATTTCATACAGTACGAGTTGAGATCATATGTATGATTTAGAAATTCATACTGTACGAACATGGGTTCATACCTACAAATGAGAACAATCAATAGAAGTTATTTCAGTGAAATGTCTTTTCGTAAAGTAGCCTTTATGATGCATAATTTTGTACAATCTTTGACCAACTTAATCATACAGATGAACAGGTGTTCATCCAGGATGATCTATTAATAATGATTGTATCTGACAGTTAGGTTCGTCTACATGCAAATCGACAATTGGATCGTATAGACGAACATGTGTTTGTACAGATGATCTTCGAAAAATAATTATTTTCAGACTTCCTACCATTTTCACATAGATTAAAAAAATAACAGTTTATATAGATGATGATGCCATCATACTGTACGATATGTTTACAAAATCACATTTTTTGTCTAGCCAACTCAGAGAAAATATCATGTAAAATCTAGTGCGTTCGTACAGTACAAAAGTAGTTCGTACAATATGAATTGAGGATGAGCTTTAGATTTGTACATGATAATTAAGATTCTTTTCCAAAAATAAATCAACCAAGATCCATAAAACACAAAAATGATAAACAAAAATAATACAATAGAGAAATTAAACTAAAATAGAGAAAAATATAAATCAAACAAAAATAAATCACAAATAAAGAACAAAAAACACAAACATTAACAAAAAAGAAATACACCACAAATGCAATTTGTAGAATTTACAATTATCAAGCACGAATATCAATAACACCCAATCTGATTCTTAATGTACTGAAATTTTTAAAAGCCAGTGGTTTTATGAAAATGTCTGCAAGTTGATTTTCAATAGATACATGATTTAATTCAACATCTTCCTTGGTGACATGGTCCCTAATGAAATGATGCCTTATATCTATATGCTTAGTCCTTGAGTGTTGAATTGGTTCTTTGAAATAAAAATGACACTTATATTATCACAGAAGATTGGAATAGTGCCAATTGAAAAATCTAAATCTATAAGTTGTTGTTTTAACCAAAGAACCTGTGCCACATAACTTCTTAAGGGTATATATTCTATTTCAACTATAGAAAGGGCTACTGAATTCTATTTTCTACTAGACCAGGAAACTAAAGAGTTCCCTATGAATTAACAAGTTCTAGAAGTACTTTTTCTATCAATACTACACCCTACAAAATCTGAATTAGAGTACCCAATGATTTCAAGAGGTGCTATGCCTAGAATACTAAATCCCTAAGTTCTGAGTACCTAAAAGATATTTCAGAATTCTTCTAACAACAGTCAAATGAGATTCTTTTGGATTAGCTTGAAATCTACCACAAAGACAAATACTAAACATGATATCAGGTCTGCTAGAAATTAAATAAAGTAATGATCCAGCTATCCCTCTAAATTTCTTTTGATCAATGGATTTGCCTTTAGAGTCCTTATCTAATTAAACTGAGGAACTCATATGGGTTCTTATTGGTTTAACTTTATCCATTTTATACTTCCTAAGGATATCCTTAATGTATTTAGACTGACTAAGAAAGGTGCCATCCTCTTTCTGCTTTATGCTAAAACTAAGAAAGTAACTCAAGGCTCCCATCAAACTCATTTTAAATTCCTCACTCATTATTTTGGAAAAGTCATCACAAAGATTTTTATTTGGGGGTCCAAACAAGATGTCATCAACATAAATTTGAATAATGAGAAGGTTATCTCCTACTCTTTTTATGAAGAGAGTGGTGTCCACACTCCCTATAGTAAAATCTCTTTCTAGTAGGAATGTGTTTAGCCTTTCATACCATGCCCTAGGTGCTTATTTTAGTCCATACAATGCCTTCTGTAATTTAAACATATGATTAGGAAATTGAGAATTTTTAAAACCTGGGGATTGCTCAACATAAACATCCTCTTTAATCACCCCATTAAAAAAGCCATTTTTAACATCCATTTGAAATAATTTAAATCCTTTAAAACAGGTAAAGGCTAGTAGCACTCTTATTACTTCAAGTCTAACTACAGGGGCAAAAGTCTCCTCAAAATTAATTCCTTCAATTTGATTGTACCCCTTGGCCATAAATCTTACCTTATTTCTAACCACTACACCTAAGTCATTCATCTTATTTTTGAAAACTCACTTAGTTCCAACAACACTTTGATTTTCAGGTCTTTCTACCAACTCCCAAATATCGTTTCAAATAAATTAATTCAATTCTTCTTGCATAGCTAGAATCCAAAATTCATCAGAAAGTGCTTAATTTATATTAGCGGGTTCAATAATTAAAATAAAAGCTGAGTGGTTCAATTCTTTTCTTAGTCCATGCCTAGTTCTAACACCTTCACTCGGGTCTACTAAAATCAGTTCTTTAGGATGACTTTTAGAATATTTCCATTCTCTAGGTAACACATTTTCTATTCCAATCCTTTCTTCAAGATTTACTTTTTCAATTCCTTGTGAAATTTCTTCAACTTCTTCTTTTTTCAAGCTAAACACTCCAAAATTATAAGATTTATCAAAAACTATATGAGTGGTCTCCTCTAGTACCAATATCCTTTTATTAAAAACTCTATAAGATTTGTCAACACTTGAATATCCAAGAAAAATTTCCTGATCAGATTCAGGATCAAATTTTCCTAAAAGAGTTTTGTCATTATTATGAATAAACAATTTACATCCAAAAACATGTAGGTCTGAGAGGTTGGGTGTTCCATCCTTAAGAAGTCCATAGGATGTCTTATTCAGCTTAGATCTAATATTCACCCTATTCAAAATATAGCACGATGTATTAACCGCTTTAGCCAAAAAATATTTTGGAAGTGAATATTCAGCCAACATGGCTCCAGCAGTTTCTATCAAAGTTCTATTTTTTCTTTCAACAACCCCATTCTGGTGAGGGGTCATAGGAGCTAAAAAGTTATGATCTATCCCTTGTTCTTTACAAAAAGTTTCAAATTTTTTAGTTTTAAATTCTCCCCCATGATCACTATGAATCACAAGAATTTCACAACCTAGCTTCCTATGAATCCAAGTAGAAAAATTTTTGAACTCATTAAATGATTCACTCTTATGTGATAATAGTCTAATCCAAGTAAATCTCGAATAATCATCAACAATCTCGGGTAAATTAGTGTTTTAAAAATTTTTTTTCCAGAAATCTCTTTTTGATAGTTTAAACCAAATTTAAAACTTAATTTCAAAATCATATCTTATAATATGGAAGCTAATGATATGAAAAATCAAATGCTAATTTTTTTGTTTTGATTTTGTGAAAAAAGAAATATGAAAATATATTTTTCTTCACTTATTATTTTATGATTTTAATTCTTTTTCTTTTCTAACAAATGTTAAATAAAAAAATAATCTCAATATTCTCAACTTAGATTTGTATGAAAGTAAACATATGTGAAATAGAAATGCAGAAAATAAAGTGCTGAAAAAATAAGAATGAGCATAACAAAAATTTATAGTGGTTCAGTCTACCTTGACCTATGTCTACTCTTTAGAGTTCTCCTCATTGGGTATTGCACTAAAACATTAGTGACTCTTCTTTAGCTCCCACAGTAAGTCGAAGAAGCCCTTACAAAATCACTTTCACTCTTCCACATTGCGATTGAGAACCTGAATCATTTTTACCCTCTTGTTGAGGTAGATAACCTGGAATCCTGTTCACCCTTTTGGTGAGACAGAGAACTTGTAATCTTATTCACCCTACCGGTGAGATATTGCACATGGAATCCTTTTCACTCTCCTAGTAAAGAAGAGAACCTAGAATTTTTTTCACCCTCCTAGTGATGTAGAGAACTTGGAATCCTTTTCACCCTCTGAGTGAGATAAAGAACCCGATGATCTTTGACCTTGAAAAATTTCTCCTCAAAGCAACCTAAAAGATTAATGAAGGCACTTGGAGGAATTAAGGTGGAAGCTTGCTTGGAGCAACCGTGTGAATCTCCTCAGACTACTTCTCCCACTTACACAACTTCTCTTCTCCAAACTCTAAGACCTCTCAAGCACTCTCTTAGAGTCTCAAAACAGCCCAAGACCTTTCATAAAGTCTAATGAGAGAGCTTTAATATGAGGCTTCAAAAAGCTATAAATTTTTTATTTTGCCATTTTTGATCGTACCGTACAATCGGGGTTCATATAGTACGATTAGGTCACTTCATTCTGTTAGTACTATACAATGAACATGGTCTGTATGATTAGTTTAAATACTTGAAATTGTCATCCAGTATGATATAAAGAGTCATGCAGTATAATTCATTCAATCGAATAGAATTTTTATATAGGATGATCGGTGGCGATTAATTATCATCCTGGGAGTAAATCATGTCGTACAGTACGATGCAGGCCATCATATAGTATGATTGGATGTATTAAATAATCATGATTTGATTGCCTAATTATTAGATTTGATTAGGTAATATTTAATGACATTATATAGTTTGATAGGTATCGTATGGTATGAATAACTCAAATTTTAAAATTCAAAAAATCGCCTAACTTGTGATTGGCGGTAAAGGTATTGAGTTCTACTGATCATCCTATACGATTAGGATCATATAATAGAATTAGTACATATATAGATAATCTTAATTAAATATTCAAATTAATCCTTGGTTTACTCAGATCTTACAGTATGATCCAGATCGTACAGGATAATCATAGAATTAAAACATTTAATTTTTCTCCCCAGTGTGTGTGTGCACGATTGCTAAGCTGGCATACACCATTTATAAGACTTTTGAGTCAAGTAATATAAAAATAAATAAATCAAAATAGAGACTCTTACAAAAATATTAACCCTATTCTATCTAGTCTTAAGTCGAGCTGTTTGTATGGTGTACGATGTGCCTGAAATGTCAGTGTGCATAAAATAAATATCCAATATTAGAAAAACCAAAGTAGAAGTCTAAAAATGTTTATTATCATCAAAATCATAAGCTTGGGATCCTGGATTGCAAAATAGCATTTATTTAAAAAAACTTATGATTGGATTCTAATATATATATGTAGAATCATACTACCTAATATGTTAATAAACTTTATAGGCTAGAAGCCTCGAGCTATAGGGCTATGTGTCATATAGAGGCTTTGATCCTTATGCCCATTATGATAACATCACGAATGAATTGATAATATAATTGTTAAAATACAAATCTTATTAAAAAATAAAAAAATCCATTTTAAAAGTATTTTTAAGTATAATATATGATGTTGGAGAAGCAAATGCACTTTGAATTAAGCCTTAGTACCTTAACCCATATCTGATTTATATTTATTTTTTATATCCTCTTCTTTGATATGAGGTATATAAGCTAAAATCCTTAGGCTGTGGGGCCACATGTTCTAAGGAGGCTTTAATCCTTGTACCCTTTGTTACAACCCCATGTACCTCACAAGTAAGGGAAGAAGGGATTAGCTACCCTTATAGCCTTGTAACCACTCTACCCTTAGTTATATTTAAGATTAAGGATGGGTCACTTGCCCCTTAATTCTTTATAACTTTAGCATAGGTTAATTCTTTATAACTTTGAATTATTTTATTTCTTATTTTATGGATTGGTGAGTGGGAACTTATGGTTAAGGGGTTAGAATTTTTTTAAAGAAATATTTTTAATAGATGGTCATTTTCCCAAAGGGCTAATAAAAATGTTGCAATTATCATTATAAATGCACTCTCTAACATATATTATAAGGAATACTAGGCCCTTAGAAATATGGTCTTAAGGACTAGGTCTGGATGTAAATATAACTGCTTCATTATAATTGTGCTAATATCTATTTTATATGGAGCGTACATAATTTTCTTTTTATATGTAATTTTAGTTAAGAAAATCATGTAGGTATATGGTATTTTAGAAGACAGGAGGCCAAATATATGAAGATCGATCAAGACTCCATATATTATTTCATTGATGTCTAATTTTAGGCTGTGTTATAATTATGGTAGAGCTCAGCTAACTATTTTTCTTTTGATGAGGTATATTGCAGAACCCAGTTGCACTTCTAATCTCTTATTTATTGCTATTTTTTGGATGGTTGGTGTGTTTATTTTATTTGCGCACTAGAATGGCCTGCTTTTATTAAGTTTCTTTGATTGTTTTGCTTAGAGGTTGATCAGATATAGACCTCATATTAGGCTCTAAGGATATTATATTTTCTATAAAAGATAAAATGTGTTTAATCAAGGTATAAGAAATATAGGGCCTAAAATCAACCAACATACTTCTAAAACTTAATGCATGACCTCTCTTGAGTTGCTTTTTAAATGTACAGCTTGTATGAAAAACCCAGTCCACTTCACGATAGCACTTAGCAAGTTCTGATTAGCCCTACCCATCATGCATAGCTTGAGTTAGGCTTATAAATTTTATTTTATCACAAGGAGGGATAATTCATCATTGCATTAACATAGTACCATTCATCATCGGGCCAAAGGTCCATTCCTCTTCTATATCTCCCCATAACTCTTAAATTTGCATAAGACTAGACCGCATAAGTTTAAGATGCTGGGTGGAGTTTTAGCTGACACCTTTTCTGAGTAGGGAGGTAAATTTAGGTCGGGGTTGCTTAGATCTCCCTTGGGATTTATGGTTGACTTACATTAGCTAGGTCGACGATATTAGTACTAGGCGTACGGTACGTCTCCAATAGATTTAGGATCAAAGGTTGTCGTTATGAATATATCATTATATGCCTTATCGTTGGGTGAGCTCTCTATTCTTGGGAGGCTATAAATCTCACTTATTTATGTCACATTGATGGCGTCTCTTCTATCTCTCTATTAAATACTTTGTGTGAATTCTCCTCTCTTGATTCATTCCTGTCAGACTAACTGGATGAATGATCTTTGAGTGTGTTGATTAGCCAGTTAAGCCTATTTCCTTTTGATTAGAAGAACCTAGGAATCCCAATATGCACCAAACCATGAAGAAAATAAAATAACGTCCCTAATCAAGAGTGTTCTTAGGTTGAGGATTAAAATCTAATTAACGATGAGGGCTTACGCGTGTGAAAAACTGGCACCCACATCAAATAAACTCCATTTGAGCTAATGTATCGAATGAAGGAAGCTTGTGACTCTTGAATTATATATATCATTACGCATCGAAATGTATAGGTGAAAGCCGATATTTTTTATGGGTGATCATATGTATGATTCGATTTGTTCTTCCATTGACCTGCTTGCGTAGAGTGTAAAGTTCTGTGACCGTCTTGTCCTAGGGGATAGTGCAATCATACTCTTTGCATTCTAACCCTCGTGAGCATCCCTTTCGAAGACCCACATCAGCTTATACTTATCATATCATGCATTTTTTAAAAAAAATTTGTTTAGATATAAATTTTTATTTAGCCCTCTAAACCTCAAAAATATTTTAAATATTTTACTATTTTTTATTGTTTATAGAGAACTTTTAGCTTGTCACTTACTCTTCACACCTATTAATTTTCTTAATTAATTCTCTTGCTTTAACTTGCCAAACTTATTAATGTAATCAGATGTAGCCCATAAAATAAATTTAAATCTGACACCACATATCAAGATGTTAGCTCCATGCTTCCACCACTATGGCCATCTATCAAAAAACTGAAATAAACTCAATTTTGAAGAGCCGAACCATTTGCCAATCCACCAAAATAATAATAAACTCAATTCCATTTACGATGTGCACATGCGCCACGCCAAACTAATATACTTGTAATGGTCCAGGTGAGAGGAATGATCAAAATCCTGTTGGGCGCTTATCGAAGAGCGCGATATTCTTACCCTTAAATTTGATTAAATCAATATAAACTTCACGCCTTACAGGCGTGCAAGGAAAACATATTCATCCAAGTAGCAACAGGTCGAACGGTCAGACCTTAGATTTGACCAACGGCTTCAGCAATGGCATCATTGTAATATCCAGGAAACGAATGTCCATGGTATTCCGTTCATTGTATTAGTAATAATTCTACTCTGGTCACACTATTGCGGCGGTGAGCAGCGGCGAGGCCACCTTCGACCTTCCATCTCCGGTTGTCCTTCTTGTCTTCCCAGTTGCTTGCGGAGGTTGAAAGCCTCCCAATTCCCAATGGACTACGAACGGATTGAACAACATTCACCTACGGTAAAAATCCTCCAATCTTCTCTGTTTCTTGGACACACACCTCCGATCTCAGCTTTCTCTTTACCCAATGCTATCACAGAGCACAATCTTTGATCTGAGAGGTTCCCGTTTTCTCTTTGATTTCCTGCCATTTTTGTCGGCTGGTACTTTTTTCCTGGACGCTGACGGGCTCATCCTATTTCGTGCTGCAGGGTGGCGGGTTTTCACCGGGTAAACTCAGGGCCATGCTTCTCGGAGTGGAAAAGAGGAGGCAGGTTGAGAAGGAGGAGCTCGAGGCGAGGTTTTCCCTAACATCTGACCTCGGAGAGGCAGAGAACCGACGTGAGATCTCAATGCCTCTTTATTTATTTGCTTCGTGTGAGCTCCATTGCCTGATCTGTGGTGAACTTTCGTTTTGTTAGGTACGAGCACAGTGGAGAACTGCAAGGATGTGGAAATTGTGAGCCTCAGTTCTAAGATTCCATCACAGGAAGAAGATTCGCCGGACACAGAGAGCGTATTGTCGGGGTTCGAGTTCCAGAGAGCGGAGCGTGCTCAGCATCATCGGTCGGTACTCATGCCGTCGTTCTCGAAGCCGGCACCTTCTAAGTGGGATGACGCGCAGAAGTGGATCGCGAGCCCTACTTCGATTAGGCAAGGGAAAGGTTGGGCGGCGCAGCCGAAGAAGACTGGGTTAATAGGGTATTGTGGCAAGCAGCAGGCTGTGGCGTCGAAGGTGATTTTAGAAGTAACAGAGGAGGCGGGCACTAAGAAGATCGATCTGTCCCAGGGAAGGAAGGAGATGGTCCGGAAGAAGGGGGTGACTGGGGCACCGGAGGCTTACTCTCTTGTGGACTGGAGCATGAAGTCGGCTCCTATGGTTGAGGACTCTGTGCCGGATACTGCAAGTAAGTAAATTGTCCACAGTCTGCTCACCCAAGTAAATTTTTGAAAGCATATATATATATATATATATATATATATATATATCTTATGTTGTTGTCTTTGCATACCCGGTGGTTTCTTGCACAAGTTACCTTTGATCCGTTTCTGAATTGAAGAACTTTCCATTTTGAATGCATTAATACATGCTTTTTCCAGGGAAATGATAATTGTCACTCAATCTATAACAACTTAGCATTATGCGGTTTGAAATTCATGATGCTTAAAAGATGTTAAAGTCTAACATACAAAACATAGCTTCGAAATACTGTGAAATATAATGGCATGCTTGGCTTTGCAGTACACTTGAAGGCGTCTTCTTGCAAATAGCATAAAATTAGTAGATCATCCTTATTTTTCAATCATATGTGTTGTAGAGCCTATGGTTGTACAAATGTGTTTAGAGGTTATCTAGACTGAAAAAATAATAAAAAATTATTTATTTGTATATGAAAATTTTACTCCACTATATTGCGAGCTAAAATATTTATGAAAGTAGAGAGATAATGAGTTTAAATTTTTAACTTTATCCAAAAATCCAGCACATGCAGAGATAAGAAAGGATTAGTAAGAGATACCCGATTTCTTACGTGTAAAACCCAAGAAAGGAAACAACCATGGAGCTTGTCCAAGTTAAAGTGAATTCATTAGTGTTTGTCATTGATTGCAATGTTGCCCTTCCTCTAGGGAAGACATTGATTCAATGTGTAAATATATAATACATACAAAATATTATGTGGTTAAAATTGGGAGAATCTTGAGCCATGGGATTTAGATTTAAGATGCCATTTGCTTGTTTATTTGGTCTTACCCCTTCGAGGAGATGAGGCTAGAGACTAATAAGTCTAACAAAAACCTCCATACTGATGTTGGGAGTTAGAGTTCGTGTCGATGGTTTGCGTCGATCTTATAAACAATAGCATGAAAGTTAGCGATGGTAGGTGTTGAAGCCAACATGTGTCAGTGTAGCTAGGTGACAATGATAAGAAGGCTGTAGGATAGAGTAACGTAGTTACTAGTCAAGAGATGGTGGTGCATGATATAGGTTGGAGGATCATAGTTAGGCGACAGTGGTCGAGTAATCATTGTCGGATGACTGTGGTCAGAGGATTGTAGTCAGGCAATGGAGGTTAGAGGATCGTAATTGACTGAGATGGTCGGAGGACTGTATTTGTACGACAGGGTTCGGAGGACCATAGCTAGGTGATGGGGATCGGATGGCCATGTCAGGCAACTGAGGTTGGAGAATTGTAATCGAGTGATAGTGGTCGGAGGTTCGTAGTTGGGCGACAAAGGTTGGATGATGGTAGTCGAGTGAAGGAGGTTGGAGGACCGCAATTGAGCAATGGTGGCTAGAGGACTATACTCGATTGATGGTGATTACAGGGCAATAGTTGGGAGACGGTGGTCGAAGATATGTCATTGGATAACAACCATCATGAACCGATAGTTTTTTTAGTATTGTAGTTTGGCAACGGTGGATGATGGCCGGTGGCTGGTTGTTGTGAGGCGGAGTTTGGAGAATCATAGTTGGGCAATAGTGGTTGACGACCCGTAGTCGGGTGACAATGATCGACGTCCTATAATCAGGTGATGGTTTATTGAAAGTGGGACAGTGTTCCAATGGTGGCGTTTGGGCAGTGGTTCAACAACATTAGTCTGTTGATGTTCCAACGACAGTGGTTCAATGGCAGTGTTCCAATGATAACGATCATTTGGTTGTCCAACTATGACGGTCAGATGCTATTTCAACGACAGTGGTCAATAAGTGGTTTGTTGACTTTTAGATGGTGATCTGGCGGTGGTGCTCTGAAATCCTTAGAACCTCTACGCTCTCTTAAATCTTAAGCCCAAGTTCAAGCTCTGACTCTAAGCTCCCCTTCATGTAGAGAGTAAGGTTCTATTTATAGATTTTTTAAATGACAAGCCCAAGAATTGCCAAAATTTAAAACACCCTATCTGATAGCCTATATTGATTCCCTCAGTCATATACTGTTTCTTAAACATTTAAGTCTTAATGATGTGAATATCAAGCAATCTTAGGCTTGTTCATACTTGTTAATGGCAAATGGCGCACTACGGTGCAAAGTTTCTCGTGGAGCCATCGTGCATAGCGTACAGCGCGGCATGTGCCATTTTAAATATGACGCACAATATAAACTAATTAAAAATATATATATATATATTTATTAATATTAAATAGCATTAAATAACAAATAATAGGTTGATTAAAAGTAAACTTTAAGTATAAATATCCTGTTAAACAACAAAAATGACAATTTTAAATCATACAGAAACTCACATCAATAGATTTGAGTAAGATTTAAGCATAATTTAGTCTAAATCCCGCCAAATAGCAAAAATGATAGCTTTAAATCCTACAAAAAAAGTTAAATCCTTTAAATTTTTAATATTTTATTCATTTGATGTTTAATTAATTAAAAATTAATTATTAAATTAATATATAAACCTTAAAAAATTTTATTTATAATTTATAATGTGTTAATAAAATAGCGTGCTCCATTTGTGCCTTGCGTCATGTGTCTTTGCCCATGCATGATGCAAACAACACCATATGTGCGTTGTGCCATGTACTATTGTACGCTCCATTTTGTGCCATTGACATGTATGAGTTTGTTGGATTTATCTTGTTGAGACGTTTGATTCAATTATAAGCATGCGAGATTCTAAGATTGTTTGACCTTCTAATTAATGTTAATTTGTAGTTTTCAATTATGCTTCAAGTGCTTAATCTGGCCTCATTCGGACTCGGCATGGAACACCTTTGGTGTTGTTGGGTTCGCCTTTTTGAGACATTCAATTTAATTATAAGTTTATTGAAATTGGAGTTCGAATGGTTCATAATTTCATTGTAGCCATTTCCAATCAAAATATGCATCAAGATTCGTTCATGATCAAGGTGTTTTTTGATGATTTATTACACCTAATACTTGAAATTGGTAATGGAGAAAAACTATTTATGGTTAAATTAAATATTAATTGGAAGGTTTAAAAAAAATTCATTTTGCTTTTTAATGAGATATTTTTTTAAAGGCCAAATGACATTTTCAATCTAGCATAACCACTTCACGAGGCTTCTGCAAATGCATAGTTTGGAGAGGGGTTGGTGTACGCTCTCTTACTAATGCAGAACATAAGCATGAGAGAATTATACTGACAAGAACTATTTGTTATGTAAATTTTATAATTCTTATAATGAGAAGTGTCATTATAAATTATTGTGAGAATGTATTATTTATTATCCTGAGTTCTTTCAATTTCCATTAAATATGTATGGGACGGCCGAGGGAATACCACGAGGCATTTGCCAATTTATAACCCAAAATTTGGGGCTTCATTTTTTTGGATGACTTAAGGTAATTACTTTTCAACAAAATAAAAAAAAAGGATATAGAAATCATCTCGTCTGCCCTGTGCTTTCTTAGCCCACCCCAAACCAACTTTGTAAAAGGAAAAGTGTGCCTCATAAGTTCTATTTTGGTTTTAACAATCAATCCTTGATGTTTTCTTAATGTGTTAATTTTTATCTTCTGCCATAAATTCTGCTTACGATTCTTTTTTTTTTTTTTTTCACTTCAATAGTAACCAAGTCTTAAAGTTACTTTTTAACATTCTGAAATAAGCCTGGTATTGATTTGATTTATATTTTGGCGGATCTTGCATTTTTCATCAACAGTCATGGTTGTGGGGACTTGATTTCGATACTTAACTTTGTGCAGTTAGTCTTAGCGAGCGTGATACTTCAGCATCTGCTGTCATTGGAACTACACTCAGTATTTCCCCAACAACAGTAAAATCTGTTTCCATGAGAGACATGGGCACTGAAATGACCCCCATTGCTAGCCAAGAGCCCTCTCAAACTGGAACTCCCGTGAGAGCAACAACACCTACAAGGAGCCCAACTTCTTCCAGACCATCTACACCCCCAAGAACTGCAACTACAATTGAATCTGCTGATTTCAATAGGGATAAAGCATTGTCTGAGAAGGAGCTAAGAATCAGAACTAGAAGGGAGATAATGGTTCTTGGCACACAGTTGGGTAAGATGAACATTACTGCCTGGGCGAGCAAGGAGGAAGAAGAAACAGATGCATCTGCCACCTTGAATATGAATTCAGTGGACCAGCAATCCAAGAATGTTGTAGAAGCTCGTGCAGCAGCTTGGGAAGAGGCTGAAAGGGCCAAATATTTAGCCAGGTATACAAAAGAACTCGGTTTGCCATTTATGATGCTCTAATCTTAATTCAGTGGTCTTGGTAGCTGCCCAAGTTCACACAGGAACAGTTATTATCATGTATTGTAAGAATTCATCATGAACATGTATTTTTTAGGTTTAAACGGGAAGAAATCAAAATTGACGCTTGGGAAAATCATCAGAAAGCAAAAACTGAAGCTGAAATGAGAAAAGTTGAGGTACTTATTGGATTTTCTGAAATTGAATTGCTTCTCTATGCAAAGTATGCATCAGTTTAATGTTTTCTTAGGCTTTGTTTGGTAGGCCCTTGTCGCGACTCAATTAGAAATATTAGCATTTTGAATGGGTATGTTGCAACCAGTGTTGTTAAAAGCACTATTGAAAGCGTGCTATAAGAGTGAAGTGAAGCAATTCATTGATTCTGCACATTACTTAAATGTGAAGTGCAAGCTCACCGATCAACACTTCTTCATTAAACCACATTATAGCGTTTGTCCCTCAATTCTTGCTCAAAGTGAAATCCTAATTTAGATTTTTTTTTGGTTCGATTCAGAATTTAGCACAATAACTAGTTATCGTTTGTTTCTCCTCACTTTTTTGGTAGTCTTCAAGTCATTACTCATTGGTTCTCTCATTAGAGCTAGTCACCTCTTGGTGCTTCTTCACTTCATGTACAATCCCTAGCTATTTTATAAATGTTTTTATTAATGCTAGGAGCTTCTTGCTCACAATCTTCTTCTTGAAAATGCTTCTCAGTTCCTCATCTTCACAGTCTTTCTCACTTAGGCTTCTGCTGCTTAATTTCTAGTTGGTCGCTCAATCTTAAGAATATAATCTTGTTTTTTAAGTATTATCATATCACTTTGTTATTTAGGTCATTTATATTTTTTATTTTTTGGGCCTTCAATAGCTGAAACATTACTGTATTAAACATATCATTATTTGGTAGAAACTTATTACCTAATTTGTTTAAATTTGATTATTTAAATAACTATTGGATGCTTATAAATATGTATATATAATATACAAGTTATGATTTTTTTAATTAATAAAAGTGATGCTTCATTTTACGCATTGAAACAAAAATGAATAATTCATGCATTGCAATGTGGCTAGCACTTTAAGAACACTTAGCATTTAGCCATTTTAGGCCCTTAAGAGATCCATGGGTGCATTAAAATGTGATATTGCCAATTTGGAACCTTGAGTACACTGGTATTCTTATTGGTGCATCAGCATGATTATCATTCATTTACACGAGCATTTTTTTCCTGAGCCAGTTTATGAATATGTGAGCTATTTAATATCACTTAATAATCTTTAAGATGACCTGGTGCCTTAGAAGACTTTTCAAAGCAAGTTTGGATACTTCGTTTACTAGCACGCTTCTAAGGCCAACTTAGTTGGCCAATTGAAACATGGGTCGAACATGTCATTCACAAGTCTTTTTTTTGGATTTTATATATTTTTTGTGGTTTTTATGAATTTTCCCAATACAACAACAACAACAACAACATCAAGCCTTTGTCCCACTACGTGGGGTCGGCAACATGAATCGTTTTTCTCCATTGTGTCCGGTTCAAAGTCAAATTCTCGTTTAAATCTAATAAGAAAGATCATTTCTAATATTTTCTAACCAAGCCTTTTTAGGTCTACCTCTACCTTTCTTGACAATGAATTTTCCCAATGAATTTGAATTTTCCAAACATTTTAAATTATGAGAATAATTTAGATATTTAAAAGTTTATTGAATATGTGAATAAAATGTCATTTTATATTTTGCAATTTACCTTAATTATCTTAAAATTTTATGGATTTTCTCATTTTTTTGGGTAATTTTCTCATTATTATTTCAATTTTAATTTTTAAATGTATTCAAAGCAAGGATATATTTGTAATTTTAATGTTACTCTTGTGATACGCATTTAAATATAATTTCCTTAGGGTTGTATCTATTAATTTTAGAATGTTTGGGTCTTTAACGTGGCTTTTTTTGAAGCTGAGATGTGACTTTTAAGTTAGTGTGGACTCGGTAAATGCAATCACGTGTCTTTGTTATGGTGGCTATGGTAACCACGTGGGCTTGCGTATGCTAATGTGACAGGTGGAGATGTTATATTGGTTTAGTATAGTGACCAAGGTTGGCTTTGACTCGGTAAATGGTGTGTCACGCATCAGCACATGATTGATCTATTTTGGGACATATGGCCACGATGGGCCCACTTTAGTCTTTAGGTATAGTGATGTGGAAACTTGAGTTTCTACGTGGTAACATCTAAATCAAATCCATCTTCAAGCTCTATTTTTTCTTGTTGAAGTCATTGGAAAATCGATATTATTTAATAATGGAAAATATGTCTTATCAGTTTACATGTGAACAAAAGTCCACTTCTAACACAAATACAATTTCATACCACCTCAATAATGTCAATTCCAAATCGATCTTGCCCCATTTGATCCAATCGGCTTCCATGTTATTGCTAGTCTTATGATCACTTCCAACAGTCAACACGGATCAAACTCATCATGTTCACAGATAACTTAATATATTATTCACTTTTATATAGGGCTAATAATTGTGTTTGAAGTTGAAAATTACTTGATAATCTCTTAAATTTTTATTGGCTCAAAACCGTTGATATGCTGTGACTCAAAATAAACCGCTCAAAAAAAGCTCGACTTAACTAAAAAATGATTTAATATATGATATATTTACCTATTTATGTGTGTTAATTCATACAAGATATATATATATATACACACACACACACACACACCCCCCCACACACACCCACACACACACATACACACACATATGCATTTAATTTAATCTGTTTTATGATACATATTTCTAAATATTTTTTGAATACTTTTATACATATAATAATGATGATTAGTGATTATAAAATACTATAGTAAATTAATAGAATTTTTTCAAATCAACTCAAAACTCTAGTTCAAACATTCAACTGGAACTTGGCTCAACTCAAAATAAAAAAAATCAAAATCCTTAATTTTGAGTTAAGGATATCGCTTCTACTTGTATAGGAATTCAATTTCATTATTCAATATTAGGCTTACCCTGATCATCATGCAAGGATATTTAACATACATGAAGGATTAACAAAATCCATAATACCTATGGAAAATTATAAATTAATTTTCAATTAAATTTAACCATAATTGCCTTTTAATTTTTCTTCTAATGGTGTGCCATTTTTGAAATCCGACAAACAAGTACTCATACCTTAACCATTTCATAGTACAATAAATCCATTCTCAGTACAACAGTAATCTTGTGCTCTCCTGCATACTAATGATTCAGTCATACTGCACATAATAGCAATTCAATCGTATATGTACCATCTCTAATAAAACAAATACTACAAATGCAATATAGGGGACATTGACACTAATTTGACAACAAATGCAATTTAGGGGAGATTTACACTAATTTAACAACTGAATGGCACCTTCTATTTCTGCCAAAATCATCATCATGATGTCAGTTGGTGTGCTCGTTAGCCAGAGTGGTACCTAAATAAGAATTTACGCATGGTTCAATCTTTGCAGTACCCATATCAACATTTGTGGTACCTTTATACCTCCAATTCAGTGTCTACACAAAACCTATTTGTATAATAATTAGGACAAGTCTCTTAGCTTTTCCTCCACAAAAGTTGTACATTCATACATCACTTGTAAATTCTTGTTTTATGCTCATGTCCAGTATTATAATTATCTTTTTAAGTTATCATTCATAGCATTCATATCATGCAGTATAGATATTTTAACAATATGCAATACAATAACATATAAGCTGTGCAGTAACATTTATAAAGTCACCCTAATTGCATGTAGCACGGTAGCACTCACAATATGCAGTAAATTAGCATTCATGAAACATAATATTGCAGCAATTGCAGTTTATAGTGTTGTAACATTCACAACATTCTTACTATGTTTTATAGTAGCATTTCTAACATTCATCTGACATGACATACGACAACACAAATTGGGTTTCATAGAAATATGCAATACAATAAGGCATCTTTATGATATATGCAAAATGTAGATGCACTTTACATATCAAACGCCACTACATATTATATTATTGGGCTGTTTGGATGGAATACTTTAGGGTGTAAAGTATTCCAAATACAGGGGTTTTGATAATTTGGTGTTTGGTTGGATGAGAAAGGAATCCAAAGTAAAGTAAATTAATGTAATGTAAACCACTCTAGCTCATTTTTGAGGTAATCCAAACTCGGCCAATTTTGGGTGAGAACGGTTTACACCACAAGCAAGCTTGCTTGATTGCCGCCAACCATTGCTCGCCACCACTGCCATAGGCCTCCACCTGCCGCACCCATAGCTGGCCACCACCATCGCCCGCCGCCGGTTGTCACCTACCGCCAGCACTGTTGTAGCCACCTGTCACCGACAACCACCAACACCTGCCTCCGACTACCATCGCCACTCGGTGCCAGTCGCTAGCCGCCTCCTGCCACCGCCGCCGCCACACCGCCTCCGTTCACCGCCACCACCCCTCCCCCCCGCCCGCCCGCCCGCCACCATTTTTTGAATTTACACTATATTCATTACTTCAAACCAATAAAAAAGAATCATTAACTTGCATTTACTTTACATTTATCCAAACAACTCAAAGTATTCCTTTTACAGTGCATTACTTTTACACTACATTTCTTTTTTAGCCAACCAAACAGCCCCTATATCAATTGCCATGCCAACACCATGACAATCACTATACAAGAACTTGATCAGAATCCTATGATCATGTGGGCCACAAGTAGAATTACCCAATGACTTGTTTGTCATATGGCATAGGCAAATGAGGTAAACATATTATGTAGTGTATACTAGTGGTTACGTCTATAATACTTTGTTCTCATGTCATACCTCTCATATGATGTATATAACATGTAATAGCAGGCAACCTTTCAAATCATGGAATCATATGAAAGGCTACATGGAATAGTAGTAGATAATAGTGTGATTTGTGGAACAATATGCAATGTTTGAGGATAGATGTAGGTAATATGTACAAAAATAATGTAGGATTAGACCCAATATTATGTAAAGCATAGGATTACATATGAAATGGTATAAAATGCACAGGAACACATAAGGAACCTCATAGAATATGCAGGAACAACATATCATTCCTACATTATGCATGTTGTACATGCTAGGTAATGTAAGAAACACAGAAATAGTGCACTAAATTTAGAATAATACACATAAGAATGCATAGTAATACAAAGTAAATAATATACTAGGCTTTCATCAATGGCATTTAGTGAACAATTGTGAAATCCATAAAACAACGATCGAATCATGAAGTATTATGAGAAACCATACAAGGAACAATGATTGTTGAATTCAATGGTTGGAGAATTATTTTTTACCTCATGAGTTATAGAAACCCTAATAGGACCAAAGCTCTGTTTGACCCCAAAGATCTCCTAGCTCTCCCCTTTTTTTATTTCTCTCTAGATCTCAAAGAAGTATTGTACTCATAGCTGCCTATAGAATTATAATAAAGAAGAATGAAACTTCAAATTTGTGGGTTAATAAAATTTGTCACTGATCATGGTATTCGTCCTTTGTTTCCTCCTAAAGTAACAGTTGATTCAGACACCTCTAATAACTTTTATTATTAATCTTGGAATACATCTCATTCACATAAAACTCATATTATAGAATTCATAAAAATAGTATTTCATGTCTTATATTCATTCATCTTTCTTTCATTTTTCTTTTTAATAAATTATGAAATAATTATAGAAAAAATTTAAATCTAAAATAGCTTTATAAATATCTAGAATCTTAAATGCAAAATATGCTAACTAAGGAAAAAAGTTATCTATGCTTTTGGAATTCACCTCATGTTTTGATATCAATATGCCAAATATATCAATAAAAGAAAAGTATCAAATATTACAATCATAATCTCTAAAAAAGTGAATACATCTAAGCCACTATTGTTCTCCTACCCCAACACTCCAACAGATAGAAATACAACTTTTGCCCTACCTCCCTATATTGTTGGTCATTTCATCACAAGTTGTCATTCTCTATCCACAATAGTCACCATCAGATTGTTATTCGTAGCTCCATACTATAGAGCTCATATTAGTAGAGCTCATATTACCGTTGACCCTGTCATTATATGCAATATGATATTTATGTGATTTTTATGAGAAAAGTATATGATGCATTAAGATGTTTAGATTTGAAGTCCCCAGATTCTACTTTTTATATCTAGTTTTTACATGTTGAAGATTTAAAATAAATTTATGAACCAATTTTTCGATTTCCTCACCCATGTCAACCAAAATTCTAAGAAAATGGTCATATATGTAACTCAAGATAGGAGTTTTGTCAAGTTCAAGATATTTGATACAACATAAGAAGTTATATTTGAATTATTTATGTTATTTTAGGATTTATAAGTTTATTTTATTGAAATTTGGATGAATTATCTCTTCAGATGGTTTCATATTTGGATTTGAATTATTTATGATGAGAGCTGATTTTAGATTATATTTCAATTTATTTGATCGGATCTTTGTACCTATTAAAATAGCGATACATGGTTTATGCTTAGATAATTTGATTAATGAATTTAAATTAGAGCTCACATCATATTATCTTTTCTCTCTCTCACACACTCTCTCATTGTGCTCCCTCGATTGATGGAGTCCAAGTTTTTCTCCTTCTCGTCCACTACCTGCTTGTGTTGAACCTCATTAGCCGTTAGAGGCTATTGATGTTTTGATGATTATAAACTTTATTGGTTGAGATATTAACTAATGAATTTGTGTGTGCTTGCTTTTTAGCAAAGCTAAACATGACAAGTAAACCAAATATTGGAAGCCAAAGGAAACATGATGACTTACTTGGATGGCAATCACATTAGTGAACTCATGCTGAATAGAAGAAAGAAAGCCATCAAGAAAATGCGGAGTGCAAAGAAGCACTAATTATTGAGTCTTATTATATATTATAGTTGATTTATGGAACAATTAAACACAAAAATATAAATGAGAGTTGAAATATAGAAAAATATAGCAATTAACTAAAACCACTTCATTCATGGCAGGTCATATTTTATGATTTGAATTGTACTGTAAGATATGCATATCATTTTTGTGAATCTAAATAATAAAGTCATATTAATTAATAAGAATTTTAAAAATTAAAATTTCAAAACTAATTGTATTGTATGATACCAGTTAGATTATGTGATTAGTTATAATCAAATCAAATAGCCATTATAAATTGTTTTCTTAAATGGATAAATTTGAAATTTAAGTAATTGTAGTGTACGATAAGAATCGTACTTGATGATTATTTATATAATTTACCTAATTAAGGACCGAGATTGAAGAGAGTAAGTAAAATCATGTCATGAAAAATATTATTTTGTACGAATCATATCATATAGTGTGAACAAACAAATAACAGTTTTGTATGATTTCCAATCATTCATACTGATTAAATGTTCTCGAGGCAACAAAGAAATTAATCATATAATATAATATGCATATAGTCTAAACAAATAGAGATGATTTTTAGGGTTTTGAAAAGGATTGTGCTAATTGTAGTCTACGATCGTAGGATTAGACTGTATGATTTAGCTGTCATATTTAATAAATATTAATTTTTAGGATTTGTTATTAACTAATCATATAAATGAAATAGAAAAGAAATAATAGAGAGATTTTTATAAATAGAGGTTGCCAAAAGATTTGAGATATTCATGTGAGAAAATTTTCTTAGCCATCCCTTCTTTCCCTTCAAGTTTTTAAAAGTTTTTGAGAGATTCTTTGTGTAAGGTTACGCTTTCTGGTTATTCTCAAATCATATCATTATGATCCATTCAGAGCTCTAGATTGAGAGCTTCTTGGGCTTGTGATTTTAGAGATCGAACATATCTTAAGTTGTTCTTCGACTTTATGGATCTAGTTGGTGTGGCTAGAGATTCGTTTATTTTTTGAGGAAATAAAGGGCATAGGGTTTCTTCATTACTCGTGAAGGAGAGAGACTTCTCTGGCTTGTTGGGAGCAGAAGGAAAGAGTGATAGTAGAATTCCCGAGTAGAGAACTTGGGCAGTTGATGGAGGCCGATAGACCGAATCACTCTAAATTATTTGAATTTCTTACTCTTTTTTTCCTTATTATTTTACTTTTTTCTAGTTTTATTTTTATTGCAATAGCATCATAATTTGTGGAGATTATTGTTAATAAGGTTCATTATTGTGTGAACATATTTAAAAGTTAAGATTCTCTTGAAACTAATTAAAATTTATTATAAAATTATTCGTCCCTAAAAAAAGAAATTTTTTTTATATTTTAAATATATTTTTAAGGAAACTTTTATTTGGTATAAGAATTAAAATAAGACATCAATTTACCCCTCCTTTCGGTATGCCAAACACTACAATTTGTATTAGAGCATGTTACTTCGAGAGATTTAATCACCTCAAGTAGATCAAAATATGACATAACTAGGAAATATAAATACTCAGGAATCATATTCAGTTTCTCGACCTCCAATTTTTGGCAACAACTCTTTTGACTTTTACAATTCATTGACTATAGGTTCTCGACCTCCACTTTTTGACAACATCTCTTTTGACTTTTACAATTCATTGACTATAGGATGTAGAACCTAGTACGATAAGGTTAAAAATTAGAGAAGGGTTGAAATTCCATTAAATGAATGGATTTTTGAGAGAAGTATGCGCCACTTAATTCAAAATGCTTGAATAATGTTTTCTATGTTAGGGCGTTCCCTAGAGGTAATGCATTGTATGGCCTAAATATAGTCAGAAATGTGTAAGGACTCTTGCATTGGTGATCGAGTGCAGTGTTAAATAAGCAAGGGTTCTCACATCATAGACGGATGTGGGCAAAAAAGTTAGTGCATGAAACTAATTCATCACCCCCTATGGTATGCCAAACACTACATCATGGTATATTTGGGAATGCATTGCGGGAATAATAGAGAAGTGAAGAAGCTAGTGCTCCCAGTGGAGAGAGAGAGAGAGAGAGAGAGAGAGAGGGGGAGAGAGAGAGAGAGAGAGAGAGAGAGAGATGCTTAATTTCAAGTCATCAATTAACTAATTCAATTAGAAGTCATAAATTCCAATTTATAGAAATAAGATTACAAAATTAAGAATAAATAAATTTAAATTTAATATAATCCTAAATAATTCAAATTCAAACCTTAAATTATCCAAAAAGATAATTCATTAAAATTTCAAATAAAATAAATGCAAATATAATATAAACTAATTTATTGTGCTCTATCAAAACTACATATTAAATTGAAACCCAAATCAACGTAGAAATCTAGAATGTATCAAATTTGATTGAAATCTATATCATATTAAATTTACTAAATCAATCACAAAGACAAGGTAATTTAAATGATTCTAGAGAATAGAAATAATGTAGAAGAGCAGGTTCATCAAACCATGGCTCCATTCATAAGGAGATAACCTCTTTTGAAAATAATCTGTCTCCCAGTTTATCAAGGAGAGGATTAGAATAATTATATCGTTAACTAGATGATTATTTAGAAATAACTAGACTAACTTTACATGCCTCAAGATATTTTTAATAACCGCAAAGTTACTATAACATTTATAAATAATCTAGTAAGTCCATGCTGAAAGTCACATGGCACAAACTATTGACGTGCAATAAATCCCACAATGACTGGATCGCTAAACCTTCAAGATGGTATTGTCAGACCAAGCTATCCAACTACCAATGCAAGGCCCCATTGGAGCTAAGATTTGTGAAAACATTTTACTACCAGAAATCCAATTGTAGCATCTAGTCCACAGAACTCGAAAGCCATTGTCCTCCCATCAAGCACTTAGGCTAAAGTGGGGAAGAATCAAGATCAGACAATATGAAAGCTATGCATCAAGAGAGAATTTCAAATCCCCAACCTCTTTGTTGAGTGATATTATCTTTGTTCTCTAATGTGGAGGTTTAAGCTTCAAATTCATGCAACAAAAAAAAAAAAAAAAAATTGATGCAAGAATGATGGCCTTGGATTGGACCATGACAGGTAGGCAAAAATTGAGTTATTCAAGGTGTGTGAGTTTGTGGTTTGTATGGAGGGAAGCAGAATCCTTGACCATTAAGTTGATGCCAATGCAAAAGATAGTGTGGACATGGTGGAGGCTAGTCGGTGGGCGCTATTTGATGATAAAGTCGGCATAGTAGTGCAATCAAGGCAGCGTTCATGGTTCTCCGCATTGTGGAAGAGGTGAACAGTACCAAGTTGGGTTGGGGTGTGGATCCAACTCAGTAAGCTTATATATATAGTTTTCCCCTTTTCTTATTGATTTTCCTTCTATAAAAATCATTGGAAAAATAATTTGTGATTTAGGAATGATTTTACTTATTTCAAATAATTCCCATAGTCTCAATTAACAAGATTTTAATCCCTTTATTATTTTTATTTGACCACTGATCATGGTAAAATTAATTTGAAAACATGTGGCATACTAGCTCATTGCATTTTCTTTTAATCCTATACCATGAGATGCGTTAAAATTAATTGATGAGAAGAAAATAAAGTATGCATTAACCTCATAGGGCCTTAAAAAAATTGAAAAATAATTAGTGAATGAAAAGAACAAAACATAGTAAAAATCTTTGAATCGTCATCATTTGTTCTATCATGCCTACTCGTTAGGCTTAGTTTCTTGATGCTCGTCCCTTATATGTCCTTACTTAGTGTTGCATGATTTATTAAAACTATTCTCATAGATATTTTTTGTGCTACGCCCGAGCCAAGTCACCTTTAGCTTATCCATTTGTTTCTTTTATCCTTCAACATTAACTTTATATAAACACTATTGTTGTCAGGTCCCAAATCCTAGATGAAAAAAGTTAAGGGTTGCCTTAGGTAGTCGACAGCCAACATAAAACTTGTTGATTAATCATGACATGAATCCTTTAATACATTGTATTAACTTTATCTACATGCCTTATTAGTGCAACATTAGTTATAAATGCTCAAACCAACTAATTTATTTTTTACTTTCTTATCTTTAATAGTTGTTTAGAGTATATCTTGGATCTATTGTTCAGAGTGATGGTGATATAGATGGGGATATTATCAGCAGAATCCAAGTTGGATGGTTGAAGTGGAGGAATGCATCAGGCTTATTGTAAGTGATAGAAAAGTACCCCTCAAACTTAAGGGAAAATTCTATAAGATGGTGGTGAGACCTGCAATGCTTTATGGTGCCGAATGTTGGCCATTAAAAGAGAAGCATAATTCTAAGTTAAGTGTTGCAGAGATGAGGATGCTCAGGTGGATGAGTGGCTTTACCCTTAGAGATAGGATACGAAATGAGCATATTCGTGAAAAGGTTGGAGTAGCTCCAGTGGAAGATAAGATTAGAGAGAGTCGCCTTAGGTGGTTTGGTCACGTAAAACGGCGGCCTCCCGATGACCCGGTTAGGAAAGTAGAGGTCTTAGATTTGACTTATGTTAAGAAAGGTAGAGGTAGACCTAAAAAGACTTGGTCAGAAAATATTAGAAATGATCTTTCTTTATTAGATTTAAACGAGAATTTGACTTGTAACAGGACACAATGGAGAAAAAGGATTCATGTAGCCGACCCCACGTAGTGGGATAAAGGCTTGATGTTGTTGTTGTTGTTGTTGTTATCTTTAATAGTTGTTTGTTCAACTATCCTAATATAATCAATTCTTAACTCTTTCCTTCTAATTTTTCCACACACGCCTTAATATTTCATTAATATCATTCTTGGCTTGTTTATTAATGACTTATCTATTATTTTATTCTATAAAATTTACCATTAAATTTCCCTGATATTCTCTTATTTTATGTCGCTCTTGAGGCATTCATATATTTTAGTCTTCCAACCTTAAATGTAGCATTTATAGCACTAAGTTTTAATATGATAGATCCAAATTATTTAATCCTAACATATGTTAGTATTACTTAATAAAATGAGAATTTATAAAGCTGACCTTAAATTATTTGGATATGACTAATTACGATGATGATGCATAGATATTATTTTATCTTTTAGTAATAATGACTAATAACTGACTCATACCCATTATAATTATTTATGTTATACTGCCTTTGTTTAAGTAAATCCGAAGCCTTTATCAACTAAATAATTTCTTTGCTCTAACTTTTCCCTCATTTAGTATCACTTCTTAGAACTATCTACCCTAGCATTTGTTCTTGTCTCATTATAGTTCTGATGTGCAGATGCATCATTTCATTTCATGCGTTTTTTACTTTTAATGGTTACTAGTTTATTGGTGTGAGGGAATGCGCATCAACTATATTAACAATTCAAAGCTGAGCTTCATGCCTTATTTTGGCTATAATTGTGGTTCTTATTGGCTAAAGCTTCTGGTTAATGGATTTCTATCTCTTGGTACATTGGATTGTATTTGACCTCAAGTGTTCACTCTCCTAACAAGTGCCATCAAAGTCGATGATTTAGCTTGGATCAACAGTTTTATGTGGCTTGTGATGCAGATGGCTATTGGTGGCTTTTGTCATTGTAAAAAAATGTTTATGAGTAAGTTCCACACAAACTTCACATAATTGAGAGGATTTTTGGTGCATGATACTTAATTGTATTGAGAAGTTATTATATCAAGGGAAGTGGTGGTCAACGCGAAGGACTCTCATGTGAGAGGAAGATTGTTGAAGTGCACATATGAGTGAAGTATAGTCCTACTACAGAAAGAAAATAAGAGTTGTGGTCCTAATATGTTATACATAGACTTTAAGTTTTTGTCTTTAAAAATGTCCTATTTATAGTGTACTGAGATCAGTTATGGTCCCTAGTTTTCTACCCTACTAACAGTTTAAAGCGAATAAAGCATTTTGATCGAATTCATTCTAAGAATAAAAGTGAATGCCACACAATATGTAGTTTTAATCTTTGCATCCTGTCAAAATACCAATGTAATCTGTGTCATGCTACTTGTTCTTACTTACTGGTTAATTGAGAAAAAATCCGTAATGTTTTGACATGCACTAAGTTTGTATGCTTATAATAAGCAGCAATGTTTATCAGTGATTGGTAAAACGTCAATTACAAGAATTGTTGCGGTCAGCTTATGTTTCCTTGGTTATGTTTTTTGTGAATATGCATGTCATGGTTAATTAGTTAGGTTTTTTGCAAGAAATTAGTGCGTGATACATTTCTTAAACCCAATATCGCCGAGGAACAAACTCAAAGTGTGACGATATGGCCAATGTTTGTGGTTTTATGGTTTTTTTTTTAATTTAATCATGGTTGTGCTCAAGAATGTTCATGGATTGCTATTTTTTCTCATTTAATCAAAGAGTTAGAACAAGAGAATTAGACTAATTGAACAAAACTGACAATTTATGTTTTTCCTATCAATGAATGGTACTTAGGTTGAGGTGGAAAGAATGAGGGCTCGGGCCCATGACAAGGTTATGAGCAAACTAGCTGCTGCAAAACATAAAGCCCAGGAAAAGCGTGCTTCGGCAGAGGCAAGAAGGAACCAGCAAGCTGCAAGAACAGCAGAACAGGCCGAATATATCCGAAGAACTGGACGTACTCCATCTTTCACCTGTTGGGGTTGGTGCTTTTAATTATGCTCTTGCAGAACTTCAACAGATTCATTTTGGCATAATTTAAAGTAGTGCCTGTGAGACATAATTAGGCACTTGTTCATAGATGTGATTTCTCTATATCCTCTTTTTTTGTGAATTGTATTCGTTCATATTCATGTAAATGTGTCTAGATGATCATGCAAGCCTTTTGTTAATTGTTTTTTTTTCTTTTTGGTTCTTATCGGACCATGATATCTTTCTGTTAATCTAGAAAAATGAACTTTATCATTTAATTTTTTTTTTCATCCAAAATTGCTAATGTACTTTGGTATGCTTCTCTGTATTCTGGAAAGTGGTGGTAGATGATGAAATCACGTAGTATCTCGTCTTGATATTATGGTTATAAATGCTACATCAGTCATGTGAAATTTTAATGGCTGCCTCATATGGTTCTGATTTGCTCATTGATTCTATAAAAATATTATTGCTATAAAACCAAATTTGTCTGAGTTGGATTAGACCAGTAACATTGATGATTTTATATCTATAAGCTCCAAAAATTCATGCCCTGGCCTCTCCTGTTCTTGGGAGAGTTTTAACGAATTAGGTTTCGGGGTAAATTTTCAGAAGACAGATTGGTTTTATAGATAAGACACTACCCAGAGATTTCACTCTCATTTTGCGAGGACTTTAGATTTGAGTTTTAGTTTCCTATAGGCACAAGCCTCTATAGTTAATTATCCCTCCCGATAATGAGAGAGAACTTTCGATTAAGGCTAGTCGTCAAGCAAATACATAGATATACGTGTATCTGGCATATAGTAGCAACATGGGTTTAGGCATTTGAGAATTAATATTTAAAATTAGAAATTTCACTATTTTGCGCTTAACGCGGATGGTGGGGGGAATGATGATGAGCCCGATCAAGATCCCATGGACCGTCGTTCCAGGCCATCATGGTCCTTGGTCTACTTAGTCAGAGAAGGTAGTCGACCTAAGCTGATAGAAGGATCCTCGTTGGTAGTCATGGGTTGCGTCGTCCAAGGGAACCGTGTAGACCTGAGATGAATATTTGTCTAAGGGGACAAATTTGAATCCATCTTAGCTGATAGAGGACTTTGTGCCCTATTGATTATATCCTATTGATTTATTTCATAAGGATTTGATACCATTAGGGAGCATACGGGCTCTGGTCATAACCATAATTTAGTAGTGCCACTTGGCGGCGAACCATCTAGTTTAGAGGGCCTCAGTCATAACTTTTTACCTGCGGTGCCATTTGGCTATAAAATTGTCGATTAGAGGACATGTGCCACGTCCTTGCTGATAAGAGACTATTTGAGAATGAATCCTAGTAATATTCTCGACCATACATTAGCTCTTTGTGAGCTGAAGTAGTTTTCTAATTGCCCACATCGACAAGCTATTGTGGAGGGTGGATGAATTTTGCTTTAAGCATTTTGATGATTGATTTCAAATTTAAATATTTTTAAATTTGAAAATTTCTTGGAATTTTCATGGGCCTTTGAGAGGCATTTGAAATTAATTCCTTCGGTTGAGATCTACGTTCAATACGGCTATCATCAGGGTAATTTATGAGCATTTCATTTCGTTGATTGAACCTTGTCAACTCTGTCTGCTTGTCGATAGAGGATCGAGTTCTTCGCAAGATTATGAACTTATGAGCGAATTTCCTTTTTTTGGGCCTTGAAGGCCTAATATGAACTATAAAAATATTTTAGTCGATGCCGTGACTGTATATCTATTTAACGGTTCGAGCCGTGTCGACTCCGACCTTATCACATAGAAGGATCGGGCTTGAACTTAAATTTATTTCTTGACCCACGCAGCATCCTTAGACGTCACATGCATAAATACAACACGCTTGTCGGGGCCCATGCGGGTGTACAATTGCATATGCATTTCTTTGTGTTCGTGTGTATACAAATTGTACGTGTATGTTTGGGGGAATTTTTGAAATATTTGATGGGTCTTCTACGGTAGCTCATAGAAGCTTGTATTTGTTGTAGCTCTTCTGTATTGGCCTGTAGGTGACATGTTGAGTGCATGACAAGTCTTCTACAACGGCTCGTAGGCGCTTGCATTTGCTGTATGTCGCTCGCTTCTGGTTGCAAAGTGGTCGATATATTTGCCCGCCATTAAGTGGTTGTTAACCACAAGGGCGTGCAACATTCATTGCTCGTCACTGGTTACTAGTTGTATACATGCTACTGTGCATGCGAAAAATCCTTCATCATTGCTGGCCGATGTTCACATTCATTTACATGTCAATTTCTGTTTGCTTGGAACCCCCCCCCCCCCCCCCCCCCCACCCCCATCCTCGCAATGTATTTGTTGTTACTACTTGTAGGCAAATTAACATATTCATTTGCAAACTTATGTTATCCACTGATCGAGTTGCATTTGTCACCCATCTTTCCATGCATATTGAATGATGAATTGCTGCCTTCGTCGTCAAATTCTCTATGTATGTTGATTGGTGATCTTCACATAATAGCAATAGGCTATTATTATTATTATATTCCACAATGGCAGCAACGAGTCAATTTCCCAAAGCGTCTCAATTTGCATGTAATTTTTTTGATTCACATGCAAGCATCTCGAAACTCATGCTGATTTGCCTGCGCAATCTTTTTGGGCAAATTTGTTACATATTTTGGGTATTGGCGATGTTTTTATCGCAACGACAAAGTCTGTTTTGCTATCGGATATCATTTGGACAACATCCCACGTCAATTTTCTCAATTTCTGCCTCGTTGCCTTGGAACCGCACTGATCTCCTTGTGTTCCTTTCATTGACCAAATTGACAGTGATTTTTGAGTATTGAAGATGTTTCGAATGCAACGATGAAATTTATTTTACGATTGGATGCCGTTTGGGCAATGTTGTGTGCCAATTTCATTGATTCGTCCACATTGCCTCTAGATGCGTCCCGATCTTTTCACGCAACTTTGATTGCTCAAATAAGTTGTCACTTCTGGGTATTGACGATGTTTTGAATGTGACAGTGAAGTCCGTTTTGCGATCAGATGTTGCACGCCAATTTCCTTGGTTTGCGTATTGTTGCCTTAGGACCCACTACAATTTCCTCTCGTGCCTTTCATTGACCAAATTTATAGTGGTTTTTTGAGTTTTGATGTTTCGAATGTAACGACGAAGTTTATTTTGCGAGTATACGTCATTTGGACAACGTCGTGTGGCAATTTCCTTGATTTGTGCTCATTGCCTCTAGATGCATGCTAATCTTCTCACATGACTCTAATTTCTCAAATTGACTATCGCTTTTGGGTATTGATGATGCCCTGAACGCAACGGTGAAGTTTATTTTAGATCTGACATCATTTGGGCAGCGTCGCGCACAAATTTCCTCTATTTGTGCGTCATTACCTCAAAATTCGTGCCATTTTGCCATTTCATCTGGTAATTCTAATTGAGCAAGTTAATAGTGATTTTTGAGTGTCGGCTATATTCTGGGTGCAACGATGGAATTTATTTTGCGATTGAACATCGTTTAGATGATGTTGCGTGTTAATTTTAGGTGTCGGTTGTCCCTTTGGATCGATCTCATCCAATTTGTATGCGAGCGGTCCTCACTTAGGCAAACTCGACGTCCTGATTGCAATGAAACTGTCCATTGGCCAATCGGAGGTCGTTAGACCCTTCAAGTAATGCATCATATTGACGCACGTGTCGCTTGATTTGTTAATTTTGCCCCTTTTGCACGTGATTTGATGTGTAGTGGTCAACAAGTACCCCTAATAAATATGGTACGAGTCTAAAATAAATCATATTTGTTGTATGCTGTTGATATTCTTTTGTAGCTTTCTTTCACACATTTTGCTTATTATCTTATTTTTGACACATTTCTTCTCCTTTTTGTGTAGAAAATATTTCGTTGGGAGAGGCTCGATGCTTTACCTCTAGGTGAGCTTAGTGAGGCTACCATTTGGGATATCATTGATAGAGAGGACCCTTAAGGTTGTTACTGACATTAGGACATTATGAGCAGCATCGAAATATGTTAGGGGGCAGGATGTTTTCCACAGCTTCGTTGCCCAGTCCTCTCTTCTTCCATAGTGTTCTACAAACTCAATGGAGTTTGATGACCCAATCAGTGGGTTAGCAGTCCCAAGCTGAAGTGCGGGGAGTGTAACTCGTTGGAGAGTATTTTTGCCCAGCTTAGTTAGGGTACTTGCAATATTTTGGAGCAAACAGTAGATACCATTAAGTCTGTTGGAAAGTCGAGACTTCTCAGTCATCGTCAACTACACTTGATGTCCTTGGAGTGACCATGAGATTCTACTGTTAGACATGTTCAGAGCCCAACTAGTGGCTACGTTCACTAGGCTCGCTACGTTCTACAAGCACATAGGTGCACTCTTCAGGAGCCAGGAATTTACGAGGTTGTATACGCCTCATTGTTTAACTATGGGCGTCTTCCTCCTTGGCCCCCTAGTTTGGTGGGGTTTTTGGACTCGGGCAGGAGTACATGCTGGATGAGAGCATAGGAGCTTACAGTTACCCTTTTAGATCTGCAGACAGTATCTAGGATGCTAGTTATTGGCCACCGTTTTGAGGAGTATGTTCCTCTAGACGAGTAGTTATTTCGGAGGGTTCCTTCAGTAGATGGTGATAGGAGGAGACTGATGGTGCCAGATGTCTACCCTACAGTTCTCTAACACTACCGACAGATGTACAAAGCGTCGAATTTATCGAGACGTGCCAAGGCTTCAATGCTTGTGGATGTTTGGATCTGCAGCTTTCTCTAAGAGAGGTACATATCCACTATTGGAGTGTCATTACACAATCCATTTAGCTTTGGCTTGCAGCGTGGTGCTCCGTTGTCAGAGGAGATCACCGAGCCCTCTTCTTCTACTAGTGACACCTCTCTTGCATTGTCAGGTGTCTATGAGGACTTGTTCTTAGTAAGATTTTCGGCTACCTGGCTTTGCACTTTCATACTTCCTATCAAAGCAGAGTCCGTCAGGTGCAATACACTTCTGGCCGCCAGTCAGCTATCACAGGGACATCGCCTCTCCTTGGCTCCAGCGGCACTTGCTAGGGTTTATAGATTTTTACGCATCGCCTTTGAGGCTACTTCTCTTGAGCTGCGGGACCTAGCCTTGCCGTGGCACTACTTGTATGGATGGATTCACCTACACATTCAGGGTGTTTTTTCTTTCTTAGAGTATCCGCCATTCTTTTCAGAGAGGAGATACCTCACTATTCTCCAGTTGTCACAAGCTTCTTCTACCCTGGAGTCAGAGAGGATACGACTTTTCCTCTTTGCTCCACACTTGGTTACAAACATGTTCTCTCTAATATACCAGCAAGGCATTGTTAGTTTACCGCCTTACCAAAGGGGCAGAGTTGTTATGGAGAAGGTTGACAGGAGAGGATAACTTACTTTACTGCCAAGCAGACATACACTGACAGTGGCTGAGTATTTTATTAGCATGCGCTTGGGTTAGTTGTGTCACTGTTCGGGCAACACTGTGATACTAGAGGGCTACTGGCCCAATAGGTGGCCAGACAGTTTGGATTTTCTCAGGCCACAGCCTATGACAGGCGACCACATTCCCTGGAGTTGTAGATGTACAACATATGAAGACTGTCCCATAGGAGACTCAATTCTACACAGCGATGTTGACATGATTGCATTTACTAAGGCTCGACAAAAGTTTCAATTTTCTCTTGGCTCCATTTCTAGTTACATAGGTGTTCGCTACACAAGGCTAACTTGGGTACAGTTGTCTTTCGGTCCTTCTTTGGAGCATGGCGCTAGGAGATACGAGTGCAATGTGCGGGAGCTTGGAGTATCGAGGGGGCAGAGACCTCGTCAGGACCTTTTAGAGGTTGGAGATGCTAGAGGTATCTTCTTACCCCTTTCCATTTTCTTTCTATTAGCAGTTAATTTAATAAGTTTTCTAGTCATTTGATTTATGTCTCTCATTCATTCCTAATATAGGGACATATACTGAGGATCGTACTACTACTGAGGGCACTACTCCTTCCTCGACCAGAGCATAGGAGATGACACTCATCGTAGATTACACAGAGCCATTGCGGCTATCTCACAAACGAGTTAGTTCTTAGCTTACCATACCTCGGATGTCTGTAGATGTACGCTCTTCTCCCAAATACTTTAGGGAGTGTTCCCAGGGAGTGAGAATGTCGGACTTCATTGGCTATAATATGATGGGACCTTCTGCTAACTTCTCCTTCTTTGTGGACCCTTACAGGTCTTTTGTCCAGGCGAGTCTTTTGGAGTTGGCGTGGCTTTACCAGCGGAGGTTTTTGATGTACCGCCGTACTCAATATAATCTTGGATTAGGTTCCTACAGCTCCTTCCTTCATTCTAAAGAGTTACCCGGCTAATACTGTGAGCCCTTCTACATGTATATTTTTATTATATGTTGATTTATTTTGATGCATTATTTTCGTATTCATCATTATGCTCATTATTTGTAAATGGTCATATAGTGCCCGAGGGAGCGGATTACACTTCAGATATTCACAGCTACATTCTCTCAGCCCTGGATCCTCAGAATGTCGACATGTGGGACAGTTGTACAGAGATTTTGCGAGGGTTGATAGCCCGCGTCGACCCAGGATCTCTAGAGTCCATAAATTGATTTGCTGCTACATCGAACCTGACCCTTGGCATACTGGCATGCATTGGGATTGATAGTTCTGAGCTAATTTATTGGGAGACGTTGTGCCGTGAGGTGGAATTCCACATCAAATGGTTGAGGTCCCTCTCCATCCTACAGATCAGAGTCACACTTTCAGAGTTGGAGGATAGGGTCACCAGGCAACGGGTGACAGTTGATGTTGCCCACAACCAATTTCATAAGAGCACAGAGGCTCTTAGGAGGCATCACCAGAGCTTTTCCATCAAGAGTAGTGAGATAGAGGGATTGTTAGCTCGCATGAAGGATCTTTGGAGGGTCATCAAGGGGGTAATGTCTAAGAGATTAGATCTGTGGGTGGGGCGCAGCTGTCGTGATCCCCTCATCAGGAGAGAGCAGTAGTGCCACCAGACTTTACACCGGGCTATGGTGGTTGGTGACATTATACTGGCATTGGTTGTAGAGGAGCTTATGACTGTAGAGGCAGAATGCATGACTCTGATAGAGGTTGTTATGCAGCTATGGGACCTATTGGCTCACCTCCTTTGATGTGTCTTCTCCCCTTTCTTTTTCTTGTGAGCTATACTTTATAGTAACTTTAATCATCGTTGTTTGTGTACCTCATGATGATGATTATATACATACATGGGAGATTTTTGCTATTTTTTTTCTTTTTTTGTACTCTGAGTTGTGTTATTAATGTTGCAGGGGATTTTAAATATTTATTTAGGGATCCCAGTACGCAACGTGATATTGACCAAATAAATATTTAAAATGCCCTTTCCTTTGAGGGCAATTGTGAATATTGTCGCTTTAGCCACTGGTTAGAGTTATTGGTTATGGTTTAGCTCAAACTTTTGGAATTTTGACTTTTTCTATCCAGGGCTTTGTGTGGTGGACTTGATGGAAGATTTGTAGGTTTCATATTTAGTTGATAATATCAAATATAGGTAGTATTGTGATCATTAACTAGTTGAAGAGACTTCAAACTGAGTCGCTTGAGTTCATTAGGTTGGGTGAGCTAGTATTTGATAGCTCTTCATCATCTGTTTGCTAAAATGGGTTTTCCTCAACTATGACTTTTCTTATGGCTTGTTGAGTAGATGGAGCTACTAGCGATTCGGTCATATTTGGGCTTGTTAGATTCAGCCTCTTACACCCATTCAGACTTTAGACTTGAGCAATGTGAAATGGGTTCCTTGATGTTGAAGATTTTGTAGCCTACACAAATTCGATAGTTGCTCGCGACTCATCCTTCCTACTGGATACAAATTTGCCACTAATTTTTTGGTGTGAGATGATTGACCTTCTCTGTACCAGGACCAATTCTCCTTCTTGAAATGGCCAATGACACACCATCTGATCAAATGATTTCTCCATTCTTGCTTGATAGATTTTCAAGTTTTGTTGAGCCTACAATCTAATCTCATCAAGCGTGTCGAGCTCTTCCATTTTTAGTCGAGCATTCTATTCTTCAGTGAGATCATGCCGGACAGCTACCGGAAGTGACAACAGCTTGATCTCCAATGGCAGCATTGCTTCAACCCTAAATACCAGTGCATAGGGAGTGGCTTTGGTTGGCATTTTATAGGTTTTACAGTACGCCCATAATGCTTATACCATTTTAGTGTGCCACTCTCTTTTGTTCTTGGTGGTGATCTTTTTTAAAAGCTTCACCAACATCTTATTGAAGGCTTCTACCAGACCATTTGCTCTTGGGTTCTATATAGATGAGTACCGCCAATTGATTTTTTGCCGATCAACGAGCTTACAAATTTTAGCACTCTTGAATGCTATACCATTGTCTAAGATTATATGAAGCAGTACACCAAATCTATAGATGATATTATGGGTGAAGAAGTTAATCACGTGTTCGGATGCGACTTCTTTAAATGTAGCCACTTCTGTCCACTTAGAAAAGTAGTCGCTCACTACATGTATGAAGTGGTGTCCCACTTATGCTGGAGGATCTATCGGGTCAATTATATTTGTGCCACAACATTCGAATGGCCACGATGCTACTACTGGGTGCAGTGGATTTGGTGGCTAATATATAACATCACTGTGAATCTGACACTCGTGACACCTCTTAGTGTAGTCAATATAATACTTCACCATTGACTGCAAGTAGTAACCCATCATCTTGATTTTAGTAGCCATCTTAGAACCTGACTGGTGTGTGCCACAAAGTCTTTCGTGGACATCTGCCACAACTTAATAAGCTTCCTTGGTCCCTAGGCAACTTAGCCACATTTGATCAAAAGCTCATCGATATAGTGTGTCGTTGACAAATGTATATCGCAATGCTCTCTTCTTTATTTGCACAGCTAGAAATTTATTTGTTAGGAGTTTACTTTCTTTGAAGTAGTTGATAAATGGTTGCCTCCAATCATCTCATTCTTTACTATCTAAGCATTGTAACCACTACCATGAACCTCCAATATGATCTACGTCTTTTGGCTACATGGTGTTCTTCTGATTGATTTTCAAAAGCTGCTTGTTGGGGAGGTTGAGGATCAACCGGAGTTATATCCTACTAGGTTGAATCTTGTATTCACTCTAGCTGTAGAAATTGAAAAATCGCTAGCTCTAAGACCCGACGAGTGTAAACTCCAATCAGTATAGGCTCCTTGTCATCCGTATCCGCTATCTCTTTGGGTAATTTGGCCATACAATCTTCTTTGCCATTCTGATCTCGAAGGACTCGAGCTACCTTGATATTTGGAACTTATTTTAGGAGCTCTAGAGCTTACTGGAAGCAGTTGGCTAACTCAAGCTTATAAATCTTGTAGATGCCTAGAATTTGATTTATCATAAGCTGAGAGTCGCTGAAGATTTGGATGTTCTGGATTTTAACTAAAATAACAATCTTAAAACCTACTATGAGAGCCTCATATTCAGACTCATTGTTGGTTTGGTGTTCGGTCAAACTGAATAAAAATCTAATTATGCCTCTTTTATGTGCTATAAAAATGAGACTGATGCCAGCTCAAGCTTTTATTAGATTTGGAGGCTGGGCAGGTTTAATCGATGAAGATCCATTGAAATACATCTCCCAAACTTGTCGCTTCTCTTGCTCTTCAACATGTATGTTATGTTCATTAGAAAGATCATCATTGAGAGGTGAATCTACATGAATAGGATGTGCGTCGAGAAAATTCGCCAAGACGTGCCTTTTTATTACTTCTTATGGCATGTACGTGATATCAAACTACAGTAGTATCACTGCCCACCTAGCTAGATGACATATCAATGCTGATCTTATCATCAAGAACTTCAGCAGATCGATCTATGATATTAATGTAATATTGTGAGAAAACATGTAATAGCGGAGTTTCCGAACCACAAAAATTAGTGCCACACTCTTCTTGATCGAAGAGTACTGTATTTCTATTCCAATTAGCCTCCGACTAATGTAGTTGAGTGCATTTTCATTGCTTTCTTCATTGTGCTAGGCAAGTAATACTCCAAGGGACTCTTCCAGCACTATAGTTTATAGTATAAGGGGCTTTCCTGGAATTGGTGCTATGAGAATGGGAGAATTTAATAGGTATCTTTTAATACGATCAAAAACTTCCTGACATTTTTTGTCCCATTTTTTACGGATGTCCTTCATTAGCTTTGAAAATGGTTTGAACTTACCCGACAAATTTGAAATGAATCACCGAATGAAAGCCAACGACCCTTGTAAGGAGCGAAGTTGATGAAGGTTCCTGGGCGGCGACATCTCCATGATCGCCTTGATTTTTTTAGAGTCAATCTTAATGTCTCGATGCCAAACGACGTACCCAAGAAAGTTGCCCGAGACCCCAAAGGCATATTTGAGATAGTTCATCTTCATATCACACTTTCTAATCCTTTCAAATACAATCGTCAGGTCATTAAGATGATCTTTTCTATCTATGATCTTGATGATGATGTCATCCACATAACAGTCGACCTTCTGATGTATTAATTTATAAAAAATACGTGTCATCATACACTGATTAGTGGCACCAATATTTTTCAGGCTAAAGGAAATGATTGTGTAGCATAATATACCGATGGACGTTCAGAATGATGTATGATTTTCATCTTCAGGTGCCATCTTGATCTGATTATAATTTGACAATTCGTCCATAAATGAGAACATGTCATAGTTGGACTTGTTATCAAGTAAAAGTTCTAATATTGGGAGTGAAAAATTATCTTTTGGACATACCTCATTGAGGTCCCTGAAATCAATGCAGACACGAATCTGACTGTTCTTCTTCTTGACAAGGACGATGTTGGCGATCTAGTCAGCATATTTTTCTTCTCGATTGAAGCCCACATCTATATGCTTCTTGGTTTTTATAATCACCTATTTTTCAATCTCCATTCTCTTTCTCCTTGGAGCTTGCTTGAGAGGCACTACATTTGATTTAATAGCTAATTTATGAACTGCTATATTAGGGGATAAGCCAGTCATCTCAGCATATGTTCAGGAAAAGTAATCCCTAAATTCATGGAGGAGCTCTTTCATTTCTTCTACTTAGTCTTCTAGTAGAAGGGAACTAATAAAAGTTGGGAGAAGATCTTCTTCAGTTCCCAAGTTGACATCTTTCAGGTCGTCCATAGCAGCTGCATGTCCACCATCTTCAAGCTGTTCTATTGGAGGTTTGGCTTGTAGAGGCTAATCATTGTAAGTATCAATTTTATAGATTTCCTCATCACCACTATCATCGGATTCAACTTCTCTGCATGTGATTGCTTGGTAAATCTCTTTTTTTCGGTTTTTCTACACGACAAATTTGAGACCTTTTCTTGCAAGAACATTCTTCCTTCATAACTAATGAGTATTTCTTCGATGCCAGATGCTAAGGTGGAAACGAGCTTGTTGTCTGGTGGTATTGATATTAGCTCACTTCTGCAACATTCTTTGGATATTTCTGAGATAATATCTAGGCATCCTTGCAGGCATTATCTCCCTAGAATTAACGAGCCTAATAAACTTATCGTAATTTTCTTCTTTGCATTCTCTAGATTTGTATAGTAGGCTCCCTGGCCCAACCCCTTTGCTAAGAGGAGGCACATATAGTGTTTTGAGCTCTTCAATATTATATACCTCTCGAGGGAGATTTCCTTGAAATGTCATAAGGGAAGATGCATGACCAAAAATACAATATCTGAGATTGACATGCTACATATTCTTCTTGAGAATATACACTACACCTTGCTCATGTAGGTAGACTCGTATTCGTAGTCAGAATATGAGTATTTCACCTTTTTTTCCCTTTGATGATTGACTGGCATATCTTCTTAAACATAGCAGGGTTGACATAATCTTCATCTATGTCACTTCCTAGGTGAGACATAACTTTTCTTTGTTTAAATGTGGTCGCTATTTTGGGAAGAGTCGGCATCGTCTTCTTTATCCCCACTTATTTCTTCTCACCTTCTTTTTATGTCTACTAGATAAGTGGATTTAGAATCTGAATGAGATAGTGGCTCTCAAACAGATGAGGTTTAAACTTGATTAGGATAGCATCTTTTAGACTAGAAAGATTGAATTTTGAATGAGGTAGTGGTTCTTAAATAGATAGATTTAAATTTGACTTGGATAATGCCTCCTAGATAAGAAAAAAATGAAATCTGAATGAGATCATGGCTCTCAAGAAGATGAGATTCATACCTGACTAAGATAGCATCTCCTTGATAAGAAAGATTGAAATTTGAATGAGATAACAGCTCTCAAATAGATAGATTTAAATTTAATTAAGGTAGCACCTCCTAGAAAATAAGGATTAAAACCTGGATGAGATGGAGACACTCAAATAGATGGATTTAAATGTGATTAGGATAACGTCTCCTATATAAGTGGATATAAACATTTATATGGGGTAGTGTCTACCAAATATTACACTACAATGAAGCTTATAATATATCACAAAGGTTTTTATAGTTAAATGATATTCGGAGAATCTAAAATTTATAAACTTTAGTATGAACTTTAGATCCAGCCTTATCTTTTGGACTCAATTTCTTTTGCAAATTTCTATACATTCAAACAATTAGAAAAAATAAATGGAAAAAAAAAATTATTTATTATTAAATTTCTCCTTTAACACTATCCACCATAATAGCGCTTGAGATACCATCTATTTAAAGGTAAAATTGGATATCTCCTTTATAATCAAGCAACTGATAAGATACCCCTTGATGTGGATTTTCTATCACGAACGAACCTTCCCAAGTTGGTTTGAATTTACTGCTTATCTTTTAATGGGCTAAGATAGGTCTTCACCGAACTAAAACTAAGTCTCCAACTTGGAATGTTCTTGAAGGAACCAGCTTGTTATTTACTAGAATCATCTTGGCTTTATATAACTCGAGGTTCTTTTCAGCCTGCAGACATTTCTCTTCTAAACCTTTGAGCTATTCTAGTATGAGTTTTACATTCTTCTCTTCAGTGATCTTATAGTTGACAGCTATATGTAGTGAAGGAGTTGTATCTCTAAAGGGAGAATAGCCTCTAATCCAAATACCAAAGCAAATGGAGTAGATTGAATAGGAGCTCTATATATGGTTTTTATGCCAACAAAGCTTCTCCCAAGTTTTCTTGTCATTGGCATTTGTTATCATCTAGTATTTTCTTTAGAATTTGAACTAACATTTTATTGAAGGCCTTAGCTTATCCATTTGCCTGGGGGTAATAGATTGTTGAGCATCTCCGATCTAAGTTATAATATCTAGAAGTATTATTTATTTTAGTGCTTCTTAATAACAGGCTATTATCTGATATAATTTAATGAGGAATACCAAATCACATATGATCTGGTCTTTAAAGAAGTTTTGAATATGGTGAGCTTTGACTTCTCTCAAGGGAACTACTTCTGCCCATTTTGAGAAATAATCTGTAGCTACTAAGATGAATCTATGACCTCTGGAAGATGGCATATCAATTGAACTGACATTATTTATACCCTAGCTTCCAAAAGGCCATGAAGCAATTGTTAGGTGTATTACATTCGGTGGTTGATGTAGAACTACATAATGTACTTGATATTTATAATAAAAACATGGAACTTTCAAACGATCGTCAATCATCGATGGCCAAGAGTAACCCATTCTTTTATTTTTATCTTTGGACTCAATTAATCTGTGCCATACAATCTGATTTATACTTCTTTAACAAAATTTTATGCTTCTGATTTACTCAAATAGCTTAACCATGTCTGATCGAATAATCTTCTGTAAAAGGTGTCATTGATCAACATATAAGATAGAGATCTTCTTTTGATTTAATCTGTTGTCGATTTACCTTGAGGGAGCTTATTTTCTCTCAAGTATTCGATTAAGGATTTTCTCCAATCCACCACCTCATCGTCTATTACTAAAACAATTTTCACCTTATTGAGAGATTTTCTAATTACATATTCAAGATCTATAGGCGATCAAACCTGGCGATCTTATACTTCAATTTCAATTGAATCTCCTAGAGGACAGAATATAGATTTTGCTAACTTTGCTAAGGCGTCTGCCATGGAATTTTGTCCATGAGGAATCTTTGTATAAAACTACATTTGAAATTTGAATCTTGTATATATTTTTCATTTAACTCTAGATTCATGATTTGTTCATCTAGTAGTTTATAATTTATTGGACAATCATCTTGTATTGGGTGAGTTGCTAGAAAATCTGCAACAGCTTGCCTTTTCACTACTTGTAAGGGAATGAATGAGATTTCAAATTATGATAATATTATTGGCCAATTAGCTTATCTTCCTGATAGTGTTGGATGAGTTATCAGATATTATAATGAATTTATTTTGGATATTAAATTTACTTTATGAGAAAGCATATGATGCCTTAGCTTTTGAGCGATGAAGGAAAAATAATGTTTCTATATCAGAGGATAATTTATTTTAGTTGAAAGTAAATGTCTACTTAGATAGTATAGTGCATTCTCTTTTTCTTCCTCATTAACCTGAGCTAACAAGGTGCTAAGAGTTCACTTAATGCTATAGCATATAAAATTAATGCTTCCCTGAAATAGGAGCACCTAATACTAAAAGATCTATAAAATACTATGTATATTGTCAAATACTTTCTGACAGTGATCATCACACTTGGCATCTTTCTTATATAAAGCTACAAACAGCTAACATCTTCCTAAAAGATTTGATATAAATCTTATAAGGTATGCTAGTTGGCCTTGGAAAGATCTTTACTAAGTAAGACTTTTAGGCGGTGGCATATCTATTATAGCTTTGATTTTATTTGGATTTATTTTGATTCCACGATGTCTAACAATAAAACCTTAAAATTTTCTGGAAGTGTCACCAAAAATACACTTCAATGGATTCATTTTCAAGTTATATTGACATAATCTTTGAAAATCGATTCTTATATCATATAAGTGGTCATCTTTTTTGAGATATTTAACGACTAGATCATCGACATTACATTCCACTTTATAGTCGATAAGTTCATAAAAAATGCTCATCATTGATTGCTGGTAGGTTGCTCCAATATTTGTATTCCGAATAGAATTACTTTATAATAGTAGACTTCTATTTGTGTTCTGAAAGTTGTATATTTTTCATCCTCAATAGCCATTTTAATTTTGTTGTACCTATATGAGCCTTACATAAATGAGAATATTACATGGGAGAAAGCAATATCAACCATAAGTTCTAGTATAGGAAGTGGAAACTCATCTTTTGGATAAGCTTTATTTAGATCTCAAAAGCCAATGCATACTTGAATTTGACCATTCTTCTTCTTAACTGGAATGACGCTAGCTAACCATGTTGGATATTTCTCCTCCCAAATAAAGCTTGCATCAATTAACTTTTTAACTTCAAATATTACTTGTTATTTGATATCGAGGTGCTTGTTTAATCAAAATCATTCCAGGTTAAATTCCTAGCTTATGAACTACTATATTTGGAGAAAATCTAGACATTTCTTCACAACTCTAGGAAAAATAATCTTTGAATTCTTCCAAGAGTTTGATCATTTTATTCGCCTCATCCTCATTCAATAAAAAACTTATGAAAATCAGATGAGGTCCTTCTTCAGTTTCCAAATTTATTTCTTTTATATATTCAATGGTGGATTTAATCTCCTCTTCAAGTTCTAGAGGTGCATTCCTAACTTGAATCATCTAGGTTATCTGAAGTTTCTAAACAGAGTTCATTAAGAGTTTTAATGTTTGTTAAAAAAAGACTATATGACTCTAGATTATTTGATATAACTAAGCAGTAATCATCATCGTTAAAATAAACATAGAGTAGCAAATCCAACACTTGATCTTGATGCATATTTATGGTATTTTGTATTCTTCAAATTGCTGGGCTTCGCCTCTAGTACAATTTGATGGCGTTAAACATCTCTTAGCAAACTTGCTTACATAATTGGAGTACTAGTCAAAACGGAGTTCCATTATTTCATCCATGAATAGACCATTGAAGTGTACATCAGTTTCAATGGGTTTACTGGTAGAAGGTACAAAAAATGTTGGTTTTTATATCTGATTTAAAGGAAGAGATGTTTTTACCTCTAATCTTTTTGCATTGCTTTGAAAAAGTGGAGGAAGGATAATATTTACATATACTTCTTTAATTTCTCCATGGTAGATATATTTGAATCAACTTCCCTAGTAACTTGGACCCTACCCTTGTCACTATTTGTTTATACATAAATCTCAAACTTTAGATACTTTAAATTTTCTTTATATTCTATAGCATGTAGCTTTTTTATCAGTTACATATGATTTGCACACTTTATTTTTATTTTCTTTTACCTCTCTATTTTTCCATCATCGACCTCTTCCTTTAGATCTTTAAGTCATTCTTCCACCTCTTTGTGAGGGAGAAGCATGTGACTGATGAATATCGCGTTCGATCTCAGGATGTTTTTTATTTTTCCTTTTCTTTTCTCTTTCTTTTCTTTTATCTCTTCTTCAGCCAGTTTGAGATTTTTAGAAAAGACAGTATTTCTTAGGCATACAGTATAAAGCATCTTCATATATACTGACTTCATGAATTGAAATTGCCTGCAAATCACCTTTAATATAGTGCTCTTTTCCTCCAACGAGAGTATTTAATAGATTGATGAAGGGTGGAAGGCACCATTCCATACTCATGTAGCCAAGGTTTACCCAAAAGAGCGTTAAAAAAAGCTTTGGATTCAATTATATAAAATTTTGCTTTGGTCCTTAGGTTTCGTATTTCTAATACCAAAGTGATTGAACTCAAAGCTTTATCGCCTTATTCATTAAACCCGTGTATCATCATTTTATCAGAACTGAGTTTTCTAGTATCCACCTTAAGGTATGCGAGAGTTCTATGAGTCATAATATTGACCGACGCACCTCTATCAATAAGAACACTAGATAATTTTAAATTGTTTGCATACATAGATATATATAACAGATGATTTTGATCTAAAGTTCCTAGGAGTAAATCTTAATCTGAGAACATAATTTCTAGCATTTCTTTGCAACCCAATGTTTCTTCAGACTTTATTAATGCTAACTAAGCCATACAAATTTTTAGGTCAAGTAAAGTTTTGATTAAGCCTCCCCCATTTCTTTGGAATGAACCGAAGCACATAAATACTCAGTTTTATAAGCAATTTTCTAAGATGTGCTAATACATTATAATTCACTTTAGGAATATCTGAATTAGCCACATTTGAATTTGTTTGAACTGGTACTAGAGTTTTTAGATTGTCAGCCACATGTTTTCCTTTGTTGGCTGCAAATGCTGATGGTGGTAACACCATACCACTGTACATATTTAGAAGAGATAGTTGATTCTTTTGATTTTATATGTTTATTTATCTTTATTGCTTCCTCTAATGAATTATCATGATCACACATCTCAATTTCTATACAAATATGATCACTCTGAATATTGAGGATAGGGAAATCATTATCAGAGAAATATTAAATATATTCTTTTAATTTATTTAAATTTTTCTAAGGTTCTATAGAGTTATTTTCTATTGCATCATTCATTTGATTATCATCAGATATAGATAAGATACAAACTGAATCTTTCTTCATTACTTTCTTTGCCCCTAGTGGGAAAAAATAGAAATCACATAATGTAAGAAGTACAAGATTCTTTGCTTTTCCATTAGATGAAACTATAACTTTATTATTTACATTGTTACTTTCATTTATGAATTCTTCCTTCTGAACTGCTAAAGACTGACTAGCTAATCTCTTCTTAGGTTCTTTAGAAGAAACTTTATTCTAGACTTCTTCTTTAGGAGCTGCTAGATCAACCTAGTGGGGACTCTGTACTTCTTGAGACACTTGAACATATGAATGATAAATTTTATTTTGAACTTTCTTAAAGGATCAGTATAAGGCTATATCCCAATTATCGTCAAGTTTAGAATTTAAATTTGATACAGAAGGCTTACCAATCACGTATTTAGCAGATCCCTAGCTAGAATCAACTAAATATTCTTTAGGTATCACAATTGATCCAACTTTGATACTTCTTTAAAGCCATTCCTTGAATGTTATATAATCTTTCAACTCAAGACTGATCATTTGGTGGTATGGGCAATATTTAGGTTGTCCCACTTTGCCTATATCTTCCAGCTTCTTAGGTTCATGATGTTTGAATTGTGAGTTATTTAGAAGTTTCTTGAAGATCCTTCTAATAGCCTCTCTTTTAAATGAATAAGACTTATTCTTTAGGGCTTCAAATCTCTCCCTTTCCTCTTTAAAAGTGAGAATGGAATGAGATTTGAACTTTGGATTAGGAGGCCTATTATACTACTGATATGGTCATAGACGACCAAGATTTTTTGTCTGAACTTGCATCGGTATTTTACCCTTATCAACTGTAGACACTGAACCATCTTTTCCAACACCATATGATGTTTTAGTTTTCTAATTTTTGTTGGAGCTTGATCTTTTGAGAAGGTAAAATGAGATATTTCCTCTTGAAGATTAGAGGCTTTAATCAATAACTTCTCAAAAGTTTTGATTGTAAACCCTTTCAATAAGAAAGCAATTAAACCATGAATATTCTTTAGAAAGATTTCTATAACAAGTTGCTCTTAGAGATGAGGTTCACACTTCATGTTGATGTTCCTCCACCTTAGGATGTAGTCAACTAGAATTTCACCAGGTTTCTGTTTCTTCACTACCAAATCCCCTACTGTGACATAGTGACGTGCTCCAGCAAACCTTTTAGTGAACAATTATTCCAACTCTACAAATATTTGCACTGACCCATTAGGTATCTCAACATAACACTCAAATATGACACCTAACAAGCTGCTTACAAATAGTAGTGCTTCACTGCCTCTTGTATTACAATAGCTGGCCCTGAAGTGTTCTAGATGCTACTTCAGATTACCTATTCCATCAAATCCATTAGGATAAGGAAACAAGTCCTATTCTTCAGGGTAGAGTCTACCCTTCAAAATAGATGAGGTACCATTTGATTGTGCTAAAGCCTCCTCGACCTGTTGCTCTGTCATCTATTTGATGTCTACTACTTGTATCATTTCTTTTCTGATTTCAAAACTTAAGTTTTATTTTCATTTTTTTCACCTTTAAATTTATTATAATTTTGAACAGATTCAATTGGAAGAGAGTATATATGAGCCTTAATTGAAGGAACCTCTTTGCTTTGCAGGGACGTAGCAACCATCAGCTCTTCCATTTTGTTTTCCATCTGTGCTATCTATTCAAATTTCTAACTCAACTGATCTAAAATACTACAGATTAGATTAGGAACATAGTTTTTATCTTCCTCTTCTTCTTTATTCTCATCCTCTACCTCTATTAAATTTACTATTATTTTTCTGTATGAACGATCATGTATCTACCATGAATACACTCTCAACCTTTTCTTCATCTTAAGAATTTATTCTTGCATCTTCTTAGCTTGTTCATCTATTTATCGAATACTATCTTTCAAGTGATCCATCATTTCTTCTATGGATTTCCCTGCCATATTGTGTGGATCCACAGAAGTATATTCTCTGATAGATGGTACTTCTTCCATAGATTTTTCTTTCTTTGCTTTTTTTTTTTTTTGCCATATGCTGCTTATGAACCACTAATGCAATTGATGTGGTGACCATTTTGGGATACCATGAAAGTTTGATAAAGATGTTAAGCCTAAGTGAACATGTCCCTAGGCACACCACAAGAGTGGTGAATTGGTGAATTTAAAAAACTATTTGCTTAATTTAAAAATAAAGATAATATTTTTTGATTTTTCAATATTTAAAAAATAAGTAACAATTTTTATTTAGTGTGGAAGCGAACAAATTTACAGAAACATCTAAGCAACAATGATGATATTCTAATCAGTAGAACGAAGCATTGAGTATGATTTTCACTAAGCAATTATAACATAATTAAAATACAAAAAGTAAAATGCAAAAAATAGAAATCAGAACAAACACACCAGAGATTTATAGTTGTTCGATAAAATAATGACATACTTCTACTCCCCGGAGTCTTTTTCGAGTATTGTACTATCACTATAGTGTCTGTCCTTTTGCTTCCACATTAAGGCGGAGAAACCCTTACACAAATCCCTTCCACTAAACACGGTGCGGCAGAGAGCTGGAGGCTTTATCACCCTCCAGGTGACGGCAGCGGACCTTCAATCTTTTTCTCCCTCCTCGAGAACGTAGAGAACCTTGGACTCCTTTTTCACCCTCATGGTGATGGCAGAGAACTACGTCCTTGGGTTGAAGAATTTTTTCTTAGATCCAACTAAGAAACCTAGACAAACATTGGAGGAACAAGACAAGACACTTTCTTAGAGCAACCATGTGATCTCCTCACACTACTTCTCCCTAACATATAGGTTCTCCCTCTTCTTCCCAAAGCTCTCCTAGATCTTCTTCTCAAAGCTTCCTCTCAAGAACACTCAGCAGCTAAAGGCTTTAAAATAAGTCAATGAAAGAGATTAAATATAAGGCCTGACAAAAATCCCTAAATTTAATTCCGGCGACTCTGATCATACAATATGATCTTGGATCATCCAGCACGATTATTGCAAAGTACTCTTGTTAAGGCGAAGAGCAGGCGAAGAGCGGGCGAAGGCGATTCAAGAGGAAAGCGAGCGAAGGCGATTCAAGCGGAAAGCGGGTGAAGGCGATTTGAGCGAATTTTGGCGAAACTTCGGCAATCGAAGGTTCTCCGTCGGCCCGGCGTGGCCGACAGAGGTCCTTGGTAGGGGATTTCGTCTGAATCAAGATTTTTTTTGCTTTTGGCTGAAGACTTTTTTGGCGTTACATTGAATCGAAATGAAATGCAATTTGGGTATATCTTTTGTGTTTAGAGGCTCTACGTCAACTTGGAGTCGCTTATTCTTGGTTGATGTGAACGTAGCTTTATTTGGTGAAGGTTATCTGTCGGTTTGGTATGGAGATTGTTGGTTCTTGGTATGGATATGCATTTGGGGTAAGATCTATTTTAATCTTGAATGTTCTTGGTGGATATACGAATCCAAATTTGAGGTGGGAGGATATTCTTGGCCGGCCTGATGTGGCTTTCGTTACAAGTGGTATTTGGGTTTTGGATTTGTTCTGTTTTATTGGCTTTTTTATTTCAAAATTGGTATGATCCCTGTTGAAATCCAGGATCCTGAGCACTTAATTTTGATGGTGACAACTAATACTTACTGAGTACATATAGACTTCCGTTAGATTACAAATGTTTAATCTTTGTATATGAGGACTAACATTTCAGGTCAGATGCACACTGCTAAAGATTGCTGGAGACTCAAATTGGGTAGAATAGGATGTTGAAGAGTCTGTAATTTTTATTTCTTTATTTTTTCTTTTTGAGTCTGCCACAGAAGCATGCATGTGAAAGGAGCAACAATGCACACACACAGGGGGAGATTTTTCTTTTAAAATGATTAAAATTTTTTTAAACTCATCGTACTGTACGATCTTGGATCGTACTGTACGATTAATTAAAATACTCAGGCTAACGGCTAATTATCTAATGATTAAGTTTACAAACTTATCGTACTGTACGATCCAGATCGTACTGTACGATAATATGTAATTGTAAAACCCTAGCCGCTAGAATAAGTTTGGTAAGTTTTTGAATTTGATTTTTTGAACTGATCGTACTGTATGATACTGTTCGTACTGTACGATTAATTAAAACTGGCCAAAATTATCTCCCTAATCAGGAAATAAACGTTGGTTTCTAATTTATATGTCGATCGTACTGTACGATCGTATATCGTACTGTACGACTGACAGAGATGATTTCATTCATCCCAGAGATCGTACCAGACGAAACCAAGGTTTTTTGTTCTGTTCGTCCTGGACGATATTCATATCGTACAGGACGATATCAAGAAATGAACTGATCGTACTGTACGACTGGTGGAGTGCTGGACGATTGCCAGAGACGATTTCCTTCATCCCAGCGATCGTACCAGATGATCCCAAGAATTTTTTGAACTATTCGTCCTGGACGATATTCCTATCGTACAGGACGATATCATGAAAAACACTATTCATACTGTACGATTAAATGAGTGCTGGACGATTGTCAGAGACGAGTTCTTTCATCCCAAGGTTCGTCCCACAGTTCGTCCCGTATGAACAGTACGAATCAATAGTATCGTACTGTACGATATACATATCGTACTGTATGATATGAATAAAATTTGATACCTGTTCGTCTGTACTCGTACTGGACGGAGCTGTAATTGTACTGATCGTACTGTACGATTCTAAATCGTACTGTACGAACAGAAACGCAAAAGTTGAAACTTTTAGGGTTTTCTGAAGCCTGATATAAAAACAACTTATAATTTTTCTTTAGAGGAGGTTGATCAATCCTTTGCTGTGAGAGGCTTGGAAGAGAAAGAAGGGGATTCGTAGAGTGAAGTTTTTGGAGAGATCTAGAGCTTGAGAGAGGAAGGTGAAGGTGAGCTTGAGCGTGAGGGAGAAGTAGTGTGAGGGGATCACACGGTGGCTCCAAGCTAGCTGCATGCTTTGCTCCTCTTGTGGCTTTGGAAGCTTCAAGAAAGTTCTCGAGGGAAGAATCACTTCAAGATCAACATCGCCAAGGTACTCTGCCATCTCCAGGAGGGAGAAAAAGGAGAAGGTCTGCTGCCGTCACCAGGAGGGTGACATAGCGTTTGGTATTCCGCCGCACCGAGGGAGGTGAAAGTGAGTATTGTAAAGGCTTCTCCGCCTTGCTGTGGGGGCAAAAGGAGAGTCAACTTTTATTAGTGCAAATCCCGGAGTAGAGGACTCCGGGGAGTGGACGTAGGTCAAGTGACCGAACCACTATAAAAATCTCTGGTGTGTTTTTTCCTGTTTACCGTACTTTACTTTTCATGCGTTAAGTTTGTGCGTTTTAATTGCTTGGTGAAAAATCGGTATTTAAATATTGAAGTGTAAAATCCAAAATTGAACTATCGATTTCGTAGTTGTGAACGTTGTATTTGCTTCCGCACGTTAGTCATTAAATTATGTTTTGAAAATACAAAAAAAAAAATTAGAACTCTTGTGTAGGGTTAAATTTTTAAAATACCAATTCACCCCCCCTCTTGGCGCATCTCATACTTTCAAGTGGTATCAAAGCGGGGTTTCAAAATAGTGTTTTAGAAAACCTAGAAACGTAAGATCCATGGCTCAATTTGGTAACCGTAACACTACGGAGGGTTATTCCATAACTCGTCCACCTTTATTTGACAACATACCGTTTGATTTTTGGAAAATACGCATGTCTACATTTTTACAATCCTTAGACTATCGCATGTGGATGTTAGTCCAAGAAGGTTATTCTGCACCATTTCGTATGTTGAATGGAGTTAAAACTGAACTGTCATTTAATGAATGGAGCATTGAGGATAGAGAATTTGCACAACTAAATGCTAAATGTCTAAACTGTTTCTTTTGCGCATTAAAATCAGAAGACTATATGCGAGTATCAACTTGTACTACTGGTAAACAAATTTGGGACAAACTGTGTATCACGTACGAAGGAACTAGTGAGGTCAAACAATCTAGGTTGAACATACTGCTACATGATTACGAACTATTCTGCATGAAACCTAGTGAAACTATATCTGATATGTACACTCGATTCACCCAGATTGTAACATCACTGCATGCTTTAGGAAGAGAGTTGTCTAACTCAGAAAAAGTAAACAAAATACTGCGATGTTTGCCTAGCTCATACGATGCTAAAATCACTGCAATAACTGAGTCAAAAGACCTAAATGTTTATTCTATTGACAATTTACTTGGGTCACTCATTGCCTACGAGCAAGGAGTGAGTCAACAACAAAGTGATGCAGGTGAAAAGAAAAAGGAGCGAGCAGTGGCTTTAAAAGCAAATAATTCTGAAAGTGACAGCTCAGCAGCGGAGGAAGATGACGACATAGCTTTGATGACTCATCAGTTCAAAAATTTTCTGAAAAGAAAGCAGCGCCATCATCAAAGCAATTGGAACAAAGGTAAGAACTCAAAGTATACTAAGGTTGCATCTGAAACAATTTGCTTTGAGTGCAGGAAACCCGGTCATCTCTGAGCTGATTGCCCCAACATCAAAACTCATCAAACCAAGGAGAAGGGTGAGGAAAGATCAAAGTTCAAGAAGGGCAATTTTAAGACTCAGAAAGCATTTTGGGCCGACTCTGCCTCAGAATCATCAGAAGAAGAAGCAGAGGAGGAGGTAACAAATCTGTGTCTTATGACTAATGATAATCTTGATCAATCAGATCAAGATGAGGTATGTCAACTGTCTTACGATGAACTGCTTGTTATTTCTGAAAAAATCCATGACTCATATAGAAAATTGAAGAAAAAGCATGTTAGTCTTAATACTGAGCTTAGTACTTTACAAAAGGAGCATGCTAGTGTAGTAAAAAATTTTTCTGACTTAGATAGAGATCATATGTCGTTGCTTGATGAATACGATGCATTAAATAAGAAGCATATTGAGTTAACCACTGCACACGAAACCTTGAAATCATCACATGTTGAATTAGATAATGCATTTAAGGCACTAGAAGAACTATCAGGGGAACTTAGTAGTAGTGAGCATGCATTGAGATTCAAATATGCTAGTCTTAACCAAGAGAACAAATTCTTAAATGAAAAACTTCATGCATACGAGAATAACAAAAAACCTCCCACGTTTGCTGAATTCTTTCAGCCTCCACCATGTGAATCACTCATTCAAAACCAGCACGGCATGCATCATCCAAACCCAGAAATAGGCACTACCACCCTCGTAGATTAGTGAACCCATTTCTAGGTGTTAGATGTTATTCTTGTGGCATGCTAGGTCACATAGCTCGCACATGCTCAATTCACTATAGGACACATCTAGTGTGGAGACCAAAATCGCAATCATCACAGCATAACATGCATACATTTCATTCATATAAGCATGATGTGGAACCCAAACTCACTTGGGTTCCCAAAGCTAATCCATGATTGACATTATAGGGATGCTCTCACAAAAGACCTAGTGAGAGCATGTGGTACCTGAACAGTGGCTGCTCAAGACACATGACTAGAGACATGAAGCAGTTCGTGACACTGGAGGCCAGGTCAGGAGGCAAGGTAACTTTGGGAGACAACACCACCAGAAAAGTGGTGGGCTCAGGTAACATTGGAAATACTAAAAATTTAATTTATGAGAATGTACTTTTAGTGGATGGTTTAAAGCACAATCTTTTAAGTATAAGTCAACTATGTGACAAGGATTTTGATATAAAATTTTTGTCTAACAAATGCATGATTAGTTTAAATGATTCACTTGTGTTAGAAGGAAAACGTATAAACAATGTTTACATGTTAGACTTGAACTGCATTGAAACCTCAAATTCCTTGTGTCTGAAAATAATAGCAGATGACTCTTGGCTATGGCATAGGAGACTATGCCATGCTAGTATGAAAACACTTAGGAACATCACTCAGAAAAACTTAGTTAGAGGCATACCAAAGTTAGACTTTACTAAGGACCATCTTTGTGATGCTTGCCAATTAGGAAAATAAGTTAAATCTTCATTTCATGCAATCAAGGATATCAGCACCACTAGGCCACTAGAAACTCTCCACATGGACCTGTTCGGACCTGTTAGTACAGCCAGCCTAGGAGGGAAGTTGTATGGGTTTGTAATAGTAGATGACTACTCTAGGTTTACTTGGGTGAAATTCCTAGCTCATAAGAGTGAGTCATTTGAAGAATTTAGAGTTTTCTCCACTTGGATTCAAAGGAAATTAGGATGTGTAATTTCAACAATTCATAGTGATCACGGTGGGGAATTTGAGAATGATAAGTTTGAATCGTTTTGTAAAGAGGTTGGAATAGAACATAATTTCTCTGCCCCTAGAACTCCTCAGCAAAATGGAATAGCAGAAAGAAAGAATAGAACGTTAGTTGAAGCTGCTAGGGCTATGTTAGCTGAATACACTCTCCCTAGATACTTTTGGGCAGAAGCAGTAAATACCGCATGCTATGTATTAAATAGGGTAAATGTTAGATCAAAACTTAATAAGACACCCTATGAGTTGCTTAAGGGTAGGACACCCAATCTTTCCCACTTACACGTTTTCGGGTGCAAATGCTTCATCCTAATCAATGGCAAGTCACCCTTAGGAAAGTTCGATCCTAAATCTGATGAAGGGGTTTTCCTAGGCTACTCATCTGTAGGTAAAGCCTATAGAATATTCAATAAGAGAACCCTGGTAGTAGAAGAGTCCACTCATGTAGTATTTGATGAATCCAATAAGACATCTGAACCTAATCATGAAGAAGAAGAAGTTGAGGTTATACGGGGAGTAGAAACCATTACCATAGAGACTAGAGCGGAACCTCAGGAACATCTGCCTAAGGATTGGAAAATTTCTTCTAGTCATCCTAGAGAGCTGATCTTAGGAGACCCATCAGAAGGGGTAAAAACTAGGCATGGACTTAGGAAAGAGGTTAGCCATTCTGCATTCATATCTATGATTGAACCCACGAGTATAGATCAAGCCTTAGGAGATGAATTTTGGATCCTAGCAATGCAAGAAGAGTTGAACCAATTCCTTAGAAATGATGTATGGGAGTTAGTCAAAAGGCCTAAAGAGCAAAGTGTGGTTGGAACTAAGTGGGTCTTTAAAAATAAGATGAATGACTCAGGAATAGTAGTAAGAAATAAGGCTAGGCTAGTAGCGAAGGGGTATAACCAAATTGAAGGAATAGATTTTAAAGAAACCTTTGCTCCAGTAGCTAGACTAGAAGCCATCAGGGTACTGTTAGCTTTTGCTTGTTTTAGGGATTTTAAGCTGTATCAAATGGATGTAAAGAGTGCCTTCCTGAATGGAGTAATCAAGGAAGATGTGTATGTGGAGCAACCTCCGGGGTTTGAAAACTCACAATTTTCAAACCACGTGTTCAAACTGAAAAAGGCACTGTACGGGTTAAAACAAGCACCTAGAGCCTGGTATGAAAGACTTAGTACGTTCCTACTAGATAGAGGCTTTGTAAAGGGTAGTGTGGACACCACCTTATTTTTGAAGAAGGTAGGAGTTGAAGTACTCATTGTTCAGATTTATGTAGATGATATATTGTTCGGATCGACGGAGAAAAACCTATGTAATGAATTTTCAAAAATAATGAGCGACGAGTTTGAAATGAGCATGATGGGCGAACTTAGTTACTTCCTTGGATTTAGTGTAAAACAAACGGAAGGTGGAACGTTTCTTAGCCAGTCTAAGTACGTCAACGATATTTTGAAAAAATATGAAATGGACAATGCTAAGGCTATGAATACACCCATGAGCTCTAATATTCAATTGGATAAAGATCCCAGTGGGAAGTCTGTAGATCAAAAGAGGTATAGGGGAATAATTGGATCGCTTCTCTATCTGACTGCCAGTAGACCAGACATAATGTTTAGTGTGTGTCTCTGTGCCCGTTTTCAAGCTGACCCGAAAGAATCTCACATGACTGCTGTCAAAAGAATTCTCAGATATCTTCTAGGCACCCCGAACTTAGGAATTTGGTATCCTAGACACAGCACTTCTTTTGAAATCTTAGGATACTCCGATTCAGACTTTGCAGGTTGTAAGGTAGATAGAAAAAGCACTTCTGGCACTTGTCAATTCATTGGACAATCATTAGTTTCATGGTCCAGTAGGAAACAAAATTCAGTAGCCCTATCCACCGCCGAAGCGGAATATATAGCGGTAGGTAGCTGTGTTGCACAAGTGTTGTGGTTAAAACAACAGCTTGTAGATCTAAGACTACCTGTAGGAACGATTCCGATCATGTGTGACAACACTAGCGCAATTTGCATATCCAAAAATCCAATTCAACACTCACGAACCAAACATATAGACATTAGACATCATTTCATTAGAGATCATGTAGCCAAAGGAGATATTGAACTGCACCACATTGCTACTGAAGATCAATTGGCGGACATTTTCACAAAACCATTAGGCTATGACACATTTAGCACTCTACGAACCAAATTAGGTGTCATAGACATTCACGCCTAATGTGACAAAAAAAAAAAACAAAAAAAGAAATTTTTTTTTTTGTGTGGTTGATTTGTTTTTTGTTAAAATTAAAAAAAAAAAAAAAAAAGAAAACCAAACAAAAAATTGGATTCCTGATCCTCTTCCCATGTTGCTCACAAACCTTGATCTTCTCTGACAATCCTACTGTACGATACACTATCGTACTGTACGATTAGGTTCCAATCACTCCAATCTCAGCCGTCCATTCCCATTCACGGTCCAGATCTTTCATGTCTTATACTTATCGTACTGTACGATTCACCACTCGTACTGTACGATAGTAATTATTGGTCATCGTACGGTACGAACATACCAATCGTACTGGACGATCCACGTGTCAAACGGATTAGGACGAATTTAAATCGGCCAGTACGAAAATTATTGCCTATCGTACTGTACGAACACCTGTTCGTACTGTACGAACACTTTTGGTCAAAAGTCGTTCAGACGACTCGTTGGGACGAACGCCTTACACTCACGTTCGTACAGTACGATACTGATCGTACTGTACGATTTGACTCACTTTTCTGAAAAGTCGTCCAGACGACATTATTGCGCATATCATACTGTACGATGCTCAATCGTACTGTACGATATCCCCCAAAGTCTATAAAACCGGAGGGATTCTTAGCCATTTCTCCTCACCTTGAATCCCTCTGAATTTCCTCATTCATCCAATCCTTTCTTCCAAAATGTCTGGGTCCAGTAAGCGCGGTCGTATGATTGTCGGGAGCTCTTCCTCCTCTCGGCGCTTCGATGATCATTTTCTCTCCGCTGCGGATGAGAAAGCGTATATCAAAATCAAGGAGGCAAAGTTCACTCCCTCCCGCATGCTCAATCAGGCCGCCCTAAATTTTGAGGTGATGAATCTGTTCGCCTCCACTTGCCTTCAATTCCTTCTGACTCTTGCTTTTCCGTTTCACTCTGAACTCTTGTTTAAGTTTTTTGCAAATATCCGAGTCGACCTTGAAAACACTACCTTCACATCCTATGTCTGTAAACAGAATGTCATTATCACCGTCAACGACATTGCTGAGCACATCGAGCTGTCCACTGACGGCCCTCGTCCCCAATCCATGATCTCCCACGACTATGATTGGACGTCCGTAAATATGACCCTTAGAGGTGTCCCCTCAAATCAACACCTACCATTGGTCCAAACCTTAAATCAAAATGCCCGCGTTATCCAGCATGTCCTACGCACATCTATTATACCTAAGGCTGGAGATCGCATCCATATTACTCCCCTACTGTCTGTCGTCACCTATCTCATTATATCAGGCACAAAATTCAATGAAGCCCAAATGGTGTTTGACTACATTCATACCTTGTCTGCCTTCCGATATCCCGGTGCCCGTCGTAAATTGAACCTTGCCTTAGGGCATGTCATAGGCTACATTCTAGATACAAAATACCAGCTTCATTATCCGCTCCCTCCTGATCACCTTCCTATCTTCTACTCGGATGCCTCCTTTCGTATCCTGTTCCATCAGGGGGCCGCTCCCGCCGATCCCGAGTTTGATGACGAGGAGGCTGCTGCTCCTGCTGACGCACCTCCGCCACCACCAATCCAACCACCTGGCCTTGCTCCTCCCGACTACCCTCACGACGACATTATTCGACGATATGATCGTCTGGAGACTCGGTTGGATGCTCACATTGCTCAGCAGCATCAGGAGCATGACACGGATATGAAATGGTTTAGGGAGCGCTTCCAATCGATCGATCACCAGTTCGCCTCCCTTCATCAGTACCACCAGCTGTTTCTCGACCCTCCACCACTACCTCCGGATTAGGATCCAGATTTTTAGGTTGTTGTAGTTGTTTCTATTTTCTGTTTGTTATCAGTGTACTTATTTTTTTCTTTTTTCTTCCCTTTTTGGTGTTGTCAAAAGTGGGAGACTTTTCTGTGTGTTCTGTATTATATTTTTACTTACTATTAAATGTTATTGGTTGTTTATTGTTATCACTACATTTGTTTTTTTATATATTGTTGTTTTATTTATGTTATAATAAAAAAAATTTTTTTTTCTTCTCCTCCTATTTAAAAATTAATAAGCTACTCTTCTGAGGGGGAGTTAAAGAAGTCAGAACATCTGTCCGTCAGAAAATATTATTTGACACCATCAAAAAGGGGGAGATTATTGAAATCAAGGATCCCGAGCACTTAATTTTGATGGTGACAACTAATACTTACTGAGTACATATAGACTTCCGTTAGATTAGAAATGTTTAATCTTTGTATATGAGGACTAACATTTCAGGTCAGATGCACACTGCTAAAGATTGCTGGAGACTCAAATTGGGTAGAATAGGATGTTGAAGAGTCTGTAATTTTTATTTCTTTATTTTTTCTTTTTGAGTCTGCCACAGAAGTATGCATGTGAAAGGAGCAACAATGCACACACACAGGGGGAGATTTTTCTTTTAAAATGATTAAATTTTTTTTAAACTCATCGTACTGTACGATCTTGGATCGTACTGTACGATTAATTAAAATACTCAGGCTAACGGCTAATTGTCTAATGATTAAGTTTACAAACTTATCGTACTGTACGATCCAGATCGTACTGTACGATAATATGTAATTGTGAAACCCTAGTCGCCAGAATAAGTTTGGTAAGTTTTTGAATTTGATTTTCTGAACTGATCATACTGTTCGTACTGTACGATTAATTAAAACTTACCAAAATTATCTCCCTAATCAGGAAATAAACGTTGGTTTCTAATTTATATGTCGATCGTACTGTACGATCGTATATCGTACTGTACGACTGACAGAGATGATTTTATTCATCCCAGAGATCGTATCAGACGAAACCAAGGTTTTTGTTCTGTTCGTCCTGGACGATATTCATATCGTACAGGACGATATCATGAAATGAACTGATCGTATTGTACGACTGGTGGAGTGCTGGACGATTGCCAGAGACGATTTCCTTCGTCCCAGCGATCGTACCAGACGATCCCAAGAATTTTTTGAACTATTCATCCTGGACGATATTATTATCGTACAGGACGATATCATGAAAAACACTATTCATACTGTACGATTAAATGAGTGCTGGACGATTGTCAGTGACGAGTTCTTTCGTCCCGAGGTTCGTCCCACAGTTCGTCCCGTATGAACAGTACGAATCAATAGTATCGTACTGTACGATATACATATCGTACTGTACGATATGAATAAAATTCGATACCTGTTCGTTTGTACTCGTACTGGACGGAGCTGTAATTGTACTGATCGTACTGTACGATTCTAAATCGTACTGTACGAACAGAAACACAAAAATTGAAACTTTTAGGGTTTTCTGAAGCCTGATATAAAAATAACTTATAATTTTTCTTTAGAGGAGGTTGATCAATCCTTTGCTGTGAGAGGCTTGGAGGAGAAAGAAGGGGATTCGTAGAGAGAAGTTTTTGGAGAGATCTAGAGCTTGAGAGAGGAAGGTGAAGGTGAGCTTGAGCGTGAGGGAGAAGTAGTGTGAGGGGATCACACGGTGGCTCCAAGCTAGCTGCATGCTTTGCTCCTCTTGTGGCTTTGGAAGCTTCAAGAAAGTTGTCGAGGGAAGAATCACTTTAAGATCAACATCGCCAATGTACTCTGCCATCTCCAGGAGGGAGAAAAAGGAGAAGGTCCGCTGCCGTCACTAGGAGGGTGACATAGCGTTTGGTATTCCGCCGCACCGAGGGAGGTGAAAGTGAGTATTGTAAAGGCTTCTCCGCCTTGCTGTGGGGGCAAAAGGAGAGTCAACTTTTATTAGTGCAAATCCCGGAGTAGAGGACTCCGAGGAGTGGACGTAGGTCAAGTGACCGAACCACTATAAAAATCTCTGTTGTGTTTTTTCCTGTTTACCGTACTTTACTTTTCATGCGTTAAGTTTGTGCGTTTTAATTGCTTGGTGAAAAATCGGTATTTAAATATTGAAGTGTAAAATCCAAAATTGAACTGTCGATTTTGTAGTTGTGAACGTTGTATTTGCTTCCGCACGTTAGTCGTTAAATTATGTTTTGAAAATACAAAAAAAAAAAAAATTAGAACTCTTGTGTAGGGTTAATTTTTTAAAATACCAATTCACCCCCCCTCTTGGCGCATCTCGTACTTTCAATCCCGGTTATGGGAAACAAGGGTTTTTGGCTGTCTTTGTTTAGATTGTCTAAGGAAGAGGATCTTGATCTTCCTAGATGTTCTGGTTTTGGCCTAAAGTGGGTTCCTATCCCATCAAAGTTATTGGATGGTTGTTTTTTGTTGCTTGAAGTGCAGGGTTTGTTGGTAGTTTGCTTAAAGGGCGTGGATTTTTCTGCTAAGGTGAAGGTTGATTTAATAATTGTACATGGAGGCAAACCTTCATCTAGTTTTAATGAAGCAGAAATTAAGTTTCAAATGGAGTTGGGTCCGTATGCCAGTGGTAGTGCTGGTTTGATGCCGCTGATTGGTTCGTCCGGAGGAGAATAGTGTGTTGATTTGTTTGTTCAAGGAAGGTTTGGTCTTCTGAATTGTTTTCTTGAGGAAGGCGGGTTTTTTTTTTCAGCTAAGGGTTATTTACCTGGCAAGGAGCTCTTGTTTTTTGAAGTTCAAGGCTTGTTGGTGGAAGGCTTGAAGGGAGTGAAGATTGTGGTACAGGAGCTTTAGAAGTTGTGAAGTTCTTGTGTTTTCTTATGGCTTTGGAATTAATTTTTTAGGTCATAGTTATCTTTTTGGAGAGTTGTTGTTTTTCTTTTAGTATTGTGTTTAGCATAGTTTCTTATTTGCTATATGAAATTAGATTCATGGAATATGGGACTCTTCCTATTTTTTACTTTTTACCTGATTGGGAACTCTGGGACACTAATCAACCTATTTGGTTGTTCTCAAAAATTGGTGTCCCCAACACCCCAATTGGTTCAATTTGAGGAGTAGTGGATCTTATTTCCATTATGATATTTTATATTTTGCAAATATTTTTCTTATACTTTGTTTTAGCTTCAATAAGGCTTCCTTTCCCTTTGTTTTGAAAGGGATGCCTATTAGTTTTTTCATTTCTAGTTTGTAATTGTTTTTTCCTCTTAATGCTATTTGCATTTCTTCAAAAAAAAAAAGAAGAGTTAGGTGTTGTACGATTAGTTTAAAGAATTGAGTTGATCATCCAGGATGATTTAGAGCATCATCCAGCATGATTAATTCAAACAACTTGGATTATTTTCCCATATGATTGGCGATGATAAATTATCGTCCCATACAGGAATCGAGTCGTATAGTACGATTGGTCAAATCATCCTGTATGATTTAATTGGATTAATTAATTCAACATTATTCCATAAGCACAAGATTAATTTAGGCAAGATTTAATTATATCATATAGTACGATACCTATCATATAGTGTGATTATAATAAAATTTGAATTTTAAAATTTTACCTAAATTATGATTGACGATTGTGATCTTGATTTCAACTGATCGTCCTATATGATATGCATCATACAATACGATTAATTCATCTTGCTTTAAATATCACAATTAGCTATTTTAATTATTTTCTGATTAGCTGATCATACAATATGATATGGATCATACAATATGATTAGTTCAGAAAATTCAACTTCTAATATTGTCACTAACTCACTCCCTTGAGTGTGTATGTGTGCATGGTTCCCAAGCTTAGTATCCACCAAATATATAATTTAACTCAAGAAAAGTAAAAATACATAAGAATTAAAAATATAGACTTTTCACGACTTGCTTAACCCTAGTATACCCAATCTTGAGCTGATCAAACTTGTAAGTGAATGGTGGACCTAAAATATTAGTGCATAAAAAGAAGTAGATATGCAATAATAGTAGTTAATAGGAGATAACATAGTAAGGAATTCAATAATATTTGTTATCATCAAAATCACAAGACTTGGGTCCAAATTTGCAATAATCTCCCCATTTTTTATGATGATAAACATTATTAGTAAATAACTCAAATATATTTTTGCTATTTCCTAAACTCCCCCTTACTAGGTGAATCTTTCAAAAAATAGGGAGTTTTGTTTTAAAAGAAAATAATGCATAAAGAAAGAACACACAAATAATAGGAAATGAAAAGATAAAATAGTGAATTAATCATTCCAACACAGAGTTTAACCTACCAATAACAAACTGCTCTCCCTTTTGACATCACTAAAAGGAGGAAACTGCTAATCAAAGACACCTAAGAGAAATTCATACATCATAAAGCAGAAAAGTAAAAATAATACAGACACAAAGACTAAAAAATATAGACCATGCTAAAAATAAGAAGGATCCTGATCAGATGGAGGTAGTGGTTGGAAGAATTGGTGGATTGAAGCAAATTACTCTCCAAATCAAGCCATGTCATATCATTGTCATACTATTATTATTGCTCTGCTATGTAGGTGTCATAACGAGCTTCCTATTGGTCAAACCTCTTAATCAGCATATCGTACTGAGATTTCTCGTGGACAGGTGCTGGTGCTAGTGCTTGTCCTCCCCCTACCTCCTTTGGCTTGGTGTCTACAAAATGAATATTGAGGTGTGAGTGCTGCGAAGGACGTGGATGGAGCTAATTGAATAGAAGATTGGAATGTGATTTGACGGTGCTGGGAATTGGAAGTTGTATTTGGATTCAAGGATAATAGCAATTATGTGACCTAAGGCAATATTTGTCTTTCTTTTATATCTAGGATCACAAATACATGTTAGATTCTCAAGATATTGAATGATTAGATCAGCTGGATTGAAATTTATCTCAGACATTGTGAAGTAGGTAGTCATGGATAATAGAGGTATGATGTTAATTTGATCCCCAGCTTTTGGAATTATTAAGTTGCGAAGGACATGTTGGATGATTTTAGCATCCTACACTAAGGTATTGACATGGGGGATGTGGTATCTAATATTTGATTCCTTATGGGTAGTGTTAGCAAGGGTCCAATCACAGTTAGTGTTTGAAGCTATAAGGTGAACTTTTTTGCTATTTGTAAAAAGGAGGAGAAATTTATAAAAATCTTGGTAGGTAATTTTGACAGGCCTCCTATTGACATACGATTGGAGGGTAGTACCCTCACTGTTAATTCGAAGACTAGCAAAAAAATTGAAAAGAAGTTCAGAATTGAACGAGTAGGCAAGTGTGAGAATGAATTGAGGATGGTGCGAGCAAAGAAAAAGAGTACCTAGAAGTTTAAAACTTCCTGGTTTACGATTTTGCAAGACATGATCCCAATAGTTTTATATTGATTGTAAGCTTCTTTGTCAGTGACTTCGACAAATTGAGGATCCACGGGATGTCGAGAATAATTTTTGACTAGAGCTCGTGAACGCTTTCCTCTAGCCATTTTAAAAGAAAAGATCTTTAGGGAGGAGGTGAGAAGAGTGAAATGGATTGAGGAAAGAAAAGCTTTGAATTTCCTCTCTTTAAATAGAATGGCCATATCGTATAGTATGATAGAGACATCATATAATACGGTCAATTACATTCAATTTTATCCAGTCCAATCAGTCAAAAAGGTGGTTTAATCATATAGTACGATCAGAATCGTACAAGACGATTAGAGATAGGATGTTCATCCTGAGGCGTCAGCCTGGACGATTATTGATTGGTCAGATCATCTTATACGAACAGGTTTTCATACAATACAATACAATTAAATATCATACTAGTTGAATTGAATTCATCCAATGTCCATTATCACGTGTATCGTATAGTATGAAATAGGTGTTCATATAGTACGATCACCATTGATTGAATAATATTAGCTGTTAGATGTGTTGTGATTAGTGATTTGGTATTTTTTGTAAATATCATATAGTACGATGTTAAATCGTACAGTACAATGTGAACAAAATTCTTATAGTGGTGTGTGTTGATCAGGAAAGCTTTATAAAAGGAACATAAAATAAATCACAAAAATAAAAGAACTAATAAAAATAATCATAAAATAAATTTAAAGGAAAACACGAAAAGAAACATCTATTTTTCTAATTTTCAAATTATCCTCCATAAAAACAAAAACAATAATACGAGTAATCATAAAACAAATTCTAAAGAAAGACACAAAAAATATTTATTTTTCCAATTTTCAAATCATCCTTATTCAAGCATGAATATCTACAACACCTAGTCTAGACCTTAAGGTTCTAAAAGTATTAAAAGTTAGGAGTTTTGTAAATATATCTGCCAATTGATTTTCAGTAGCTACATGATGTAGCTCTATATACCCTTTTGTCACATGGTCTCTAATAAAATGGTGCCTAATGTCTATGTGTTTTCTCCTTGAATATTGGATTGAATTCTTTGATATGCAAATGGTAATAGTGTTATCACACAATTTGAATGGTGCTAATAGGTAGTTCAAGATCTAAGATTTATTGTTTAAGTTATAGGACTAATGCAACACAACTCTCTACAGCTATATATTCTGCTTCAACAGTAAATAAGGTTACAAAGTTTTATTTTCTATTGGACCAAGAGACTAAAGATTATCTTATGAATTGACAAGTTCTAGAGGTGCTTTTTCTATCAACCTTATAACCTGTAAAGTATGAATTAGAAAATCTTATGATCTCAAAAGAAGTACTATGTCTAGGATACTAAATTCTTATATTTTGGGTTTCTAGAAAATGTCTAAGAGTTCTTTTTATAACACTCATGTGGGATTCTTTGGGATCAGCTTGAAATCTAACACAGAGATAAATATTAAATATGATATCAGGTCTATTGGCAGTCAAATAAAGGAGTGATCCAATTATCCCTCTATACTTCTTCTGATCAATTGATTTTTCATTTGGATTATTATCTAATTGAATAATTGAATAGTAGAGCTCATGGGAGTGTTTATTGTCTTAGCTTTATCCATTTAATATTTTTTAAGGATGTCCTTCATGTATTTTGATTGACTAAAAAAAGTTCCATCATCCTTCTGCTTCACACTAAATCTAAAAAAAAATAATTTAACTCTCCCATCATGCTCATCTCAAACTTCTCACTCATAGTTTTTGAGAATTTATCACAAAGATTTTTATTTATAGATCCAAATAGTATATCATCAACATAGATTTGAATTATGAGTAGGTCTTCTCTTTCTTTTTTTAGGAATAGGGTGGTGTCTACACTACCCTTAACAAACGCTCTATCTAGAAGGAATGTGCTCAGCCTTTCATACTAGGCTCTAGGTGCTTGCTTTAACCCATACAAAGTCTTCTTTAGTTTCAATACATGATTAATGAATTTAAAGTTCTTAAAGGCTGGGGGTTGCTCATCATATACATCCTCTTTAATTATCCTATTTAGGAAGGCACTTTTAACATCCGCTTGATATAGCTTAAATCCTTTAAAGCAAGCAAAAACTAAGAGCACTCTAATGGCTTCTAGTTTAGCTAGTATGGTAAAAACCTCTTTAAAGTCAATCCCTTCAATCTGATTGTACCCCTTAGCTACTAACCTAGCCTTATTTCTCACTACTATGCCAGTCATTTATTTTGTTCTTAAAAACCCATTTGGTTCCTATAATACTTTGGTCTTTAAGTCTACTCACCAACTCCCAAATATCATTCCTAACAAATTAATTTAACTTTTCTTGCATTGCTAGGATATATAATTCATCAGATTAGACTTGATCAATATTAGTGGGTTCTATCATGGAGATAAATGCAAAATGATTAACCTCCTTCCTAGGTCCATGCCTAGTTCTAACACCTTCAGATGGGTCTCCTAAGATTAGTTCTTTAGGAAGACTAGATGAGTATTTTCATTCTCTAGGCAGGGAATCCTAAGGTTCTACTCTATCTCCTAGGTCAATTTCTTCTACCCATGAATTACCTATACTTCTTCTTTTTCTGGTTTAGATTTAGAGGTCCTATTTGATTCATCAAACACAAAATGGGTAGACTCTTCTACTATTAAGGTCCTCTTGTTAAAGATTTTATAGGCCTTACCTATAAATGAATAACCTAAGAAGACTCCTTCATTAGATTTGGGATCAAATTTTCTTAAGGGTGATTTATCTTGATCAGGATAAAATATCTACACCCAAAGACATGTAAGTGAGAAAGATTGGGTGTCCCATGTTACAAATCTGGTTTTGATGATGACAAACATGTTTCCAGTGTGTTTTGCTTGGCTAATCTGTTTCAGGCACAAAAGATCGCGAGCCACTCAAGCCAACTCAAGATCGGGTCCAAGTGTGTCAAATGTATGATTTTTCTTTTTATTGAGTCAATTGTAATGTAACTGATTCCCTAGCTAAGTAACCTTGCACACACACACTCAGGGAGAGAGATTGAGTGAATTAGAGTTTCTGTTAAAAATTTAGTTCAGATCGTCCTGGACGATCTCCACATCGTCCTGGACGATCCAGTTAAAACAGAAACCCTAATTAGGGCGACTAAGTTAAGAGGGTCTGATTGAGCAGATCGTCCTGGACGATCTCCGGATCGTACGGGACGATATGCCCAAATCAGAAATTCTCAGCCGCCAGATCAAGTTAGGCAAGTTCTTATTTTTAGATACTTGGTCTGATCGTCCCGGACAATACGTGTATCGTCCCGGACGATCCAGTACAATCATGCCTAATTTAATCTGATAATTAAGGAAAGTAATTTATTTTTGGTTGATACGATCATATCATCCTGAACGATCGCTGGATCGTCCCGGACGATCATGATCGTTTAGTGCATTTCAGCTGTACGACCCGAACTGTGTTCAGGACGATTTGGGACCTTTTTGAACTAATCGTACAGGACGATGACCCCATCGTCCTGGACGATCAAGTCATTTTTTGGTCGTCCAGCACAGATTTCTCTGGACGACCCGAACTGTCTTCTAGATGATTTCCCTCAATTTGCACTAATCGTCCCGGACGATCGCAGGATCGTACGGGACGATATGAACAATTTTTTCTACTGATCATCCAGAAGAGCCTAATCGTCTAGGCTGAAACAGCTGAATTTGAACTGATCGTACAGGACGATCGATCGATCGTCCCGGACGATCTTGGCCGACCAATTGAGATTTAGGGCAAATTTTAAGCCCTCCTTTAAAAGAACTTTTTCTAATTTTTGGAAAAATCTTTTGCTGCCTTCCTTCCCTGAGAAACCCTAGAGAGAGAGAGAGTTGGGAGAGAGAGAGAAGATCTTGTGAGGGGGAGTTAGTGAGGGATTCACTAAGGTTGCTCCAAGCACGGATTAGAGTCGTCTTCTCCGCTCGTCGTCTTTCGTCTAGTCGGTGTTCGTCGTGGGAGGATCGTTCGCAAGAAGATCCGGGGTTCTCTGCCCGCTTCAGGTGGAAACAAAAGGAGTTCGAAGGTTCTCTGCCTGCTTCAGGAGGAAGCGAAACGAGTTCGAAGGTTCTCTGCCTCACCGTGTGGTGAAAAGGAGGTGTTTGTACAGGCTTCTCCGCCTTGCTGTGGGAGCAAAAGGAGAGACACTTTTGTTTAGTGCAATACCCGGAGGGGAGGCTCTGGGGAGTGGACGTAGGTCAAGTTGACCGAACCACTATAAAATCTGGTTTGCTTTTCTGATTCAGTTTTGCACTTTACTTTTCTGATATTAACTGCTTGGGTGAATATCTGTGGTTGATCTTTTTATCGTTGTTTTAATTCGTTTTCGCTGCACGTTATAAAAAGATTTTCATTGTTATCGTGAAATTTTTAAATAACCAATTCACCCCCCTCTTGGTTAGCCTCGGGACTAGTTCACTAGGGCTTAACATCCCTATCGAACTTTCAAGCCCTTAAGGAGTAACTTGGATCTAACATTTACCCTATTCAAAATATAACAAGTAATATTTATTATTTTTGCCCAAAAGTATCTAGGGAGAGAATATTCAGCTAGCATGACCCTAACAGCTTATACAAAAGTTCTATTTTTCCTCTTAGCTATTTCGTTTTGCTGAGGGGTCCTAGGAGGAGAGAAGTTATGCTTTATCCTATCTCTCGACTGAAAGATACAAACCTATCATTTTCAAACTCATTACCATGATCACTATGAATAATTGAAGTTTCAAAACCTAATTTTCTTTATATCCAGGTGGAGAAAGTTCTAAATTTCTTAAATGATTCACTCTTTTATGCTAGGAATCTAACCCAAGTGAATCTAGAATAGTCATCTATGATTACCATTCCATATGTCTTTCCTCTTAGGTTGGCTGTACTAACTGGTCTAAATAGGTCCATTTGAAGAATTTCTTATGGCCCAGAGGTGTTGATGTCCTTAATTGAATGAAATGAAGGCTTAACTTATTTTCTTAGTTGACATGCATCACATAGGTGACCCTTAGTGAAGTCTAACTTAGGTCTGTCTCTAACTAAATTTTTTTGGGTAATATTCTTGAGGGTCTTCATGCTTGCATGAAATAGTCTCCTATGTCATAGCCAGAAATCATCAACAATTATTTTTAAACACAGGGAATTAGAATATTCAATGCAGTTTAAATCATGCATATAAATGTTATTTACCTTTTTTCCTTCTAGATAAAATGAACCTACGCCTTATATAGGCCACATACATGCCATGTCATTGATCCAAGGCACCTTAGGACTAACTGATAAGAGCTAATGCATTATTTTTGAAAGTTTTAGCTCATTAATCCAAGTGGCAATGGAGTTATACTTGAACCAACCTGATGAGAGAGAAAATTTGGATGAAGGGTTAAGATCTTGCAACCTAAGCCATGCCCAACAGCCATTTTAGTTAGGGACTAACCAATGGGACCCAAGGGAAGATTTTGTAGAGTTTGAAAGCACATGGTTGGTTATTGAGGGAGTTAAGCTTTAACCAATCATTGGAGAGAGGTTACTGTAATGAAGCTTGCCACTTGAGCTGCTTAGGTGGTAAGGTTTTGATGTGGGTTACTGTAATGAAGCTTCTAGAATCCACCCAAGTGCTGGCTCAAGCTAAAATGGGTAGGGTTGGGTTTGAGCTCAATTTAATGGGTTTTGGGAGGCTTGGTTCATCCAATACTTTTGACCCAAGTCCAACCATGGGTTCAAACTCTTCGAGTGTGTACATGGAATTAATACACACCTGCTACAATAATTTTAAAATTTATTTTGACAAGGGTGGTGATTTAGAGCAAGAAAACCTTAATTTTAGCACTTGGTTTAACCCTATTGGTAAAACCATGTGGGTCCAAGGCTTGGGAATTTTTTTAGGAGACTCATGTTTACCTCATGAATAGTCTCCATGAGTCTGGTTCAATGTTCAATCAAAATCATGAAAAATGGGGCTTTTAAATGTATAGGGTAATTTTGGTCAACTCGGGTCAACTTGGTCAACCAGGTCTGACTAAGCTTCAATGGTGGGTACAATTCATTCCAAATGATGTTTTAGACTTGATAGAGGTGGTCCCCTGCATTGATGAGGTTATTTAGTACAAAATGCATATTTAATGCTAAATGGGTCCTTTGGTCAACCTAGATTAACTTGGTCAACTAAGGCTGACCAAGGGTTGGAACTTTTTTCAGTGCATTCTAAATGATGTTTTGGGTTTGTTCGAGGTGGTCCCAAGGTTTGGTGTGGTCTCCATGCATGTGATGTAGTTTAGAGGGCAAAAGGGTAATTTGGTCAACCTAAATTGACTTGATTAAGAAGGGTTGACCAGGTCTTAGTGTTTGGTTCAATGGATGTCAAATGGTGTTTTGAACATATTTTTAGAAGGTTACTAAGCATGGTTTTACTAAGCCATGTTGAAGTTAAGGAAAATTCAGTTTTCAAAGTTAAGGTTTTAGGATTGTGTGGCAACCTTGGTGAGCCATGGTCAACAAAAACTCAATATTGATTTAATGTGTCTTGCTAATGATGGTGATCATGATCAATGAGTTTGATTTAGATTTGATTTAAATAATGATTTATAAGGATTTAGGGTTTGTAATGTAGATCATTAAAATTTAATGATGATCATTCATGATTGAATAGGTGGTCAACTAACTATCACTAGAGACAATCAATTGATGGATTTAGGGCTTGATTTTGATTTAGGTTTTGAATTGATCATTGAAGATCAATGATTGATGGAATTTTAGTTTTACAATGATCATATCACTAACAATCTTTTGTTGATTATCACGTGATAAATCAGATGATCAAATAACAGTCAATGGTGATTATAAAGAGATGATTTATGTATGTCAATGATCAAGGCACTATGCCAATGTGCAATACGGCGTTTGATTTAGAGTTTGAAGTATGGTTCAATGATTGATGCTGGGAGATTGAATTTTTGTTTAGCTCATTGACCTCATCAAAAAATGAGGTCAACATAACATATCATTTATCTTATTATTGATAATGATTGCGTAAGCCTAATTCACTATGTTCCAAAGAAAGGAGGGTTGGATGTAATCACTAATAAAAAGAACTAAGATATTTCTACTAGGAATTTGATTGGGTGGGGGATCTATATATATTATAGGAAACTCAATAAAACCAATTCGAAGGACTATTTTTCATTACCCATTATTGGTTAGTTGTTAAATATATTAGCCAAACATCCTTTTTATTATTTTTGAAATGGCTAATATAGATAACATTATATATTGATTGCCCTAGATGATAAGTACAAGATCACATTCACTAGTCCTTATAGAACCTTTGCATTAGAAAGACTGCCCTTTGGTTTGTGTAATGCTACTACAACATTTCAATGATATATGATGTCTGTATTTTTGGATTTAATAGAGCAGAGCATTGAAATTTTTATGGATGATTTTTCTATCTTTAGAATGACCTTTGATGTTTATTTTGATAATTATGATTTGATTTTGAAGAGATGGATGGAAATAATCCTTATTATCAATTAAGAGAAATGCCAGTTTATGGCTAAGGAAGGCATTATCCTTTAACATAAAATCTCTTAGAGGGGTTGAATGTCGATAGGGAATATATCTAAGTGAATGAGAATTTTTCACCTCTGAAGTTTTTTAGGTCATACCAATTTTTATAAATGATTTATTAAAGATTTTTAAAAAATTGCTAAACCTCTATGCCATTTACTTAAGTAGGATATGCCATTTGAATTCAATTCTAATTGCTTAATTATAGTTGAAAAAATTATGAGGTGCATATTTATCACATCTATCATCATTTCACTTTTATGGTCTCTAAACTTTGAATTGATGTGTAATAATAGTGATGGTGCCATTGGAGTGGTTTTAGGATAACGACAAGATAAACAATTTCTTGTTATATATTACATGTAAAATATTGAATAATGCACAAATTAATTATATTAAAATTGACAAGGAACTACTATCCATAGTCCTTGCATTTGATGAATTTTGAACATATTTAATTAGCCCTAAAGTTACTATTTTCACTAATCACTCTGCCATCAAATAACATTTTACTAAAAAAGATGTTAAACCTATATTAAATAGATGTATTTTATTACTTCATGAGTTTGATTTAGAGATATTAGATAGAAAAAGATCAGGAAATTAGGGGTCAATTATTTTTCTCAGTTAGAAAGAGAGGATTTTGAGCATAACTATTGTGATATTAATGAAATCTTCCCTCATGAGAAGTTGTTTAAATTGTTTTCATTGTGTGTGCTTTGGATTGCTGACATTGTGAATGTCATTATGAGTATAGTGTCCCAGTTGATATTTTATACATACAAAGGTGCAAAATTATCTATTACGTTAAATTCTAATTATTTCAAACCTTATTTATTTAATAAGTGCTAAGATTAAATCATTAGTCGGTGTGTCCTAGAAGATGAGATTGAACTCATTATTTGTTAGTGTCATGATTCTGAGTATGGATGGTATTTTAGATTTTAAAACTCTTCTAAGTTCCATTAATATGGATTTTACTAGCCTAACCTACTTAAGGATGTGAAAGAATATGTAAAAATTTGTAATGGATGTTAGAGAGTAAGCAATATTTCAAAAAGATATGAAATGCCCCTTAACTTCACATTAAAAGTGGAGATCTTGGATATTTTGGGACTGGAATTCATGGGTTATTTTGTTTAATCTTATGGAAGTCACTATATTTTGATAGTAATTGACTATGCCTTCAAGTCGATTGAGAGAGTAGTAACAACCAAAACTAATGCTCATGATTAAATTTCTAAAGGAAAATATATTTTCTAGGTTTGTAGAACCTAAATTAATCATTAGCAATGGAAGTATTCATTTTTACGATAAGAGAGTGGAGAATTCAATTTTAAAATATAGAATTAAACATAGGCTAGCAACTGTTTATCATCCCTTATAAAAGATATTACAATTGTGGTAAAAAATATAGCTCTATGTGCCCAAAGTGCATCATCTAGTTAAAATGCCCAATCCTTCCTATTTGGATGTGCATCATCTAATGTAAAACTTTTCATGGTGTTGTATTGGTGATTTTCCTCATAATATATGATAGGAAGGGCGATTACTCCTTCAATTTTCATATTTTTGCTAGAAAGGTGTAGATGCGACTTAAGGTAGGAGAAAGTCCGAAGGAATAAAAATTAATTTAAAAAAAGTTATTTAAAAATAATATCATGAAATAACCTAAATTAATGGGTGAAAGTTTGAAAAGGTTATTAAACCTCACATAACTAGCCCGAGACTCACTAAGAGGTGGGGTGAATTGGTAATTTAAAAATCCTAAGCACGAATTTTATTCTTTATTTTAACCTTTTTAACACTTTGAAATAAACAGTTTGATCACTCAATGCAAAAGATAATAATTTTAACAACAATTAAAAATAAGATAATAAAATTCTAATTAACTAATAGAATATTAATCTCAGATTTTCATGAAGAAGTTATCACATAAATTATGTAAAGAAGGTAAAATGTTGAAAATGAAAAAGCACACCATAGATTTTATAGTGGTTCGGTCAACCTTGACCTATATCCACTTACTGGAGTCCTCCGCTCTGGGAATTACACTAACAAAAAGTGACTCTCCTTTTGCTCCCACAACAAAGCGGAGAAGCCTTTGTAGACTCACTTTCACCAAATCTGATGTGGCAGAGTGCTATGTCACCTCCCCCGATGACGGCAATGAACCTTTAATCATTTTTCTCCATCCTGGAGAAGGCAGAGAATCTTGAATCCTTTTTCTCCATCCTGGAGATGGCAGAGAATCAGAATCCTTTCACAGGCAGAGAACCACAAATCCCTTTTCTCCCTTCTAGAGAAGACAGAGTACCTTGAGGACTTGACTTAGAAGCCTCTCTCCTAAGAGAGCCTTCAAGAACTCACCAGGGCCATAGGAAGAGCAAGGGTATAGCTTGTTCAGAGCAACCGTGTGATCCCCTCGCACTCCTTCTCCCTTATGCTCAACCTCACATTTTCCTTTCTCTCAAACCATAGATTTCTTTCAAAAGCTTCTCTCTCAAAGTACCTTCAACAGTCACATAATCCTCTCTTCATTACTAAGAGATTCATAAAAAATAATGCTTAAGAATAGGCTTCAAGAAACCCTAATAACTCAAGTTGGTAGGCACTGTTCGTATAGTATGATTTTAGTTCATATAGTACGATCAATTCAAAAACTACCCATCCAGTACGATACAAATAGTTGTTTAGATGAACTGTTCAACTTTTCGAACACATTATACAACACGATCCAAAGATCATCTAGTACGATCTGTTAGCTTTCTCTCTATTCATACAGGATGATTTTTGGGATAGTTAGAAATCATCTCTGTCAACCATCCCGTATTGCTATCATCATATAGTATGGTTAGTTGATTTTAGGTAGGTCATCCAATATGATATGAATATCATATAGTATAATTAGATCAAAAATCATGATTTCATTTGGTACGATCTTTAGGACGACCAAATTTCATCTCTTTCAATCGTACGGTAAAGTCCAGATCATGCAGTATGATTAGTTATCATTTATTAAATTATGATTTGATTGACTAATTACGGAGATTAATTTAAGATTTTAAATATTAGTATAGTATGATTCAAATTATACAATATAATTAGTTCAAAAATTAAAATTTAAAATCTTACCTAATTTAATCTGATGGCTAGGATTTTTAGATCATAAGGAATCGTACAGTATGATCTAGATCGTATATTACGATTAGTTCATAGAAATTAGTGGTTCAATTAACAGTTAGGCTCATTCTTTCTATACTAATTATACAGTATGATTGTAAGTCGTACAGTATGATTTGTACAAAAATTTTAACTTAAAATTTTGACTCCCCCTGTGTGTGTGTGTGCACGGTCATCTAATTACATACACTATTATGTGGCCAGACTCAAGAAATAGAAAATAAAAAAATAAAAGTATAGACTCTTTTACTTGACATTCTTATTCTACCCAGTCTTGAGCTTCCAATAGCCTTGAGTAGTGTATGCTTTACCTGCAATATTAGTGCTCACATATAAAAAATATCTAAAATATTCAGTGAGAAAAGTAGCAGTTCAATCAATAATATTTGTCATCATCAAAATCATAGATTAGGGATCCTAGATTGCAACAATCTCCACCTTTTTGATGATGACAAATAATATTGGTTGATAAACAAGATAAATAATTCTTTTTCTCCAAAGCTCCCCTTAACTAGGTGATAGATTTAAAAATTAGAGATTTTTTTGTTTTTGTTTTTTTAATTATTTTAAATAAAAGAAAAAAAGAAACTTAAGATAACAAGAAATAAAATAAAATAAATACATGATTCTATTAAACTGAAACTTACAATAAAATATACATTTTCTCTCCCTTTTGACATCATAAAAAAGAGGAGGAACACAAACAAAGTGAACAGTACATGAAGTTAAAACAAGAAACCTCAACAAATAGACACTAAAAATAAAATAGATCATGATTAGGTGGTGGTGGTGGTGATTATTGAAAGTATTTATAGATGGATGTGAAATTTTCTTCAATCTGTTAAAACTATTCTCCAAACCATCCCATGTCTTCTTGATGTTATTGTTCATGGTATTGAATATGGTAATCCAGTCGAGTTTTTAGTCGCTTGAGCTGTTGAATTATATTGTCATGAAGGTAGTCAGGGTAGGCAGGTGTAGGTGGTGGTATTAGTGGCGGTGCAAGTCTGCCTACAAGAGCAGCTTCCCCTTCTTTAGTAAAATCTGGCTCATCGTGCTCGTGCCCTTGATGGAAAAGAATACGGAAGGAGGCATCCATATAAAAGATGGGAAGATTATCAAGGGGGTAGTTGATTTGGTATTTCTTATTTAAGACATACCATATGACATGTCCTAATGCGACATTTTATTTTCTTTTGGTTTTGGGATGTCGAATAGGAGTCATATTTTGGATATAATTAATGATCATCTAAGCTTCATCAAATTAGATATTGAACATTATTAGGTAGGTGACTATGGAAAGAAGTGGGGTTATGTTGACATGAAATCCAACTTTGGGTATAATTGAGGTTCTAAGAACATGCTAGATAACTCAGGCATTTTGGTTTTTGGTGTTGTTAGTGTTGAGAAGGGGTTTTGAAAGTTTTAGTTTTCTTTGGGAATTCTAATTCAAAATTTTTAGTCTCGAAATCGAACACATCAGTATGAATGATATATCACCTCAGGAGATCAGGATATCATTCCCTAGTGGGTTTAGATAATGAAACTGAAAATTTCATCCCAATTACAATAATCAAATTCAAGGAAGGATGACATGTAACCCCGGAGGGTTAATATGACATTCTATCAAGCATTTAACTATAGTAGTATGGATGGGAGATCATTAATTTCATATTCATGAGTATGATAACAAAGGATATATCCTCCCAGGGGAAGAAGATATCTCCTTTTATCAATTATCCCAATAGGATAATAATGATCGTTGTTGATTTAATCTTTTTAAGAAAACTAATTGAGTTTTGAAAATTAATTTTTAAAAACATTAATGTGGGCTATAAACTTCCTATGAGGGCAAGCCCTCGTAGTTAATTATATCATAAAGAGGTTAAATTCCCTATGAATACTCTCAATTAAAATAACAACAAAAATTCTATTTTAGAAATTTTTGAGGAGTGATATTAAGGGAGTGAGGCTTGAATTTCAATTGGGATTGGATCAAATTGGAGCACTTATTTCTAGAGATCAAAGGAGAAAAAGTAAGAGGTGTCTTGAGATTCTAAAATATTTCAGAAACACCGCATCCTATCCTATATTTTGGGCTTTAGTATTTTAGAGAGAGAAATCTTTATGTTCGAGTTGTTATTTTATTAGAAAATTAGGACTTATATTCCCGATTACTAGATCAGGAGGATGCCTAGGAGGTGAGGGTGGAGACTAACCTACCAAGTGGGTATGATGTCCCCGGTCAAGATCCCATGGTTTTTGATCGACCCGAGTTCGTCGGTGTTCCTAGTCTACTTAGTAGAGTGCCAACCAGAGGATCCTTGTTAGCAACCATGGGTTACATTATTCAAGGGGACCTCAAAGGCCAAGGGGCTGGGAACCTAATCCTAGGCTGACATATGGGAGGTGCACAGGTCTGTGAATAGTGAACCTATGTCAATATTATCTAACCTAGGGTGCCACCACAAGCATAAAGAAATAATCACGACAAGAATCCAATATAGTAAGTAACAATCAATCAACACTCATTTCACATGCAGATTAACACATCTTAGAAATAAAAAGAAACACCGGCCTAACCTAAAATTAGAGTTCATGTCCTGACAAACTAATCTAAGTGTGTGTAGCAGACTGTGTGGCTGAGATATATCCTAGAATAGGTGATTTGTTGAAGTTGTCTAATATTTGGGTTTTTTGAAGGTTAAAGGGTAAATTTGGTTAGAGTTAAAATATTAATGTATTAAGATTTATTTTATGGTGCATTTTAAAGATTTATTGGTCAAATGAATTTAAATAATCAAAGATTAAGGGAATGATGGATTTTAATTAATTTGATTAGTTGATAATTTTAAGAGTTAAATCACTTTAGATTTTTCATCAATTAGTTTGAGGCATTGTGCCACCAGGCTCGAAGAACTAGGTATCCTTAGGGCACTTAGCCTTGCAACCCGAAGTAATCCATCCTAAAAACCTGGCTAATATAATTGGATTAATGATTTTAGTTTGGTTAAATAATTAAGAGTCATTTAATTTTAAGGTTTTATACTCCATTGAATTCATTCATGGAGTTATTCCTCTAGGCTTGAGGAACCAGGCCTCCTTAGGACACTTAGCCTCGCAGCTCAGAGTAATCCATCCTAAAAACTTCATCTTTAGGGTTTTTGTTGCGTATTAGAATATTGGTTAATTGATTTTATTAATCAAGTTAGAGTTTTCTGGAATTTGAGTTGATCATTAAATTATTTTTATTATATTTTAATTAACTATATGTGAATGTGATTATTTAACAAATTAAAATAAAAGTTTAAGTAAGATATTTTTATTTAAATTGAAATTAGAATTTTTTTATCTTTATTTTGTTCTTGTTTAAATTTGTCTTATGTCCTTGAATTTTATTTCATTTTTAATGAATTCATTTAATTAATATTCAATTGAGAGGTAAGTTAAGTATTAATTAAATCTAAATTAGATTTAAGTTTGAAATCTATCTACTAATGATTATGTATATTGATTAGGGTTGATCAATGAAGGTTAATTATTTTCATGCATTTTATTTGGATCATTATTGATTGTAGGAGATTCCAATTCTTTTAAGAAGGTTTAATGATTAATCGATTGATTTAAGTTTGATTGAGGTCAGTTAATAGTGTACACTGATCCTAAGGTAAGGTGTCACTAAGTATTCTAGGTTTGATGTTTCTACCTTAAAGAAGTGTATGAGACCTAGATTCAATCTAAGTTGTCTAAGACTCATCCTTAATTATTGTCTTTAAATGACACTATTATTTTGTAGGATTACAATCATTGTCACTAACCCTTTGGACATACATGTAAGTATAAATTAATGGGTTTTGGGTTTACATAAAAAAAATATAAATTGAAGTGAATAGGCTACTACGAGGACCTAAGGCTAGGGGAATAACACAACAAAAAGACCCACGGACCCTAAGGTCTTCTAATTTTTTAAGAAAAACTTACTTCATCGGAGCTAATGTCTGGTGGTTCCGGCTGTAGTACCCCCATTTAGTACGACTGAAGCTCTTTGGCTCTATTCTCCAATCATCTCCATTAGTACCTCGCAAAAATGCGAAGAGAGAAAGAGGTGTCAGAATATCATGTATGATAATATAGAAACTACTATTAATTGACATATAAATGAATATGTGAAAAATATAAATCAAATCAAATTATTAAAGCAATTTCAAAATATATGCTACTTTGCAAGAAGTAATTGCAATATGTATGCTTCTAGATGGAAAGAAAACCCAACATATTCTTTTTCTCAAAACACAACATAAGACTCTTCATATATGAAAATGGGACATGGCTATGCATGTGTCACTTTCCAACATAACCAAAACACTTTATGTTAAACCCAAGGAGCCTCAAAATTGAAGCACAAAGCATATGCATTCTCTCCAACATTCATACACCTTAAATTGAACCCATCTTGCAAAAGGTAAGTTTCCAACCTATTCATTTATTCCAACTCAACACTTATGTCAAAATGTAATCATCAGAAAGAGTATCTGATGGCACTTCATCCTTTCCAAAGACTCATACATCTTTCTAACATAAAGCGTACAACGTTACCTTTGAACCCTACATCTTCAAAATCGAAACATGAAGCATATGTAGAATTTCCAACAAACCCACAGAGCTCACTTGCGTTTGAAATATAAAGGGGATTGAGCTTCCTAACATAATTACCAAGCCTTATATATCACAACATTAAATATTCATGTATTACCAATTCAAGAGTACATATGATTATACCACTATAACCATAACCTTTAAGAATAAAACATGTTTTCCAATATCCTCTATGAAAGACTAATGCAAGTACCATATCTGTCACTAATAAGAAATAATTTATTTAACAGATGTTGTAAGGATTAAACATGAATCGACATTGCGAGCATTCAATATAACCATCTCCTTGCTTACTATTTCAACAAGAAATCTTGATGTTAAAGAGAACAAATAACTTTCCAAAGACTCTTTATAACAAAGAATAGTGAACCCCGCATACCAAAATCACTTAAATGTATTTACCAAAAAGATGACAAGAAAAGAAAGTTTTATGGGAAAAAGAAATGTGTAGCACAAACCATTAAACCCCTCATGAAGTAAGATGAATCTCTAATTGCCATCAATTTGTTCATGAATACAAAAGAAATAGGTTTAGAACACATGCTCTTCAACTTACCTCAAGGAGCTATATCACCCTGTCGGAAGACATTGATTCTAGCCAACATCCTTTAAAAGGACATATAGATAAAAAATTTATTTGAGGACAAATATAATACAAACCTTCATGTATCTCTAAAATGACAAAAGATTCATTAAAGATCTAAATATTAAAGTGTAAAACAGGATATCAACAACTCCAACCATTCCATCCGATAAGCCATGTATATATACAAATATAGGAAATCTTCAATTCCTTGCTCTCTTTATGTACTGCTCAAGATTTAATTAGGATTTGGTGTAAAGCAATACATGAATCCTTTAATTTCTCAACAAGCGAATAGAAGAAAATAACTCAAAAAAAATCCTTTGAATACAAGTTTTTTTTATAAGAAGCTCAAGAATGATAGCTTACAAATCACTTTTCAAGAATTTATATCCTTCCAAAAGAACTATCGCCTTTCCCATTGAACAAGAGAATATAACATTTGAAATGAATGATATAGGTGTATGTATCCCCAAATAATATTTAACTAAAGAAGAAAAGAAAAAAAAATCTAGAAAAATATTTCAAATTCAAGATTAAGTAGCCACAACCATTTTAATCCTAAAAGTAAGAAGAAGAAGCATCCAATCTTAATTCTTGAAAGAGGAAATAAATGGCAGCAAGTTATGTAAGGAGATAATATCAAAGAAAACTTCTTTCCTAAAAAAAATATAACAGATATGAAAAAAAGGAGGGGAACTCTTAAAAGGGGGTAATCTAGCAACTCTCAAACAAAATAAACTCCCCTAAAATATCTTTCAAACAAGGGATTCATCCCACATAAATTTTACTTTGAGAGAAAGAAAGTAGCCTTTGCTTTAGATTAAAAAGGATCAAATCTTCATTCAAGAAAAAAAAGGCGTGAACTATTTTTCATCTTTCAGGAAGGATGAACTCACAAAATTTCTCACAAGCTCATCTTAGATTTCAATTAACCAAAAAATTAGCTCCAACCTATTTCTAAATGATAACAACACACTTTATTAATTTGACATCCAGATTCCCAAGAAGTCAAAGACATAAGCATAGGATTCATTAATTATTTCACCATTAAAAGGAAGCGTAGGTACTAACAAATTTATGGAAACTGAACTTCAACAAAGCTTAAACAAACAAATCAAAGAAAACCACTTATATTTTTTTTAGAAATCTGAAAATCAAAATCATCTAATGTTGAATCTCTAAGGGAAGAGGACAAGAAAACTAACTTTGCCATCTCAATCTTTGAGAGAAAGCAAGTATGGAAAATCATGGCAATAGTTTCTGCTTTAGGAAAAGAAAAGAAAAGAAGAATCAAAGAACAAATATCATATCACAAGAATGAAAGAAATAAAATCTTCACTCCATCAGTTCTATGAAAACGTAGGTCAAGAATGAGGTGGAGATAAAATTGTCTTTAATCTTTGATGGTTGATGAGCAAATCTTCCTCTCTAAATTACATGAGAAATGCAGGCATAGAAATCTAACAAACATCAAAATAAAAGTACATGGACATTTGTGTGTTCTGATCAAAATTTTGATAAAATACTACTTGCTAAGAACCAAATCAACACTGTACTTCATGCTTTATCAAGCAGAGAATTATAAACCGCACTCATAATGTTGGAGAGGGGAATCTTTGACAATCGATTCTTAATCTCAACCAGGCATAAGAAATGGAGAGGAAAAATCTGAGAGAAACTGACCTTTCAAATGCTGAAGTATTTTTCTTAAATTTTTAAACTATAAGATAGAGAATAAGAAATGAGAAAACACACTAATTATAGAGAACATTTATTGAAATAAAAAAAATAACATGCAAGAACATGAATGAAATCCCTCTTTTATTTTTCAAGAAGGAGAGCCAGGTTTCCCTATTTCAAAAGCACAACAAGAAATTAATATCATTGTTTCCCTTTAAATAATAATGATCTCCATTACTTCTAACACCATTACCAAATAGCAATAATCTCCATTACTTCTCTTGCCAACAAGATTCTCAAAAACCAAAGAGATAAGTGTAGTTATTTAAGGGAAAGAAAACAGAACAATGTAGCCATGTGGAGGAGAATGTGAGTATGAAAGTAAATGTCAGAGAAGAAGAGGAAGATTATCGTTAAGCTATTCCTTTCTTGAATGAAATGCCCAACATGCAGCCCTCTACGTTAACCAAAATCTACTGTAATTTTCTTGGCCGGATTTAGCAAGAATAAGGGGAAATCAATCTTGAGAGGGAAGAGGGGTCATGATAGGGAGCCTGGAGACGCATGACCTGCTTGGAGACGTGAGCAGGAGGATTGACCGTGAGTTATATGGCTCCAGGAGGCTCTTCACCGGCCTTAGCAACAGCTCCTCTTGGCTTGATCTTTGAGTCTTCTTCTTCCTTTTTTTGGACGGATGGAGAAGAGGAAGGAGCGACTACTTGGAGGTGTGTGGGAGAGATGCATAGAAAATAGATGGGAGATGTGGAATGAGAGAGTAACTGTTGACCCCATTTTTGTATGAGGTTACTAGGACCAACCCTAGACCTTAGGATCTATTTAAGCCCTAGGATTCTTTCAGATCAACCTAGATCCTTAGGTCTATCTAGACCCTAGATCTACTTAGATCATAGGTCTAACCTGCCCTTGATCTATCCAGACCTTGTACCAATCCAGAATTTAGGGTAATCCAAATACAAATTAATCCTGACCATAGATCAGTCTAGCTTCCAAACTAATCCAGACCTTAGGACCTATCTAGATCCTAGGATTCTAGACTCTAGGATTCTCCTAGATTTCAAATCCTAGGATCTACCCAAGCACTAGATCAATCTAGACCCTAGGATCAGTTTGATCTTAGATCACTCTAGGTCCTAGATTAATTTAGATCTTAGGATTAATTTAGATCTTAGATCAATCCTAACTCCAAATCTATCTAGACCTAGGATCTTTTTAGATCCTAGGATTGTCCTAAAGTCTAGAATCAATCCAGATTTAAATCAATTATGATCCCAGATCTATTCAAACTCCATATCAACCTAGACCTTGAATCAACTTACTCAAAACTTAAATCAATCTAGATCTCAAGATAATTCTAGCTTCTAATTAATCTAGACCTTAGTTCAATCTGAATCCAAGTCAATCCAGATCTCAAATCTACCTAGTCTTCAAGCTTATTGAAACTTTAAACTAACCCTGACCTCAAGCCAATCCAAACCTTAATTCAAATCAAACTCTAATCAAATCCATACTTTAAAACCTACCTTAACTTTAAACTTATCATGATCCTAACTCTAATTCAAACTTTGATCATGCCTTTGATCTAGCTACAATCTTATTCAACCACTTATGATCATCCTAAATAATCATAAATGATGTGGACAATTCAACTGTAATCATTCAAATCCAAAATCCAGATCAACCTAAATTTCAAACTAAAACTAAAATCCAAGGCTAAGGGCTTAGGTCCTGAAAGCCTTTTCCAGTGAATTTTCAAACATTTTAAACCCCAATCAAATGACCTTTGATTCAGAGTCTATCAATTGCACATTGATGGGACATGTCTCTAGAGGCAATCCTCTAAATTTGAGCTTATTCTGAGGTCTCTAACCCCATAAACTAAATTGATTTCTAAAGGCTATAAAACCTTCAAATATTTATGGCCTATGCCACTAGACATACCACCATGTGGATTTTGCCCTTGGAGCTTTCTCCAAAGCCTCCAATTACTTTCAGACTCTTGAATATATATGATGAGAAGTAAACTATGTTTGATGGACCCACTTTGACCCCCAGTTGACCAGGGCTCAAAATGACCAAAATACCCCTTAAGGGTGTGAATAGTTACTTTGGATCAAATGATCTCCAAATTGAATGAAACCACTTCCAACAAGTTTCAAATGTTAAACCAAACCTGTTGGATCCAAACTCAGACTCTGGGTCAAACTGGTTGACCAAGTCAACCTAGGTTGACTTAAAGGCCCCTTAAGGGTCTAAACAGGTAATTTGATCCAATTGAGCTCTCCAAACCCTGGGATCACCTTCACTGGTCTCAAAACATCAAATGAAACCTATCAAGCTCAAACCCTGGCCCTAGGTCAACCTAGTTGACCAGATCAAACCATAGGCCCTTTCCACCCTCGAATCAAACCTCTGATGCATTCAAACCTCATTCAAACTCCCTTGAACATATCCTTGATGAGTTAGACTTGATTGATCATCCCAACCCAATTACCAGTTGACTTGGTCAACTAGACCTAGGTCTAATCAAACCTAACCCATTTAGACTAATTCATGGCCTATATTCAAACCCAATTCAATTAAGCTTTTCAAATGTCAAAGACCCTTCATTCACATGCTTTGGACCTCTCTAAATCCAATATGAGTCACCTCATGGTCATTTGACCAAGTCTAAATTGAAGCTTCAATCCATCCAAGACATTTTGTTATCAACCGCATGCATTTCAGATTGTGAATCCAAGAGGAAAAAAGTTGCGTGGATAGACAATAATTTTAGAGATACCATAAACGATTAATTTCGTCTAGTGAATTGAGGTAATACCCTAAACCTAGATTAGGACACTCTAATCAAAATACCATTTTATTTAGTGCATTTTTGAACTATAAAAAATATCCACATAATTTTTGTTCCTGCATTTAATTTAAGTTTAAAATTTTATGCGTTTTGGTTAACCCGATCGAGAGAAAACTCCAAAAAAACCCCATCTTGGGCTATTCCATAACGTGCAGCTTCTGTAAATTTTTTGGACTATTGATCGCTCGATCAACGATCCAGATCGAGCTGTTCTGGTTCTTGTTTTAGCCGTGGATCAGATCTTGCTGAGTGATTTCTCATCCGGTGCAATCCTGGCCATTAATTCTAGACAGCGGGGGATCAGACGGATGCGTGTTCGAGCTGACATGGTTAAGTGATCCCTGGTGCAACTTAATCATGCAATCATGATTGCAAAGCATGGTTTGTAGCTGCCAATTAAGAACTAACGTGTGGCCTCGGCCACCGCCGACGTCGCTATAGAGTATTTGAGATTACTTTATTTATTTTAAGTACATTTTAAACATAAAAACATTGAAAATTCATTAGAAATTCAATTTTAATCCAAAATTAACATATAATATATCAAATTGCTCAACATTTTAAACCCTTTGATTTAAATATCAAATCAATTTAAAATATTTTATATAGTTTAAATTATTTTAGATATTTAAATATTTAGATTTAATTAATATTGAATTTAATATTAAATATTTTCCTAAAATTTGAACTTTTATTTTAAATTACTTAAAATATTTTCTAATATTACTTAAAGTATTTTATTTTAAAATTTAATTTTATTTAAATATTTTAAATCATTTTCAATATTATTAATATTTAATTAATGTTTAATATAATATTACTTTTAATATTCTCAAAAATTTATCATTAATATTAAAATATGTTAAATAATTAAATAGTTACTTTAAAAATACTTTAATATGAAATTTAATTTAATTTAAGACATATTTTTTATATTTTAAATAATTTCTTAATTTGCTAAATATTTAAATATTTAATTAATACTTCATTAAAATTAAATTAAAATAATTTTGAAAAACTTTAATGAAAATTATTTTCAATAATTTTAAAATTTAAAAACATTTAAGACTTAATCTAATTTAATTTAAAAATTATTTCAAGTATTAATTAGTTTTAAATTAATTTAAATAATTCAATTAACCATAAACTTTAAAAATTCAACAGAAATTCAAATTAAATCAGAAAATTATAAATAATACCTTAAAATTTTTAGAATTGTATATATTTTAATTTAAAATTAATTTTGAATTTTAAAACTTAATCTATGTTAAATAATTTGAATTATTTAAATATGTTAATATTTAATTAATATTTAATTAAATATTATATTAAATATTTTTAAAATTAAAATTTTATTTTTAAATTATTTTAAATAATTAGAGGATTTCCCAAAATATTTCAAATTAATGTTAAGGATATTTTAATTATTTAATTTTAAAACTTGTATTTACATATATAGGTATATATGTACTTATATATTTTAAAATTTATTTTAAAATGTATATATATAAATTTAAATCTATAATATTTGAGAGATCCCTTGAAATTCTAAACCTAAATTAAGCATATATAAACAGGATTAGTGGGGAGTGATGGTTAATCAATGAGTAATTAATGTGTTAATTATTTGTTGATTATCCGTTAATTGATTAAGCTTTATTTGTATGTTTAGGGTGCACACACCACTTAGCTTAGGTTCTCCTAGATTTAGAAATTGATTATGCTTATGTGTGTGTGCATATTATATATGTTAAGTTTATTGATTATGCTTATGTGTGTGTGCATATTATATATGTTAAGTTTAAGGGTTAGTTAAGACATTGATTTAAGCCCATCAAACTTAGTTATATCATTAAGGACAATAATTAAGGACCTTGGGCTAGAAAACTTAGATTAAATAAAATTAGGATTCACATTCTTTTGACTTGAAACTTTGAACACTTGAATATAGTGATACATATAGCCTATAGGAAAACATTCAATGATGTTAAAAGTCATTAAGACATTTAATTAATTAATTCTTTAATTAAGTATTAAAAACTTCTAAAAATCACAATAAATCTAAATTAAATCCAAAAAATGCAAATAATACCTCTAATTGACCAGAATTCAGTCGTTAATCTATGAAAAATAAAAGCCCTTTGATTGGACTTTAAAATCAAGCTTAATTTAATTTTAATTAAAAGTTAATATTTAATTAATTAAAAATAATTAAAAATTTTAGAAAATTTTGAAATGCTTAGGAATCTCTCCTTAGGTCATTCCTGACCTTTAGAGTTGATTTCAAGGTGTTGGGAGTTCATTTAAAGCAAAGTCATTAAAACCTCTCTAATTAAATAATTTTAATAATTCCAATAAATACCCAAACTCCTAAAAATCATAACTAATTTCAAAAAATTCTAAATTGAGTACACTCAAAGGCATTAAAATTTAATTAAGGTTTAATATTTATCAAAAATGTCAAACCTTCAAAAATTAGTCAAAATAAAAAAGTTAACTGTTTGGCCAAACTTTAGTCAAAATTTAAGTCAAAACTTCAAACCTTTATAATAAAATATAGAAAAATCTAAATTCAGCATACTTATAGTCTAACTGATCATCTTAAGGTCTAATATTTTATAAAAATGTTAACTTTCTAGAAATTAAGCTTATTTAAAAAGTTATTTTTTAGCCCCATAATTAAATGATTGAAATAATCCAGAAAATTTTAAAATTTGATAATTAATTTTAAATTTTAAAAAATATTAAATCAGTGTTAAAATCACTCAACTAACCTTTCAATATGCAATAAACACTCCAAAGATGAAGTTTTTAGGATGGACTACTCCGGGCTGCGGAGTTACATGTCTTAAGGAGGCTTTGTTCCTCGAGCCTAGTGACACAACACCACGAACGAATTTAATGGAGTATAAAACTTTAATTCTAATTAATTAATAATTATTTAACTAAAATAAAAACCTTTAATTAAAATATATTAACCTGGTTTTTAGGCTGGACTACTCCGGGCTACGGGGCTACGTTTCCTAAGGAGGTTTTGTTCCTCGAGCCTGGTGGCATAACGCCACGAACCGATTAATAGAAAACTTAAAGAAATTAAATCTTAAAAATTAGTAACTAATCAACCTTAATAAAAAAAATATTAACATTCAAACCTTAATCAAATCAAATCATTTAATCATACTAGGTGTTGCAAATCTGGTTTTGATGATGACAAACATGTTTCCAGTGTGTTTTGCTTGGCTAATCTGTTTCAGGCACAAAAGACTGCGAGCCACTCAAGCCAACTCAAGATCGGGTCCAAGTGTGTCAAATGTATGATTTTTCTTTTTATTGAGTCATTTGTAATGTAACTGATTCCCTAGCTAAGTAACCTTGCACACACACACTCAGGGAGAGAGATTGAGTGAATTAGAGTTTCTGTTAAAAATTTGTTCAGATCATCCTTGACGATATACACATCGTCCTGGACGATCCAGTTAAAACAGAAACCCTAATTAGGGCGACTAAGTTAAGAGGGTCTGATTGAGCCGATCGTCCTGGACGATCTACGGATCGTACGGGACGATATTCCCAAATCAAAAATTCTCAGCCGCCAGATCAAGTTAGGCAAGTTCTTATTTTTAGATACTTGGTCTGATCGTCTCGGACGATACGTGTATCGTCCCGGACGATCCAGTACAATCATGCCTAATTTAATCTGGTAATTAAGGAAAGCAATTTATTTTTGGTTAATACGATCATATCGTCCTGGACGATCGCAGGATCGTCCCGGATGATCTTGATCGTCTAGTGCATTTAAGCTGTACGTCCAGAACTATGTACAGGATGATTTGGGGCCTTTTTGAACTAATCGTATTGGACGATGACCCTATCGGCCGGGACGATCAAGTCATTTTTTGGTCGTCCAGCACAGATTTCTCTGGACGACCTGAACTGTCTTCTGGACGATTTCCCTCAATTTGAACTAATCGTCCCGGACGATCGCAGGATCGTACGGGCCGATTTGAACAACTTTTTCTACTGATCGTCCAGAAGAGCCAAATCATCCAGGCAAAAACAGCTGAATTTGAACTGATCGTACAGGACGATCTACCGATCGTCCTGGACGATCTTGGCCGACCAGTTGAGATTTAGGGCAAATTTTAAGCCCTCCTTTAAAAGAACTTTTTCCAATTTTTGAAAAAATCTTTTGCTGCCTTCCTTCCCTGAGAAACCCTAGAGAGAGAGAGAGTTGGGAGAGAGAGAGAAGATCTTGTGAGGGGGAGTTAGTGAGGGATTCACTAAGGTTGCTCCGAGCACGGATCAGAGTCGTCTTCTCCGCTCGTCGTCTTTCGTCTAGTCAGTGTTCGTCGTGGGAGGATCGTTCGCAAGAAGATCCGGGGTTCTCTGCCCGCTTCAGGTGGAAGCGAAAGGAGTTCGTAGGTTCTCTGCCTGCTTCAGGAGGAAGCGAAAGGAGTTCATAGGTTCTCTGCCTGCTTCAGGAGGAAGCGAAAGGAGTTCGAAGGTTCTCTGCCTGCTTCAGGAGGAAGCGAAAGGAGGTCGGGTTCTCTGCCTCACCGTGTGGTGAAAAGGAGATTTTTGTACAGGCTTCTCCGCCTTACTGTGGGAGCAAAAGGAGACTTCTGTTTAGTGGAATACCCGGAGGGGAGGCTCCGGGGAGTGGACGTAGGTCAAGTTGACCGAACCACTATAAAATCTGGTTTGCTTTTCTGATTCAATTCTGCACTTTAATTTTTCCTGATATTAACTGCTTGGATGAATATCTGTGGTTGATCTTTTTATCGTTGTTTTAATTCGTTTCCGCTGCACGTTATAAAAAGATTTTCATAGTTATCGTGAAATTTTTAAATAACCAATTCACCCCCCCTCTTGGTTAGCCTCGGGACTAGTTCACTAGGGCTTAACATCCCTATCGAACTTTCAAGTGGTATTAGAGCGGGATTCAAAATTTAAGTTTAAAAACTTTTGAATTTGATCCATGGCTAACTGTAATAATCATAATACTGCTGAAGGATATTCTATTACGAGACCACCGTTGTTTGACAATATTCCTTTTAATTTTTGGAAAACACGCATGTCTACTTTTCTACAGTCTATTGATTATCGCATGTGGATGTTAGTTAAGGACGGATACGAACCACCTTTTAGACTGATTAACAATGTGAAAACTGAACTGCCTTTTACTGATTGGATATTTGATGATCGTGATTTAGCACAGTTAAATGCAAAATGCTTGAACTGTTTCTTTTGTGCTTTAAAATCCGAAGACTATATGCGTATTTCTACTTGTACAACGGGAAAGGAAATTTGGGATAGATTATGCATAACATATGAAGGTACAACTGAAGTCAAACAGTCTAGGTTAAACATCTTGCTACATGATTACAAACTTTTTTGCATGAAACCTAGTGAGACTATTTCAGAAATATACACAAGGTTCACTCAGATTGTTACCTCTTTGCATGTTCTAGGTAGAGAACTTACTAACTACGAAAGAGTGAACAAAATTCTAAGATGTTTGCCTGCTTCTTATGATGCTAAGATTACTGCTATTACTGAATCTAAAGATTTAAACACTTACTCTATTGACAGCTTACTTGGATCACTTATTGCTTACGAGCAAGGGGTGAACCAAAGGCAACTTGATGCAGGTGATCGCAAGAAAGAGAAGACAGTGGCACTAAAGGCCAAGGATTTAGATGCTAGCTCTTCCGGGTCTGATAGCGATGATGTTGCCTTAATCACAAGGCAATTTAAAAGCTTTCTAAGGAAGAAACATAAGAACTATCAGAAGTGGAACAAGGGTAAGTCCAATAAAAATTTTAAGAGTTCATCTGAATCTGTTTGTTTTGAATGCAGGAAGCCTGGACACATAAAGGCTGATTGTCCAACACTTAAAGCTCACCCAAGCAAGGAGAAGGGTGAGGAGAAACCAAAGTTCAGAAAGGACAAGAAGCTGATTCAGAAGGCGTTCTGGGCAGACTCTGCATCCGACTCTTCTGAGACTGAAGCTGAAGAGGAAGAAACAAACTTGTGTCTTATGGCTGATGATCACCCTGGTCAGTCGGATAAGGAAGAGGTATGTGAGCTTACCTACGATCAATTATTTGAAGTTTCTGAAAGAATTCATACATCGTATAGGAAGCTTAAGAAAACTCATGCTAGTTTGAAATTAGATTACTTAACATTGCAAAAAGAGCATGATTCTGTAGTTAAAGATCATTCCACACTTGATTCAAATCACATGTCTTTGCTTGATAAATTCGATGAGTTGAATAAAAAATATTCTGATTTAGTTTCTGAGCATGATTCATTGAAAACTACGCATGTGGACTTAGAAAGAGCTTTTAAAGAATTAGATACAATGGCATGTGAAGTAGAAAGTAGCAAGGGAACCTTGAAATTTGAAATTGTAAGTTTAAAGAAAGAAAATGAGTTTTTGAAAGTAAAGATCAGTGCTTTTGAAAAGAACAAAACACCGCCTACTTTTGAACAGTTTTATGCACCGCCACTTTTTGAAAAATCTGTTGCAAGTTCTTCAAAGCATGTTTCATATACATCTAGGAAGAGGCATTATCATCCACGTAGATTAGTTAACCCTTTTCCTGGTGTTAGATGTTTTTCATGTGGCATGTTAGGACATATTTCTCACACCTGCACTGTTCACCGTAGTACACATTGGGTGTGGAAACCCAAACTGCCTGTTTCACAGCACAGCACGCATGCATTGCATTCTTCTTTTCATAAGAAGGAACCCAAACCTGTTTGGGTTCCTAAGACTGACGTTTGATACTTTTGTAGGTGTGCTCTCACACAAGACCTCATGAGAGCATGTGGTACCTGGACAGCGAATGTTCTAGACATATGACTGGAGATGCAAATCAGTTCATTTCGCTGGAGGCCAGAGCTGGAGGCAAGGTTACACTTGGAGATAACACCACCAGGAAGGTGGTAGGCACAGGTATAATTGGTGATTCAAAGAACTTTATGATTGATAATGTTTTGCTTGTAGATGGACTGAAACACAACCTGCTGAGTATCAGTCAACTCTGTGATAAGGGATACAGCATCAAATTCCTGCCCACTGGCTGCATTTTAAGCTTAAATGATGAAGTTGTTTTGTAGGGGTAAAGGATCAACAACGTCTACAAGCTGGATGTAAGTAGCATTAAATCTGATAATTCAATTTGCTTAAAAACTGCTGCTGATGAGTCTTGGTTATGGCATAGGAGATTGTGTCATGCCAGTATGAAAACCCCTAGGAGAGTCACCCAAAAGGACTTAGTTAGAGGTGTGCCCAAGCTTAAGTTCACTAAGGATCACCTGTGTGATGCCTGTCAGTTGGGGAAGCAAGTCCAGTCCTCTTTTCACTCTGTTAAGGACATTAGCACCTCTAAACCTTTAGAAGTTCTTCACATGGACCTCTTTGGACCCATTAGCACTGCCAGCTTAGGGGGGAGAGTTTATGGTTTTGTGATTGTAGATGATTATTCGAGGTTCACTTGGGTTAAGTTTTTGTCACATAAATCTGAGTCATTTGATGAGTTTAGATCCTTCTCTACTTGGATTCAGAAGAAGTTAGGATGTGAGATTATTACCATCCATAGTGATCACGGAGGGGAGTTTGAAAATGAAAGATTTGGAAGTTTTTGTGAGGATCATGGGATTAGTCACAATTTTTCAGCTCCTAGGACCCCTCAGCAGAACGGGGTAGCTAAAAGGAAGAACAGGACCTTAGTGGAAGCCGCTAGAGCCATGCTTGCCGAGTATTCACTTCCAAAATACTTTTGGGCTGAAGCGGTGAACACTGCCTGTTATGTGCTGAATAGGGTGAATGTGAGAGTCAAACTGAGCAAGACACCTTATGAGATCATTAAGGGTAGAACTCTAAATCTGTCCCACCTCCATGTCTTTGGCTATAAGGTTTTCATTCTGAACAACGGGAAGTCACCCTTAGGAAAATTTGACCCCAAATCTGATGAAGGAGTGTTCTTAGGATATTCAAGTGTGGGGAAATCCTTTAGGGTGTTCAATAGGAGGACTTTGGTGGTGGAAGAAACAACCCATGTAGTGTTTGATGAATCTGAACCTAAGGAGTCTAGATCTGAAGTAGAAGATTGATTGAGGTTACCCAAGGAGTTGGAAATACAAATTTGGAGGAAAGGGTAGAACCTCAAACAGAGTTGCCTAGAGATTGGAGATATTCTTCGAGTCATCCTAAGGAACTGATCTTAGGAGACCCTTCTGAAGGTGTTAGGACTAGGCATGGACTTAGGAAGGAAGTAAACCATTCTGCCTTTATCTCAATGACTGAACCCACCAACGTCAATCAAGCCCTGTCGGATGAATTTTGGATTTTAGCTATGCAGGAAGAATTGAATCAATTTGTAAGGAATGATGTTTGGCAGTTAGTAGGAAGACATAAAAATCAAAGTATTGTGGGAACCAAGTGGGTCTTTAAGAATAAGATGAATGATTCTGGTGTGGTGGTGAGAAATAAGGCAAGATTGGTGGCTAAGGGGTATAATCAGATAGAAGGGATTGATTTTGAGGAGACTTTTGCCCCTGTAACTAGATTGGAAGCCATTAGGGTGCTACTAGCCTTTGCCTGTTATAAGGGATTTAAGCTGTTTCAAATGGATGTTAAGAGTGCCTTTTTAAATGGGGTAATTAAAGAAGATGTTTTCGTAGAACAACCCCCAGGTTTTGAGAGTTCCCAATATCCAAATCATGTCTATAAATTAAAAAAGGCCTTATATGGATTGAAACAGGCACCCAGAGCTTGGTATAAGAGGCTTAGCACATTCCTGTTAGAAAGAGAGTTTGTTAAGGGGAGCGTAGACACCACCCTTTTTCTGAGGAGATTAGGAGATGACTTACTCATTGTCCAGATCTATGTTAATGATATAATTTTTGGATCTTCTGATAAATACTTATGTGAAGTGTTTTCTAAAATAATGAGTAAAGAGTTTGAGATGAGTATGATGGGAGAATTGTCCTACTTTTTGGGGTTTAGCATAAGGCAAACGGATGATGGAACCTTTCTCAATCAATCAAAATACACTAAGGACATTTTGAAGAAATATGAAATGGATAAAGCCAAGCCAATCAATACTCCCATGCCCTCCTCAGTTCAGTTAGATAAGGATTCAAATGGAAAATCTGTTGATCAGAAGAAGTATAGAGGGATAATAGGTTCACTGCTTTACCTGACTGCTAGCCGACCTGATATCATGTTTAGTGTCTGTCTTTGTGCTAGGTTTCAGGCTGATCCTAAAGAGTCCCACCTGACTGCTGTTAAGAGAATTCTTAGATATCTTTTAGGAACCCCAAACCTAGGAATTTCATACCCTAGGCACAACACCTCCTTTGAGATCATTGGATATTCTGATTCTGACTTTGCGGGGTGTAGGGTGGATAGGAAGAGTACTTCTGGGACTTGTCAATTTATAGGACAGTCGTTAGTCTCCTGGTCCAGTAGAAAACAGAACTCAGTTGCACTTTCCACTGCTGAAGCTGAGTACATTGCCTTAGGGAGTTGTGTGGCCCAAGTTCTTTGGTTGAAGCAGCAAGTCTTGGATTTAGGAGTACCTGTTGGCACAATTTCTGTTCTGTGTGATAATACTAGTGCCATCTGTATCTCTAAGAATCCAATCCAATATTCTAGGACCAAACACATTGACATTAGGCATCACTTCATTAGGGACCATGTTACAAAAGGGGACATTGAGCTACACCACGTAGCAACTGAAAATCAACTGGCTGACATATTCACTAAACCACTGGCCTTTGACTCATTCAGCATTTTGAGAACCAGATTAGGAGTGATTGATATAAATGCTTGATTCTGATGACTGCTGATTTATGATTGTTATGATTGGTATTCTGATTTCTGTTAGTTAGTTTTTTGTATTCTGTTTTCTGATTTCTGTTAGTTAGTTTTTGTATTCTGATTTCTGATTTCTATTGGTTAATTTTGGTTTGATTATTTGCTTTCAGTTGATTTTATTTCTTCTGCTGATTTCTGTGTTACCCGTTTTGTTAGTTTGATTTGAGTATTTACTTTGCTATGACTTTCTACCTGTTTTTATTTATTTACGGGTTCATATCTTGCACTTACTGTTTTATGCTTTTTAAGATCTGATCACCGCTCACTACTTCTGGTGATCTGAATTTTTGACTGGGAGTTTTTACCTTATTTTGGTTTGGAAGCTGATAAGCAGTGATTGACTTCGCTGAATCTGTTAAAGGGAAGAAACATTGATAATTGTTTCTCTTCCTCTAACTCCTTTACTGGTGTGTAGTTTCTTTTGAATAAAAATCCTTTTCAAAATTAAAATATTAGTTTTTGAAATAGAGATTATTTTATCTTCCTACAGTAATCTGCCTCATATCAATAGTGTTTTTCAAAGTCTTGAGTCATTAGTTTGATTTTCTAAACCAAGTGATTGCATTTATCATATGTTGTATGGATTTTGTTTTGTGAATCATTCTTCCTTACTGCGCAGAGTCATCTCCTATGTCTGGAAGATAATCTCACAGCTGAGACTCTTTAATGATTATGAAAAGGAGAAAGCTTAGAAAAGATGCGCAGTGCGCCAGATAATTTAAAAAAGAGGCATAAAATGAGCCCAAAACTGAAAAGATGCGAAATTGTCAAATTGGATACACAAAGTGTATCAAAAAATCAAAAGATGCGCAAAGCGCCAACCAATTTGAAAAAGAGGCACAAAATGAGCCCAAAACAAGCTTTCTTTCCTTTCAGATTGTTAAATGTCTTAGAGAAATCTGTGCGCCACTTAATATTTTCAAAAGCTTGAGTTTTGAAAATCCCGATTTCTGATTTTTTACTTTGTAACACTATTATATCAGATATTTTTCTGGAACGAGGCTTGAAAGGATTTCTTTTCAAATCTAATGTTTTTTATTCTGAATCGGATTTTTCTTTTGAAAGAGGTTTGCATCGATAAGGTGCCCGGGGTCGGAGTTACGAAAGTTGATTATTTCCAACCTTTTCTGGATTTCAGCGCTATCAATCGTCCTGTCATTGGTTTTTGAATCTAAAATCAAGGAAAAATTTTGATTTTCCTGTTTTGTAGTTGTTCTATGTATGTTTTATTTTATGTTTTATTTCTGTGTTATGTTTTTCGCTCCTCCTTTTTGTGATGTCAAAAGGGGGAGTCAGTTGTAGTCGTGTCTGTTTCTGTTTTCTGAGTCATGCTTCATGTATTGTTTTAGCTGTTAAATGAAAATTAAAAAAAAAAATATTTGTTTGTTGGATCTCCTAGTTTACTTTTATTTTCAGACTACTTTACAAATATTTGCCATCATCAAAAAGGGGGAGATTGTTGCAAATCTGGTTTTGATGATGACAAACATGTTTCCAGTGTGTTTTGCTTGGCTAATCTGTTTCAGGCACAAAAGACCGCGAGCCACTCAAGCCAACTCAAGATCGGGTCCAATTGTGTCAAATGTATGATTTTTCTTTTTATTGAGTCAATTATAATGTAACTGATTCCCTAGCTAAGTAACCTTGCACACACACACTCAGGGAGAGAGATTGAGTGAATTAGAGTTTCTGTTAAAAATTTGTTCAGATCGTCCTGGATGATATACACATCGTCCTGGACGATCCAGTTAAAACAGAAACCCTAATTAGGGTGACTAAGTTAAGAGGGTCTGATTGAGCCGATCGTCCCGGACGATCTACGGATCGTACGGGACGATATTCCCAAATCAGAAATTCTCAGCCGCCAGATCAAGTTAGGCAAGTTCTTATTTTTAGATACTTGGTCTGATCGTCCCGGACGATACGTGTATCGTCCCGGACGATCCAGTACAAACATGCCTAATTTAATCTGGTAATTAAGGAAAGCAATTTATTTTTGGTTGATACGATCATATCGTCCTGGACGATCTTGATCGTCTAGTGCATTTAAGATGTACGTCCAGAACTATGTACAGGACGATTTGGGGCCTTTTTGAACTAATCGTACCGGACGATGACCCTATCGGCCGGGACGATCAAGTCATTTTTTGGTCGTCCAGCACAGATTTCTCTGGACAACCCGAACTGTCTTCTGGATGATTTCCCTCAATTTGAACTAATCGTCCCGGACGATCGCAGGATCGTACGGGCCGATATGAATAACTTTTTCTACTGATCGTCCAGAAGAGCCAAATCGTCCAGGCAAAAATAGCTGAATTTGAACTGATCGTACAGGACGATCTACCGATCGTCCTGGATGATCTTGGTCGACCAGTTGAGATTTAAGGCAAATTTTAAGCCCTCCTTTAAAAGAACTTTTTCCAATTATTGAAAAAATCTTTTGCTGCCTTCCTTCCCTGAGAAACCCTAGAGAGAGAGAGAGTTGGGAGTGGGAGTTAGTGAGGGATTCACTAAGGTTGCTCCGAGCACGGATCAGAGTCGTCTTCTCCGCTCGTCGTCTTTCGTCTAGTCAGTGTTCGTCGTGGGAGGATCGTTCGCAAGAAGATCCGGGGTTCTCTGCCCGCTTCAGGTGGAAGCGAAAGGAGTTCGTAGGTTCTCTGCCTGCTTCAGGAGGAAGCGAAAGGAGTTCGTAGGTTCTCTGCCTGCTTCAGAAGGAAGCGAAAGGAGTTCGAAGGTTCTCTGCCTGCTTCAGGAGGAAGCGAAAGGAGGTCGGGTTCTCTGCCTCACCGTGTGGTGAAAAGGAGATTTTTGTACAGGCTTCTCCGCCTTGCTGTGGGAGCAAAAGGAGAGACACTTCTGTTTAGTGCAATACCCGGAGGGGAGGCTCCGGGGAGTGGACGTAGGTCAAGTTGACCGAACCACTATAAAATATGGTTTACTTTTCTGATTCAATTCTGCACTTTAATTTTTCCTGATATTAACTGCTTGGGTGAATATCTGTGGTTGATCTTTTTATCGTTGTTTTAATTCGTTTTCGCTGCACGTTATAAAAAGATTTTCATAGTTATCGTGAAATTTTTAAATAACCAATTCAGCCCCCCTCTTGGTTAGCCTCGGGACTAGTTCACTAGGGCTTAACATCCCTATCGAACTTTCACTAGGTACCACTAGGTAACTCAGGCCTACGAGGCTATTATATTAGCCTCAAGGAAGGTGAAATAAACTTCACAGCCTTGGTGAGAAATAAAGGTGGTATCCAACAAATAATTAAAAATTAATCTTAAAATTAATTTTAAATCATTATGACTTAAACTCTAACCAAAACTTTCTCTTAAGCCTCCAAACAAATCAAAATTTCAAACAACTTTAATTAATTGCCATTTATAAGACATATCCAAACTACATAACCTACATCACACACTTTAGATGATTTGCTAGGATAATCAACTTTAGTCTTAGGCTAGGTCGATGTTTACTTTCCTCCTGTTGTGTGCCGAGTTTTTTGTGGTATTCATTGCATGCTGATTGTTAGAATTAAATAATTGATTGATTATTTATTTAATTTTTGCACTCTGTGATGTGATTGATATGAGTTAGATTACCCCTAGGTTAGGGATGATTTAAATACTAATATAATCTTATGCAGGTGGTTATGCTCATACAGGGCATTAAAATTAAAGGGGGCAAGTAAATAATTAAGCTTTCAAAATTAACGATTTTTTCTGCAGGTGCTTTAGAAATTGCTTAAGACCCCCTTTAAATTAAAGCGCATGGCCAAGCATGGCTATGATTTGAGCATTTTAAATTTCAAAATAATAACTGCTTGTGATGTTTATTCAAATGTTGATTTATTAGGATAACCCTGCAGGTGTTGAGTCTAGATTTTAATTTTCATTTGATTGTAATTTGATGTAAATTGAGTTATACTTGAAAGTGATAATTGGAGATGGGATAACATCTAATTTGGAATCCAAAGAGAAAGGGACATCCCTTAAGGGAGAGTCCCTCTCCATTTGGAGATCCAAATTAGGATGATTTTAAAATATCCAAAGAGGAAAGATAACACCCTTCTCGAGGTGGAGTTTCTTTTCATTTGGATATTCAGACTCAATGATCCAAGGAGTTATAGAAGGATGAATAAATGGATAACGAGAAGATCCATTCTTAATGTCACTTGAGTCTTAGGATTATAAATTAGAAATCTGGGCTTGTTGTTAGTGGTATCCAGCCGCTTTAATTTTACTGTAGACCCTAGGTAGTAATATTAAAAGGCATTTACCTATGGACATTAAATTTTAATTAATTTTTTTATTAATGTTAATTTTTTTATGTTGATTGCGATATATGATTGCATGCTTTTAGTTATTTTTTAGTGCTTTTTATATGTCGATCTTTATTTTAGTTTGGAACCCTATCGGAGGCTCATAAGGGAATATTACAATTGTTCTACTTAAACAAAATTAAAACTTTTAAGCTCACATAGAAATCTAACATTTCAAGAAGTAAGCCCGGGACCGCCGGGAGTTTTTCATAATATATTTGCTATATTTTCTTTCCACTTATTAGGCACCTCGCTGCTTGCGGGTTCTGGCAGACCACCTAACGTATGAGGGTGCAGATCTGTCAAGGAGAGTCTATGCAATCTTGGATAAAATCTATTTTTAAGCCTTTTTAAAAAAACTGCTTCATATTTAATTCAAGCATGCGAGTCAACTGGCATGCATTGCATTAGTAACAAATTAAATTGAGTCTAAAACTTAATTTTAATTTTATTTCAAACATCAAATACTCAACATATGTTAAGGGGTCAATTAGGATCTGCTTTAGAAGTCAACCCCAATTCCTTAAACCTATCTTAAATAATGACCCTAACCACTCTCACATAAAAGACCGGACTCATGGTTTTAAAGCGCCTAAGTGGTTTAGCTGGCTTCCCAATCCAGGCTAGGGTAAGTCCAGATCCTATATTGTATTAGCTAGGTTCGAGTCACTAATTTTTAGTACCTATTTTAGACTTAAGTTCTAAGGCAAGCTCAGGTTATAAGACCTCAACCTCTGGGAATCGAATCTCAACTTTCTAATAAAATTAATAATTCAAATGTTAAACTCTTTCAATCAAATTCAAGCCCAACACTTAGGATAGGCTGGGGTGTTTTTGAAATTATTCAGAATCTCAAGACACCTCCTACCCTTCCTTCTTTGACCTCCAGTAATATATGTTCAATTTTGAACCAATCCCCATTGAACTTCTAATCACTACCTCCTTTGACATTAAGCTTTGAAATCAAAATAAAATTTGTATCACTATTTTAATTGAGAGTATTCATAGGAAACACCGATTTTCCTACGATGTAATTAACTACGAGGGCTTACACTCTTAGGAGATTTAGAAACCCAAATCAAAATTTTAAAATCCAGCTTTTCAAAACTGTAATTAATTACCTTTGAGAAAATCAACTTCGATGATCATTACCATCATTTTCAAATGATTGATAGTGATTGATATCTTCTTTCCTCGAAAGATTATAACAATTACTATCATAACTTTAATTATGAAATTAATGATGTTTTATTTAAAATTATTATAGTTAAATATCTGATTCAATAATCACTTTGACCCTCTTGGGTTATATGTTGTTCTTTCCCAAATTTGACTATGATAACCAGGATAAATTTTTAATCTTGTAATTTGAAATCATTAGGGAATGATATCTTTGCCTCTCGGGGTAATATTATTTATAATAATTTGTTCGATCTCAAGATTAAAATTTAAGCAATTAATTATTTCCCAAAGAAAATTAATCCTTTTTAAAATACACTTTTCAATCAAATAGTGATAGCTAACCCTAATCCCCCTTCAAACCCTTTCATAATCTTAAAAAGACAATCATGCCCTCTCATCATCCCAATCCAATGGTAGATACCAATTTCTAAAATTTAGAGAATTCAAAGAACTAAATTGGAGAAGAAAAGATTGATTACACAAGGTAAATTCATCATATAACATTTCGATTTAAATTGATATAGCAAATTTGCCTTCAATGAAGTTAATTTAACTTGAAAGAAATTAAATTGAGCTGATTAAAGCTAGTAAAGTTGATTTGCACTTGAGTCAAATTAGGACACATTGAACTAAATCAATCAAAGCCATCAAGGTTAAAATTCATTAGAATTTATTCAAACTGACTTAATGATGCTTGATTGAATTTGGTTTAAAGTTTGATTGATGATTGATTAAAAATAAGATGTTTGAGTTTTGAATTGAGACTGGACTGAAGTGTGATTAAAGATTTGATTAAAGTGTAGATTATAGACTGGGTTGGAGTGTGATTGAAATTTGATTAAAAAATAATTGAAGGTTGATTGGAGGTTGGATGGGAGCTTGATTAGAGATTGAATGGGCCTTGATGACCTCATACAAAAATAAGATCAATAGGTGTGGACTAAGGGTTGATGTTGATTTATGGCCACATTCCTAATAGTCAAGTTCATAGAACTCCAGTCAAAGTCAGTTGTAGAGATTAGGGATTGTGGATGAGATCCTTCAATAGAAAGACCGATATGTTCCCCTAAATCTTTCTTGGTAATCTCTACAGGTTGTCGGCAAACATATGAAGTCATCATAAGAGTTTTCGTATTAAGCCTAAGATTCACTAAGAATTTATAAAGTTGTTCGAAATTGAAAGGAAAGGCTAGTGTAAGTAAGAATTGTAGAGTGGGAGAGGCAAAGAGGTTCATCACCTCGAAGTTGAGAGCTTGTTCATTCAGCATTCTTGAAGGGGTGATTCGAGCCTCCTTGAACTTGTACTAGGCATCTTTATCTCTTGCGGAAAAAAAAATAATCATCAAAGCGATGAGAGGAGGAAGAGCTCCCCTGGGTCATTCTGTCGCGTTTGCTTCCACTGGCCATTGAAGGGTTTAGATTGGAGAGACTAGGAGTTTGAATGAAGGATGAGTTTGAGTGATTGAAACCCTTAAAGAACTCTCCAATTTATAGATTTTTGTAAATTGTACAGTATGATGTGATATCATACAATATAATCAGAGAAGTTAAATCATCTGGATGACTTGTCGAAAAATGTTGGTCAAATCATATACTATGATCGGGTATCATACTGGATGATCTAAAGGAATTGTGTTCATCCTAAGGAGTCATCTAAACAACTTTGACTAAATGCATTATACAGTACGAATAGGTGTTCATATAGTATGAATAATAATTATGATCATACCAAATGTATTGAATTCATCCTAACATATTCTAACACATGTTTTGCGCAATATGAATAGAGGCTCATATAATATGAAGAGTAATAATGATCATACCAAATACATTGAATTCATCCCAAAAGATTCTAACATGTGTATCGTGTAGTATGAAGGTTGGTTTGTATGGTACGATCACCAATAATTGATTTTATCTGGAGCTTTGATTTGGCTAATGGCTGTGATTTGCAAATAAGTGGATATATCATATAGTACAAATTATGGATCGTATAATACGATAAGAAAGTTTTTATTTTTCAAATTTTTATCCATTAAAGAATGTGTGTGTGTATGTGTGATGATAAAAAAACACCCCATTTTTATTTTATTTTTCTTATTTTTTTAAAAAACTAAAAATAAGAAAAATGACAACATATGAAAACCCTAAATAAATGAACACAAATAATGTAACACACACAATTTGTTGATTTCAAATGATGACAAAGTTTGATTTATCCTGAGTTAGGTATAAATGTCGATAACACCTAGTCTAGTCCTCAAGGTGCTGAAGATTTTATAGGCTAGGGGTTTAGTGAAGATGTCTCCCAATTCATGTTCAATAGCTACATAATGTAGCCTTATATCTCCTTTTGTTACATGGTCTCTAAAAAAATGGTGCCTAATGTTTATGTGTTTGGTCCTTGAATGTTGGATAAGATTTTTTGATATACAAATGGCACTAGTGTTATCACACATGATTTAAATAGTGCCTATATGTAGTCTAAGATCCAAGATTTATTATTTAAGCCATAGAACTTGTACAACACAACTCCCTATAGCTATATATTCTGCTTCTATGGTAGATAGGGCTATAGAGTTTTATTTTGTACTGGACTAGGAGACTAAAGATTATCCTATAAATTGGCAGGTTCCAGAAGTGCTTTTCCTATCAACCCTACATCTTGAAAAGTTTGAATCAGAGTATCCTATAATTTTTAAAGAAGTGTTATGTCTAGAATACCAGATTCATATGTTTTGGGTTCCTAAGAGATATCTAAGAATTCTCTTAACATCAGCCAAGTGAGATTCTTTTGGATCATCCTGAAATCTAGCACATAGACAAACACTAAACATAATATTAGGTCTGATATCGATCAGGTAAAGAAGTGATCTAATTATTCTTTTGTATTCCTTCTGATCTATTGACTTTTCATTTGGGTACTTATCTAATTGTATGGTAGAGCTCATAAGAGTGTTTATTGCCTTAGCATTATCCATTTCATATTTCTTAAGAATGTCCTTAATATATTTAGATTGGCAAAGGAAGGTTCCACCATCCATTTGCTTTACACTAAATCTAAGTAAATAGTTCAGCTCTCTTATCATACTCATCTCAAACTCCTCACTCATAATTTTTGAGAATTTTTCACAATGATTTTTAGTTATACATCCAAATAATATATCATCAATATAGATTTATACTATGAGTAGGTCTTCTCCTTCTTACTTTAGGAAGAGGGTGGTGTCTACACTACCCTTAATAGAGCCTCTATTTAGAAGGAATATGCTCATTTTTTCATACTATGCTCTAGGTGCTTGCTTTAATCCATACAAGGCCTTCTTTAGTTTGAACACAAGATCTGGGAATTTTGAGTTCTCAAAACTGGGGGTTGCTTAATATATACATCCTCTTTGATTATCCCATTTAAGAAGGTACTCTTAACATGCATTTGATATAACTTAAATCCTTTAAAGCAAGCAAAGGCTAAGAGCACCCAAATGGCTTCTAGTCTAGCTATAGGGGAAAAAGTTTCTTCAAAATTAATCCCTTCAATCTGATTGTACCCCTTAGCCACTAACCTAGCCTTATTCCTCACTACCACTCCAGAGTTATTCATTTTATTTTTGAACACCCACTTTATTCCAATAATACTCTGGTCCTTATGTCTTTTAACTAATTCCCATACATCATTTTTAATAAATTGATTCAATTCCTCTTACTTTGCTATGATCCAAAATTCATCAAATAAGGTTTGATCTAAGTTGGTAGGTTCCATCATGGAGATAGAGGCAGAATGACTAACCTCATTCCTAAGTCCATGCCTAGTTCTAGCACCTTCAGATGGGTCCCTAAGATCAGTTTTTTAGGATGACTAGAAGAATATCTCTAATCTCTAGGAAAATGCTCCTATGGTTCTACTCTATCTCCTATAGTAATGGCTTCTACCCCTTGAATGACCTCTACTACTTCTTCTTAAGGTTGATATATAGAGGTACTATCTGATTCATCAAACATAACATGGGTAGACTCTTCTACTATTAGGGTCCTCTTATTAAAGATTCTATAGGCCTTCCTTACAGATGAATAACCTAAGAAGACTCCTTCATCAAATTTTGGATCAAATTTTTTTAAGTGTGATTTTCCATTAATTAAGACAAAGCATTTACATCCAAAGACATATAAGTGAGAAAGATTGGGTGTCATACCCTTAAGGAGTTTATAGAATGTCTTATTCAGCTTGGATCTAATATTCACCATATTCAAAATATAACAAATAGTATTCACTACTTCTACCCAAAAGTATCTAGGAAGAGTTTATTCAGCTAGCATTACCCTAGCAGCTTCTACCAATGTTTTATTTTTCCTCTCAGCTATTTCATTCTACTAAGGGGTTCTAGGGGTAGAGAAGTTATGTTCTATACCTATCTCTTGATAGAAAGATTCAAATCTATCATTTTCAAATTCTTTATCATGATCACTATGAATGGTTGAAATTTCACATCCTAATTTTCTTTGAATCCGAGTGGAGAAAGTTCTAAGTTTCTCAAATGACTCAGTCTTATGTGCTAAAAATCTAACCCAAGTAAATCTAGAGTAGTCATCTACTATTACAAATCTATATATCTTCCCTCTTAGGCTGGTTATACTAACAGGTCCAAATTTGTCCATATAAATGATTTCTAGTGGCCTAGAGGTGTTGATGTCCTTAATTGAATGAAATGAAGAGTTGACTTATTTTCCTAGTTAGTAGGCATCATAGAGGTGGTTCTTAGTGAAGTCTAACTTAGGTATACCTCTAACTAGGTCTTTTTGGATAATTTTCCTAAGATTTTTTATGCTCGTATGACATAGTCTCCTATACCATAGCCATGAATCATCAACAATTATTTTCAAACATATGGAATCAAAATATTCAATGTAGTTCAAATCAAGCATATAAATGTTATTTACCTTTTTACATTCTAAAACCAATTTGCCATTTAAGCTAATTATGCATTTTATAGATAAAAATTATATATCAAAACCTTTATCACATAATTAACTAATGCTAAGTAGATTATGCTTAAGGCCATCAACTAATAAAATATTTTTAATAATAAAATTATTAGACTTGCCAATTAAACCTAAGCTAACCACTTTCCTAGTGGTGTTCTCTCTGAATGTTATGTTGCCTTCTAACTTGGCTTCCACTGTGATGAACTGCTTCATATCACCAATCATGTGCCTCGAGCATCCACTGTCTAGGTACCACATGCTCTCACTAGAACTTTTGTGAGAGCAACCCTCATCTTGATATGATTCATCAAGATTTTTTTTAGCCATAAGACACAAATTTGTTATTCCTCCACTGCTTTCGATTCTGAAGATTTCGAGGTGGAGTCGATCTTGAAGGCTTTTTGTATATTTTACTAGCCCCTCTTGAGCTTTGGCTTCTCTTCACCCTTCTGATTGACTGGGTGAGTCTTTAGGTTGGGACAATCAGTTCATAGGTGGCCTGGTTTCCTGTATTCAAAGAAAATAGTGTCAGAAACATTTTTATTGCTTTTACCTTTGCTCCAACGCTATTGATGAATCTTCTGTTTCCTTTCTAAAATGCTCTTGAACTATCGTGTCATTAAGGTGATGTTGTCATCCTCCTCCACTGCAGAAGTCATTTGCTTTTAGTGTTACAGTTCTCTCGTTCTTCTTTTCTCTTGCATCACATTGCCTTTGACTCATTTCTTGCTTGTAGGCAATGAGTGACCCAAGCAAATTATCAATGAAGTAAACATTAAAGTCTTTAGATTCTATAATTATGGTTATCTTTGCATCATAAGAGCTAGGTAGGCATCATAAAATCTTATTAAAATTTTTGGAATTTGATAGTTCTTTACTTAATGCATGCAAGGATGTCACTATCTGGATGAACCAAGTGTACATTTTAGATACAGCCTCGCTAGGTTTCATGCAGAAAAGTTTATAGTAATGTAGTAGAATGTTTAGCCTAGACTATTTAACTTCACTAGTTCCCTTATAAGTGATGCATAACCTATCCCAGATTTCCTTCCTTATAGTGCATATAGAAACTCGCATATAATCCTCAAATTTTAAAGTACAAAAAAAATAATTTAAGCACTTAGCAGTTAATTGTGCGAGTTCTCTATCCTCATTACTCCATTCATTAAATGATAGTTATGTTTTGATGCCATTCGCAAGACAAAAATGTGTATAGTATCCTTCTTGTACTAACATCCATATATGATAATCTATAGATTATAAAAAGGTAGACATGCAAATCTTCCAAAAATTAAAAGATATATTGTCAAATAAAGGTGGACGGGTTATTGAATAACCCTCTGTAGTATTATGATTACCAAAATGAGCCATTAATTATTTTTTAAAAGTTTTCTAAAATCTTATTTTTGAAACCTACTCTTATACCACTTGAAAGTTTTAAAAGGTTGTTAAACCTCACAGAACTAGCCCGAGGCTTAGCAAGAGGGGGGTTCATTAGTAATTTAAAAATCTAAAGTAAGAATTCTATTCTTTTTTCAACTTTTTCAGTAATTTGAAACAAATAGTTTAATCATCCGATGCAGAAGCTAACAAATTTAACAATAATTAAAATAACGATGATTAAATTCTAATTAACACAATAGAACATTATTATCAAATTTTTACCAAGCAGTTATCACAGAAATTAGGTGCGAAAAGTAAAATGCTAAAAATGAAAAAGCACACTAGAGATTTTATAGTGGTTTGGTCAACCTTGACCTATGTCCACTCCCTGGAGTCCTTCGCTCTAGGAATTGCACTAATAAAAAGTGACTCTTCTTTTGCTCCCATAATTAGGCATAGATTCCTTTACAGACTCACTTTCACCAAACTTGATGCAGCGGAGTGCTTAAAGCTACATCACCTCCCTCGATGATCGCAACAAATCTTGAATCAGTTTTTCCCTCCTTGAGAAGGTAGAGAACCCCAAATCTTTTTATCCCTCTTGGAGATGGTAGAGAATCAGAATCATTTCACAGGAAGAGAACCTCAAATCCTTTTTCTCCCTCCAAGAGAAGGCAGAGTATCTCAAGGACTTGACTTAAAAGCCTCTCTCCCAAGAGAGCCTTTAAGAACTCACCAAGGTGTTGACCTCATTTTTGTTTAAGGTCACTAGGGCCAATCCAAACCCTAGGATATACCTAGACTGTAGATCAATCCAGACCTTAGAATTTACCCAAATCTTAGATAAATCCAGATCAAATCCAGATTTCCAGGCCAAAATCCAAAGTTTAAAGGTTATGTCCTGAAAGCATTTTCCAATGATTCTTTAAACACTTCAAACACCAATCAAATGACCATCGATTCAAAATCTATCAATATGAGGCTTGATCCTTAGGGTCTACCCTCCAAATTTGAGCTCACTCTAAGGTCTCTAACCCTAGAAACGGAATTGAAACCCAAAGGCTATAAAACCATCAAATATTTATGGCCTATGCCAATAGACCTGCTACCTATTAGATTTTAACCATGGAACCTTCTCCAAACTTTTTGATCACATCCAAACCCTTGATTATTATATCTTAAATATTAAACTATATTTTGGTGGACTCACTTTGACCCCCAGTTGAATAGGGGTCAAAATGACCAAAATGCCCCTCAAGGGTAATTTTGGAGTTTTCTTTAAACTCCAACATAACCTTTTCAAAGCAAGCCCCAAAACCTCTTCCAATGCATCTTAATCATTATTAGGAGTGCATAGGACTCAAACCCAAGCCTTGGTCAAGCCTGGTTGACTAGGTTAACTCAAATGAAAAAAATACCCCTTAGGGGTGTAAATAGTCATCTTGAATCAAATAACCCTATTTTTGGATGGAACCTTGATTTCTCCCAAATCTCAATGCATAGAGCCTTGAAACTTCATGGGTTGAAAGATTATGCTACCTAGATACTATGTTTCAAATTTTATCAAATTTGGACGGTTGGATCGAAAGTTATGAGCATTTGAAGTTTTAGTTCAAAAATGAATTGAAAAATCTAGGTCAATCTGGGCCATCCATTTTTTTGAACTGGGCCGATCGGATAACTCTGAGCTGTGTGCCTTCCTTAGGGTTTGAACCCTAGCTCTTCAACATGAAGGTGTGGCAACGTGGCCAAATCTTGGTCGTTGATCCGATTTTTTGAATCAAAATTGATTTAAAAAATTAATTTAAATGCTCTAAACTTAAAAAATTTACAAAACATTTATTTATTGTCAAAATTTGATGAGCTTGGGCTCATTGGATCCATCTCGAGCCCAAGTTTATTTTAAAATTTATTTGGACTGATTTAGATCAATGTATAGAGAGTTATTTAGCTTTTAATCAAAATTGAAATGAGTTAATAATTCTCAATTTAGTAATTGGATTGAGTTCAAATTTGGATAGTATAAACTATGGTATGATACCCATATGCCAAAAAAAAATTGAGCTTTGGTTGATAGCTGGATTATGGTGAATTAAATTTTTAAAGTTTTTGGTCAGATTTTGACCTAAAATTTTGAAAATTTATAACTCACAGACCACTTAGAATTATGCTTGCATCTTTTTGTGGTATATGTTATTTAGTGTCAAAGTTAGATAACCAAAGTTTCAAACCCAACTGAATATTAATGACAACTAGGAAAAATAATTAAGGATAAGGTCTAGTCAACTTAAAAAAATTTAAAAAAATTATACACATACCCAATAGGGGTTAAACTTGAGAATATTAACATAGTGACATTTTATACCTTAGGTCCAAAATTCACTCGATATGGAGGTTATTGGATTAGAAAAATAAGCAAGTCAAAATTCAACCTTTTTAAGGACCCAAAAACTTGAAAAAATTGTAATAAATCCAAATTAAATCCAAAAATTACAGATAATAAGTTAAACTGACCAAAAATTGATCTTCTATTTAGAAAAAATAATAGCCCCATCACCAGGCTTTTAATTTAATCTTAATTTAAGTTTTAATAAAAATTAACAATTAATTAAATAAAATAATTTAAAAATATTAAAAATTACAAATAAATTCTAAACACCTAAAAAAAATTTTATGGGTCATTCCTAACCTTTGGGAGTGATTTCATGCAATTTAGAATGAGTTTGGATTAAAACAATCAAAACCTTCTTAATTAAATAATTTAAAAAATCAATTAATAAACCAAACTTTGAAAAATCATAACTAATTTCAGAAAACTCCAAATTGAACAAACTCATAGGCATTATACTCCATATTAGGTCTAATATTTATTAAAAATAACAAACCATCAAAAATCACTTAAAATAAAAAACTCAACTTTTAAGTCAACTTTAAGTTAAAAATTCAACTAAAACTTCAAAAATTCATAACTAATTGTAAAAAAATCCAAATCCAACAAACTTATAATCTAATTACTCATCTTAAGGTCTAATATTTAATAAAAATATTAACTTTCCAAAACTTAACTTTAATCCAAAAGTTAAAATTCGACCCCTTAATTTAATAATTAAAATAATCCATAAAATTCAAAAATTCAAAAATAAATCAAAATTCTAAAATTTTTAATATTATTAATAAAATCAATCAACCAACCCTTTAATGCATAATAGTCACTCTAAAGATGAAATTTTTAGGATGGACTAGTCCGGGTTACAGGGCTAAGTGTCCTGAGGAGGCCTAGTTTCTCGAGCCTCGTAACACAACATCACAAATAAATTCAATAGAGAGTAAAACTTTAAATAAAATCATTATTATTTATTTAACTAAATTAAAATCTTAAATCTAACTACATCAATAAGGTTTTTAGGATGGACTACTCAGGGCTGCGGGTCAACATGTCCTAAGGAAGCTTAGTTCCTCGTGCCTGGTGGCACAACACCATGAATCAGTTGATGGAAAAATTAAATTAATCTAATCCTTAAAATTAGAAACTAATCAAATTAATTAAATTTATAATTAATTAAATCCTTTTAATTAATCAACCTTAAAAAAATGCATTTTAAAATAAACCTTAACCCATTAACATTTGAATCTTAACCAAATTTACCTTTTGACCTTTAATAAATCCAAGCATTAGACAAATTTAATTAATTTCTTGATATAAGACCTATTCGAACCACACAGCCTACTACACACACTTAGTTGGTTTGCTAGGGCACCACTTCTAGATCTAGGCTAGGCTGGTGTTTACTTTCCTGCTGTATGCCGGGATTTTCAAGTTTTCACTACATGATGGTTATTAATATTGATGTGATTGTTTATTTATTTTTTTCATTCTATGAAGTGATTGATGGGCGTTAGATTTACCCTTAGGTTAGGGGTTATTTAAATGTTAATACAATCTTAAGTAGGCGACTATGCTCATATAAGGCATTGAAATTAAAGGGGGCAATGTTAAATTTAAATTAATCAGAATTTTGCAGGTGCTCCAGAAAAATAAAAAGAGCATAATCAAGTGTGACTGGTTTGTGCATTTTAAATTTCATTATATTAACTACTTGAGATGATTGAAATATAATTGCTTAGGATAATCCTACAAATTGTTCTAGTCTATTTTTTTTAATTTTCATTAAATGTAATTCAAATTTATTGAGTTGTAATTCAAAGTGATATTTGAGAGGGGATACATAAGTATCCAACTAAGATTCCAAAGAGGAGAGAACATCCCTTAGGGGAGAGTTCTCCTCCATTTAGTAGACTAAGTTAGGATAGTTTTAAATATCCAAAGGGAAAATAAATACCCCATTCGAGGAGTTTCTTTCATTTTGACATCCAGACCCGACGGATCCAAGAAGTTCATAGAAGGATAAAGAAGTGGAGATTAAGAAGAATCCTATAAATTCACTTGAGTCTTAGGAGTAGAATCTGAGTTGTTATCAGTGGTACTCGGCCACTTTACTTCTACAAACCCTAGGTTATAATATTAAGTGGCACTTATCATATAAACTTTTAATTTGAATATTATCTTAATTGATTTGATTGATGGGTTGATTTCGATATAGGATTACTTGCTTTTAGTAGTTTTTTAGTGATTTTGCAGATCGGTCTTTGATTTTTCCTGGAACTCAATCGAATAAGGGATTGCTAAAACTTTTGCTACATTAATTAAATTAAAATTTTAAAGATAATAAAGAAATTCTAACATTTTAAGAAGTAATCTAGAGATTGCTCGGAGTTCACATTGCATTTTGTTGCACTTTCTTTCCATTATTAAGCACCTCCTCGCCTGTGGGTTTCGGCAGACCACCTCGCCTATGAGAGTGCAGATCGGTCATGGGGAGTCTATGTAATCTCTAGGGAAAAACTTATGTTTTAAGCCTTTTTAAAATTGATTCATATTTGATTTAAGCATTCATTGAGTCAACTAGCATGCACTGCATTAGAAACAAACTAAAATGAGTCAAAAATTTAACTACATTTATTTTAAGCTTTATACTACCCAACATAAGTTAAAGGACCAATTAAGGACTGCTCTAGATGTTGGCCCTATTCTCAAAAACTTATCTTAATTAAACGTCCCTACCACTCTAACATAAAAGATTGCACCCATGGTTTTGAAGCATTTAGATGGTTAGTTGGCTCCCCAATCCATACTAGGGTAAGTCCAGATCCTGTATTGCATTAGCTAGGTTCGGGTTATTGATTTTTAATATCCAATTTAGATTTGGATTCTGAGATAGGCTCAGGCTATAAGACCTCAATCTTCTTGGAATCTAATCCCAACTTTCTAATAAAATTGACAATTCAAATTAAAATATGTTTTAATTAAATTCAAGCCCAACACTTAGGATAGGCTGGGGTACTTCTAGAATATTTTAGAATCCCAAAGCACCTCCTACCTTTCTTCCTTTGGCCTCCAGAAATAAATTGCACTTTTATCCATTCCCTATTAAATTTCTAATCTTTACTTTCTTTGACATCAAGCTTTGAAATCTTAAAATAAAATTTCTACCGCTATTTTAATCGAGAGTATTCATAAGAAATTCTAATTTCCTATGATGTAGTTAACTACATGGGCCTGCGCTCGTAGGAGATTTAGAAATACAGATCAAATTTTAAAATTAAAATTTTAAAACCTTAATTAATTACCTTTGGGAAAATTTAAGTCAAAATTAACGATTATTATCATCATTTTCAAAGGATCAATAATGATTGATATCTTCTCCTTAGAAAGATATATCAACTATTATCATAACTTTGATTGTGAAGTTAATGATATTTCATCCAAATTATCGAAATTAAATACTGATTGAACGATCATTTTGACTCTTTGGGGTAATATATAGTTTTTTCTCGAATTTGACTGTGATAATAGGATGAACTTTCAATTATGTAAATTAAACCCATTAGGGAATGATTATTTTGCCTTTCGGGGTAATATATTATTTATAATAACGTGTTTGATTTCAAGATTAAAATTTAAGAAATTAAATCATCCAAAGATAATTAATCTTTTTAAAAATTCAACACTTTTTAAGCAAACAAAAAAATGGCGACTTCGCTGGGATAAATCTTTCTCTCCATCTTTAATAAATGTAAAAGTTTTATTGCATCGATAATTTTGACTACCCTTCCTTCTGTTGGTCCCTTTATCCATTTATTCCTTGGGTAAGTGTTGCCAGCATCAATAAAACAAGTCAAAAGAGAGGTGAACAAGGATACCTCTATAAAAGTCAGGCTTGGACATTTTGCCTCCAAGTTAATTGGTAGAGTAAGTCGAGTCAAATTCTTTAAAATCCTCCTATAAATGTTACAACCTTGCATGCTTAAACATATCTCAAGCATGCTAAGTTTCATAACTTATAGAATCTCCTTCAGTTTCAAAATCAAAATTCAAATCTTTTAGCGGAAACCCAGGCTTAAACATTTTGCCTCCAAGTCGATTGGTAGAGCAAAAGAGTCAAGCCAAATTTTCTAAGATCATTCTACAAATGTTGTAAATTTATATGTTCAAATAAATCCAAATATGTCTAGTTTTATAATTTACAGAAGACTCTTCATTCTCAATGTCAAAATCTAAAACTCTCCAGTCAATTCTGAGCTTTGATATTTCACCCCAAACCCAAATGGTGGGGTAAAAGATTCAAGCCAATCTCTTTGAGTTTTCTCAGTAAACTTTTAAACCCTTATGTTGAGTTTAAATTTAATATATTGAGTTTCAAGGATTTAAGAAAACTCTATCAATATTTCAAACCTTTAAAATCCTTTTCAAAATCACTCAAATTAGCTTTGATTGTCGTTGCTATATATTTCTTACAATATGCTCTTGTAGTTTAATATATATAATACAAATCCAATTTTCTTCAATGTCAATTTCAAGATTCAGTCTTTCAAATCAAATTCGGGCTTAGACATTTTGCCCCCAAGTCAACTGGTGGAGCAAAAGGGTCAAGCCATATCTTAGGATCTTTATGTCAATTCTGTTAACCTGCATATTTGAATGAGATTTAGTATGTTGAGTTTTAGATTTTAAAGAAGATCCGTGGAATCTAACTCTGGGCTTTGACATTTCACCTCCAAGTTACTTGGTGGAATGAAAGAGTTAAACCCAATCCTCAAGATTATTATTTTAATTTTATGAACCCTCGTGTTGAGTGAAAACTCAATATGTTGAGTTCCAAAATGTGAGAACAGTCAACTCAATTCAAAATTCAAACTCAAATTCAAAATCAACTAATTCAAATATATATTTTTGAATTTCAGATCCCCTTTTTTAACATACTCAAAATCTAGGCTCTAATATTTCACCCCCAGACCACTTGGTGGGGTGAAAGAGTAAAGCCTAATTTGTAGGATCTTCAGGTCAATTTTGTAAAGCTGTATATTCTAGTAAAACTCAATGTGTTGAGTTTCAAAATTTGAAGAAGATCTGTTCAATTTTAGCCTCAAATTTGAATTCAATTTCAACTACAAATCCTAATTCAATTTTAACCTTTAGTTCAAATTTGATATCAACCTCTCAAATTCAAGTTCAATTCAAACTTCAAGTTCAAATTCAAGCTTTGACATTTCACCCCAATTTGATTGATGGGACGAAAGAGTCAAGCTAATCCCTTAAATCTTCTAGTTAATTTGTTAGCCTTTATGCTAAATGCAAATTTAATATATCGAGTTTCAAAACTCGAGGAAAATCTATCAAGTTTTCATAATCAAATCCTTTCTAAATCACCCTAATCAATTTTGACCTCAAAATTTAAGTTTAATTTCAATTGTAACTTTAAATCTCGGCTTCGATATTTCACCCTCAAATCAGTTGATAGAGTGAAAGAGTCAAGCTCAACTCCTAAAATTTCCTTTTCAATTTTTGTGAACCCTCATATTGAGTGAAAACTTAATATGTTGAGTTCTAAAATTTGAAGATAGTCAATCAAGCTCAAAATCCAAATTACATTCTAAAAAAATCAACTAATTCAAATCACCTTTCTTTAATTCTAAGAAATCAAGAATACTCAAATGGCTGGGAAACTTATCTTCTCCCTGGATAGGAACTTGACTATAGAAGAAATCATCTATAGTAGTTTAATTCAGTTTGGAGTGGAGTTCCAAAAATTTAAACTATCAGTTAATGGAGAAGAAATCATAGATCTGTTTGCTGGGACATGACAGGATTCCCCTTAGTAGAAATTACTTTAGGGTAGTAAGCTAACTCCCCCATCTCCAAAATAGAGGTTATTGTTGCCCCCTTGCCCATTATACCCTCTACTTTAGAGGATAAGAAATAGAAACCAGTGATAATGGATGAGAGGGCATCTATGTCTGAGATCATGTCAAGTTCAAGTAACACCTTTACTAGCAAGAACTAGAAGAAGAACCTTTGAAAATATAGAAAGAATGTTATTAAGGCTAGAAAGATTGCTGAGATAGAAGCCTTAAAGCAAGTCAAATTTGAGGCCAGTCAAGAATTCGTTGCTCCTTACACGTACCCCCTCCTTGGTGGAAATCATTTCCACCCTCTTCTTGTTGCCTAAAGGAGAGAGGTTGTGAGAAGAGCAGCACGACCTCCACCGTGCACTTTTGACTATTATACAATAAGGATCAATAAAGCCAGAATTGAGCAATCACCAGCAATAGGCCATAGGCTCTCAGTTGAAGGATATGACCCATCCACTCTATTAGAAGATGTTAGGTCACATTACTATACGTTCCCCACTACATCATCTATAGAGGAGGAGGTGTAGAAATCACTCGGGGTGCCACTCTCCTAACTACTAGACCACTAGTAATGAGAGATGGGGAATTAATATAAGATTATATCAGATAGTGATACCATTGAAATTTAACTTTCAAGGGAGTTCTATCACGATAAATCTTTTGATTAAAATGATACAGTATCTCCTAGGAATTGTGTAGACCCTAAGACAGTCTCTTCCTCCTAAAAGATTATGAAAAATATAATTCCATATTATTAAGGGTTATGCCACCTACAGTTGCAATCATTAAGTAAAACATACCATTCCTCAAGTGTACTGGGTCCAAAATTTCAAGATAGTTGATTCCTCTTTTTAATGGAAATTGACCTCTACCTTAAATCTTAAGTAGCAAAGAGTTGTAGTTGACTCCATCAGATGTTTAAATACCCCTCCCTTCCTCCACTTATGTGGGTTAATTCACTTTTGAATTAAAATCTATATCAAACATAAGTTGAATTTAGAAATGAAAATTTTCTCAATCTTCTTGCAATCTTCTATCTTAATAGGAATCCTTTGCATGCTTTGAGTCTATTCATTAATTTTTAAAGTCAAGCTGACACTATTATCAAAAGATTAGGTCTTGCCTTAAGGATTATCCTTCCCTGTATAAGAAAAATTAGCCTTTTTCTCTTATACTTGAGATATAATCATGGCATTAAAAAAAAAAAAGGAGGACCAATTATTTTAAGATTTTGAAGAAAATGAAGCCTTTTATCAAAATCAATCAAAAGGTCAAAAGATGCGCGACTACCCCAATTAAAATCAAAAGATGTGTAAAGTGCGCTAAAAATCAAGAAAAAGATGTGCAATGAGCACCACCAGGAATAAGAGAGAGGCTTCCTTCTTAAATCTTTAAATCTCAAAAGAAAATACAATCACCAAATTACTTGACTTTAAAAAATCTTGAATCTAGATTCTTTATCATGCATTGATTATCTATCAGATAGAAAATTTTGTATATAAGAATTAAAAAAAGATTAAATTTTTCTATCTAACTTAAACCTTTTTTAAATTAATTTTAATTCAAAATTTATAAGGGAGACCCTAGTTCAGTTTCTATGAAACTTAGTTTAGGTCAACAAAACCTAAATCCCTAAGGCTTCATTTGGGACGGCTTTCTTTCTGCTTCTTAAAGCAGCTTTCTATTAAAAAAATAAAATTTTTGTACCAGAAAGCTATTGCAAATCTGGATTCAAAAAGTATAGTTTTGATGATGACAAACATATTTATATTCTATTTTTCTTGGCTAACCCATTTCAGGTATAAAAGATCAAATGCAATTCAAGCCAACTCAAGATCGGGTCCAAGTGTGTCTAAATATAATGTTTTTCTTTTCTTGAGTCAAATGTAATGTAATTGATACCTTAGCTAAGTAACCTTACACACACACACTCAGGCGGAGAGTTTTAGTGAATTAGAGTTTCTGTTCAATTTTTATTCTGATCATCCCGGACGATATCCACATCATCCTGAACAATCCAGTGAAAATAAAAACCCTAATTAGGGTGACCAAGTTAAGTCTGTCTGATTAAACAGATCATCCTAGATGATCAATTGATCGTACGGGATGATAGGCTCAAATAAAAAATTCTCAGCCGCCAGATCAAGTTAGGCAAGTTTTATTTTTAGAGATTTGATCTGATCATCCCGGATGATACGTGTATCATCCTTGACGATCCATTACAATCATACCTAAATTAATTTGGTGATTAAGGAAAGTAATTAAGGTCTGATTGATTCGATTATATCGTCCTGGACGATCGCAGGATTGTACGGGATGAGGTGTTAAAAATTCTAACCGTCCAGTGCCTATCGCCTATATGTCCAGAGCTTTATGCAGGATGATATTCCTAATTTTGAACTAATAGTATGGTATGATACCCATATCATCTCAGACGATCAAGTCATTTTGAAAACGTCCGGCATGTTTTATCTGTACGTCTAGAGCGATGCTCAGGATGATTTTGGCACTTTTTAAACTAATCGTACAGGACGATAGACATATCGTCCTGGACGATCAAGTCATTTTCAGATCGTCTAGCATAAGTTCCTCTGGACGAGCAGAGCGGTCTTCTGGATGAAATTCCTGATTTACACTAATCGTCCCGGACGATCGCAGAATTGTACGGGACGATCTGAACAACTTTTTTCTACTAATCATCCAGAAGAACCAAATCGTCTAGGTTGAAATAGATAATTTTGAACTGATCATACAGGATGATCGACTGATCGTCCTGGATGATATTGGCCGACTAGTTGAGATTTAGGGCAAATTTTGAGCCCTCCTATAAAAGATCTTTTTCTTCCAACAAGAAAAATCTTTTACCACTTTCCTTTCCTGAGAAACCTTCAGAGAGAGCTAGCTTGGGAGAGAGAGAGAGGATCTTATGAGGGGGAGTTTGTGTGGGATTCATAAAGGTTGCTCCAAGCAAGGATCAGAGTCATCTTCTCTGTTTATTGTCTCTCATTTTGGCGGTGTTTTCTATGGGAGGATCATTTATAAGAAGATTCGGGTTTCCTGCCCACTTCAGGAGGAAGCAAAAGGAGTTCAGGTTCTCTGCTTGCTTCAGGAGAAAGTAAAAGGAGTCCGGGTTCTCTACCTACTTCAGGAGAAAGCGAAAGGAGTTCAGGTTCTCTACCTCATCGAGCTGGTGGAAAGGAATTTTATACAGGTTTCTCCACCTTGCTGTGGGAGCAGAAGGAGAGTCACTTTTGTGTTAGTGCAATACCTGGAGGGGAGGCTCCGGGGAGTGGACGTAGGTCAAGTTGACCGAACTACTATAAAATCTGGTGTGCTATTTCTGATTATTTTTTGCACTTTATTTTTCTGTTATTATCTGCTTAGGTGAAATCTATGGTTAATCTTTTCATTTCTGTTTATTTATTTCTGCTGCAAATTATCGAAGAGATTTTTCCTGTTGCTCACAAATTTTTTAAATAATTAATTTATCCCCCCTTTTGGTTAGCCTCGGGACTAGTTCATCAGGGTTTAACATCCCTATCAAACTTTCAAGTGGTATCAAAGCGGGATTAAAAAATTAAGTTTAAAAACTTTTGAATTTGATCCATGATTAACTTTGGTAATCGTAATACTGCTGAAGGTTATTCAATCATACGACCGCCATTATTTGATAACATACCTTTTGATTTTTGGAATACTCGTATGTCCACCTTTTTACAATTAATTGATTATCGCATGTGTATGCTTGTTAAAGATGGCTATGAACCACCTTTTAGAATGATTATTAATATTAAAACTGAACTGCCTTTCACTGATTGGACTTTTAATGATTGTAACTTAGCTCAACTGAATGCCAAATATTTGAACTATTTTTTCTGTGCCTTAAAATTTGAGGATTACATGCGTGTTTCTACTTTTATAACCGATAAAGAAATTTGAGATAGATTGTGCATCACTTATGAAGGTACAGCTGAAGTCAAACAGTCTAGGTTAAACATATTGCTTCATGACTATGAACTTTTTTACATGAAACCTACTAAATCTATTTCTGAAATGTATATGAGGTTCACTCAAATTGTCACTTCATTATATTCTTTAGGAAGAGAACTTTTAAACTATGAAAAAGTGAACAAGATTTTGAGATGTTTGCCTTCTTCATTTGATACTAAGATAACTATAATTATTGAATCAAAAGATTTGAACAATTATTCTATTAATAACTTACTTGGGTCACTCATTTCTTACGAGCAAGGGGCGAACCAAAGACAGCTTGATGCCGACGAAAAGAAGAAAGAGAAAACTGTGGCGCTGAAGTCCAACGATACTGACACTGATTCTTTCGGGTCTGATAGCGATGAAGTTGCATTAATCAATAGGTAATTCAAAAGCTTTCTAAGTAAGAAATATAAGAACTTTCAGAAGTGGAACAATGGTAAGTCCAGTAAATATTTTAAAGGTTCATCTGATACTGTTTATTTTGAATGCAGAAAGCCTGGACACATTAAGGCTGATTGTCCTACACTTAAAGCTCACCCAAGCAAAGAGAAGGGTGAGGAGAAACCCATGTTTAGGTAGGACAAGAAGCAGATTCAAAAGGCGTTCTGGGCATATTCTGCTTCTAACTCCTCTGAGACTGAAGCTGAAGAGGAGGAAACCAACTTGTGTCTGATGGATGATGATCATCCTGGTCAGTCTGATCAGGAAGAGGTATGTGAGCTTACTTACGATCAATTACTTGAAGTTTCTAAAAAAATCCATTCATCGTATACGAGGCTTAAGAAAACTCAAGCTAGCCTCAAACTAGAATTTCTGAATTTATAAAAGAGCATAAAATTTTGATTAAAGATCATTCTACTGTTGATTGCAATCACATGTTACTACTTGATGAATTCGATGAGTTGAACAAAAAACATTTTGATTTGATTCTTAAACATGATTTATTGAAAACCTCACATGTTGATTTAGAAAAAACTTTTAAAGAATTAGACAATATGGCATGTGACGTGGAGAGTAGTAGGGGAGCATTGAAATTTTAAATTGTAAGTTTGAAGAAAGAAAATAAATTTTTAAAAGTAAAAATTAGTGCTTTTGAGAAAAATGAAACACCTCCTACTTTTGCACAGTTTTATGCACCTCCACCTTTTGAAGAATCTGTTTCAAAATCATCAAAGTATGTTTCATACAAACCTAGGAAGAGGCACTATCACCCACATAGATTAGTTAACCCTTTTTTTGGTGTTAGATATTTTTCTTGTGGCATGTTAGGACACATCTCCCACACCTGTACTGTTCACCATAGTGCACATTGGGTATGGAGGCCCAAATTGCCTGTTTCACAGCACATCACACATACATTGCATTCTTCTTTTCATAAGAAGGAACCCAAACCTGTTTGGGTTCCTAAATCTGACATTTGATGATTTTGTAGGTGTGCTCTCACACAAGGCCTCGTGAGAGCATGTGGTACCTGGACAGTGAATGTTCAAGACACATGACTGGAGATGCAAATCAGTTCATTTTGCTGGAGGCCAGGGCTGGAGGCAAGGTTACACTTGGAGATAATACCACCATGAGGGTGATAGGATCAGGTGTAATTGGTGATTTAAGGAGTTTCATGATTGATAATATTTTGCTTGTAAATGGACTAAAACACAACATGCTGAGCATCAGTCAACTCTATGACAAAGGATACAACATCAAATTCCTGCCCACTTGCTCCATTTTAAGCTTAAATGACAAAGTTATTTTACAGGGACAGTAGATCAATAATGTCTACATGCTGGATGTAAGTTGCTTTAAAGATGACAACTCAATTTACTTAAAAACTACTGTTGATGAGTCTTGGTTGTGGCACAGGAGATTATATCTTGCCAGTATGAAAACCCTTAAGAGAGTCACCCAAAAGGACTTAGTTAGTGGTATCCCCAAGCTTAAGTTCACTAAGGACCACCTTTATGATGGTTGTTAATTAGGGAAGTAAGTCTAATCCTCCTTTCACTCCATTAAGGATATTAACACCTCTAGACCATTAGAAGTCCTTCACACGGATCTCTTTGGACCCATTAGCACAGCCAGCTTAGGGGGGAAAGTTTATGGTTTTGTGATTGTTGATGATTACTCGAGGTTCACTTGGATTAAATTTTTGTCACATAAATCTGAGTCATTTGATGAATTTAAGTCCTTCTCCACTTCGCTTCAGAGGAAGTTAGGTTATAAGATCTTGACTATTCATAGTGATCATGGTGGAAAGTTTGAAAATGTGAAGTTTGGAACTTTCTGTGAGGAGTATGGGATTAGTCATAATTTTTCAGCTCCTAGGACCCCTCAGCAGAACGGGGTAGCTGAAAGGAAAAATAGGACCTTAGTGGAAGCCGCTAGAGCCATGCTTATTGAGTATTCACTTCCAAAATACTTTTGGGCTGAAGTGGTGAACACTGCCTGTTATGTGCTAAATAGGGTGAATGTTAGATCCAATCTGAACAAGACACCTTATGAGATCATTAAGGGTAGAACTCCAAACCTGTCCCACCTCCATGTCTTTGGCTGTAAGGTTTTCATTCTGAATAATGGGAAATCATCCTTAGGAAAGTTTAACCCCAAATTTGATGAAGGAGTGTTCTTAGGCTATTCTAATGTGGGAAAATCTTTTAGGGTGTTTAATAAGAGGATTTGGTGGTGGAAGAGACAACTCATGTGGTGTTTGATGAATCTGATCCTAAGGAGACTAGAGTTGAGGAAGAAGATGAGGTAGGAGAGATTACCCAAGGGGTTGAAAATGCAAATATGGAGGAAAGGGTAGAAGCTCAAAATATTTTACCTAGAGATTGAAGATATCCTATGAGTCATCCTAAAGAATTGATCTTAGGAGACCCTTCTGAAGGTGTTAGAACTAGGCATGGACTTAGGAAGGAAGTAAACCATTCTACCTTTTTCTCAATGACTGAACCCACCAACAACATCAAGCCCTTTCTGATGAATTTTGGATCTTAGCTATGTAAGAGGAACTGAATCAATTTGTAAGGAACGATGTTTAGGAGTTAGTAGAAAGACCTAGGAATCAAACTATAGTGGGAACCAAGTGGGTCTTTAAGAATAAGATGAATGATTCTGGTGTGGTGGTTAGGAATAAGGTAAGATTGGTGGCTAAGGGGTACAATCCGATTGATGGGATTGATTTTGAGGAGACCTTTACCCCTGTAGCTAGATTGGAAGCCATTAGGGTGCTACTAGCCTTTGCCTGTTATAAGGGATTTAAGCTGTTTCAAATGGATGCCAAGAGTTCCTTTTTAAATGGGATAATAAAAGAGGATATTTTTGTTGAATAACCCCCAGGTTTTGAGAGTTCCCAATATTCAAATCATGTTTACAAATTAAAAAAGGCCTTATATGGATTGAAACAGGCACCCAGAGCTTGGTATGAGAGGCTTAGCACATTCCTGTTAGAAAGAGAGTTTGTTAAGGGGAGCGTAGACACCACCTTTTTTCTGAGGAGAGTAGGGGATGATTTAATTATTATCTAGATCTATGTTGAAGATATAATTTTTAGATCTATAAAAAAGGGGACATTGAGCTACATTATGTAGCAACTGAAAATCAGCTGGCTGACATATGTACTAAACCACTGGCCTTTGACTCATTTAGTATTTTGGGGACCATTTTGGGTGTGATTGACATAAATGCATGATTCTGATGACTACTGATTTTTGATTTGTCTGTTTTCTTTCTATTTCTATTAGTTAGTTGTTTGATTTGATTATCTATTTCTTGTTAATTTTTGTTTTTCTGTTGATTTTTATTTTAGTCTTATTGTTAGTTTTGATTCGAGTATTTATTTTGATGAGATTTTCTATTTTTTTACTTACTATTTTATTCCTTTCAAAATTTGATCACTACTCACTATTACTGATAAACTGGATTTCTGACTGAAAATTTTGCCTTATTTTTTGGTTTGGAAGCTTATAAGAAGTGATTGATTCTATTGAATCTGTTAAAGGGAAGAAACATTGATGATTATTTCTCTTCCTCTAACTCCTTTAATTGTGTATTATTTCTTTTAGATAAATTTTTTTTTTCAAAATTAAAAAGTTTGTTTTTAAAATAGATATCTATTTTATCTTCCTACAGTAATCTACCTCATATGAATAGTGTTTTCAAAGTTTTGAGTCATTGTTATGATTTTCTGAACCAAATGATTACACTTATCATATGATGTATGTTTTTTGTTTTGTGAATTATTCTTCCTTATTGTAGAGAGTGAGTTTTGTCGTCTCATATGTCTGGAAGGTAATTTCATAGCTAAGATTCTTTAAAAATTTTGAGAGGGAGAAAGCTTACAAAAGATGTGCAAAGAGCGTCAAAATGAAACGAGGCACAAAATTAGCTCAAACTGAAAAAATGTGCAATGTCGCCAAAAATTGAAAGAATACACAAAGTGTATCAAAAAAAATCAAAAGATGCACAAAGCGCTAAACAAATTGAAAAAGGAGCACAAAATTAGCACACAAAAAAATAGGCTTTCTTCCCTTTCAGATCTTTAAATGTCTTAGAAAAATCCATGCACCCTTAATTCTTTCAAAAGCTTAAGACAAAAAATCATGATTTCTGATTTCTTACTTTGTAATACTATTATATCAGATATTTTTTTGGAACAAGGCTTGAAAGGATCTCTTTTTGAATCTAATTTCTTTTCTTCTGAATTAAATTTTTGTTTTGAAAGGAATTTGCATCTATAAGGTGTCCAAGGTGGGAGTTACGAAAGTCGATTTTCTAACTTTTTTGGATTTCAGTGCTGTCGATCATCTTCTTATTGATTTTTGAATTCAAAATCAAGGGAAAATTCTGATTTACTGGAGCGGATCAATTCAAAAAAAAATTATTATTTTTTGTGTTATTTTCTACCTCCATTTTAGCTTTATGTTTTGTGATGTTTTCTGCTTATATTATTGTGTTTGTTTCTTCTCCTTTTTGTGATGTCAAAAGGGAGAGTTAGTGTTTTGAGTGACTAGTAGTCTTGTTTTATAGTTATTCTCCTTATTATATTTTGTGTTTAATGAAATTTGAAATGATATTTATTTTTTGTATGTACATTAGTTAACTCCTAGTTATTTTATTTGAAACTATTGCATCAATGTTTGCCATAATCAAAAAGGGGGAGATTGTTGTAAATTTGGATTCAAAAAGTATAGTTTTGATGATGACAAACATGTTTGTATTCTGTTTTGCTTGGCTAACCCATTTCAGGTATGAAAGATCAAATGCAATTCAAGCCAACTTAAGATCAGGTCCAAGTGTGTCTAAATGTAATGTTTTCCCTTTCTTGAGTCAAATGTAATGTAATTGATCCCCTAGCTAAGTAACCTTGCACACACACACTCAGGGGGAGAGTTTTAGTGAATTAGAGTTTCTGTTCAATTTTTGTTCAGATCGTCTCGGACGATATCCACATCGTCCTGGACGATCTAGTGAAAATAGAAACCCTAATTAGGGTGACCAAGTTAAGTCTGTTTGATTAAGCCAATCGTCCTAGACGATCAATTGATCTTACGAGATGATAGACTCAAATCAAAAATTCTCAGCCGCCAGATCAAGTTAGGCAAGTTTTATTTTTAGAGATTTGATCTGATTGTCCCGGACGATACGTGTATTGTCCTGAACGATCCATTACAATCATGCCTAAATTATTCTGGTGATTAAAGAAAGTAATTAAGGTCTGATTAATTCGATCATATCATCCTAGATAATCGCAGGATCGTATGGGACGATGTGTTAAAATCTTGACCGTCCAGTGCCTATCACCTATACGTTCAGAGCTGTGTGCAGGATGATATTCCCAATTTTGAACTAATCATACGGGATGATACCCATATCATCCCGGATGATCAAGTCATTTTGAAAATGCCCAGCATGTTTCACCTGTACGTCCAGAGCGGTGCTCAGGACGATTTTGGCACTTTTTGAACTAATCGTACAGGACGATAGCCATGTCGTTCTAGATGATCAAGTAATTTTGAGATCGTCCAGCACAAGTTCTTTTGGATGACTAGAGCGGTCTTCTGGATGAAATTCTTGATTTACACTAATCATTCCGGAGGATCGCAGAATCGTACGGGACAATCTGAACAACTTTTCTCTACTAATCGTCCAGAAGAACCAGATCATCCAGGATTAAATATGTGATTTTGAACTGATCATACAGGATGATCGACTGATTGTCCTGGAATATATTGGCCGATCAGTTGAGATTTAAGACAAATTTTGAGCCCTCCTATAAAAGATCTTTTTCTTCTAACAAGAAAAATCTTTTGCCACTTTTGTTTCTAGAGAAACCTTGAGAGAGAGAGAGCTTGAGAGAGAGAGAGGATCTTGGGAAGGGAAGTTTGTGAGGGATTCATAAAGGTTACTCCTAGCATAGATCAGAGTCATCTTCTCCGTTCGTCATCTCTCATCATGTCAGTGTTTTCTGTGGGAGGTTTGTTCGCAAGAAGATCCAGGTTCTCTACCCGCTTCAGGAGGAAGTGAAAGGAGTTCAGGTTCTCTGCATGCTTCAGGAGGAAGCGAAAGGAGTCCGGGTTCTCTGCCTGCTTCAGGAGGAAATGAAAGGAGTTCAGGTTCTCTGCCTCACCGATTTGGTGGAAAGGAGTTTTGTACAGGCTTCTCCGCCTTGCTGTAGGAGCAGAAGGAGAGTCACTTTTGTGTTAGTGTAATACCCGGAGGGGAGGCTCCGGGGAGTGGACGTAGGTCAAGTTGACCGAACTACTATAAAATTTGGTGTGCTCTTTCTGATTATTTTCTGCACTTTATTTTTCTGTTATTATCTGCTTGGGTGAAATCTGTGGTTGATCTATTCGTTTCTGTGTTTACTTGTTTCCGCTGTAAATTATCGAAAAGATTTTTCTTGTTCCTCACGAATTTTTTAAATAGCTAATTCACCCCCCCCCCCCCTCTTGGTTAGCCTCGGGACTAGTTCATCAGGGCTTAACATCCCTATCGAACTTTCAAAAGCTGTTTTAAGAAGCAATAAGAAAGCCGTCAGAAATGAATCCTAAATTTTTTCAGATTTGTTAGAGTCGATCTACTTCTCATTATACTTATAAATTTGTTCCCATTTCGACAGGGTCCAAATGGTTAAGTGAAAATTTTTAAATAAAATGAATGGATCTTCTACTCCTGATAAAAAAAAAACTTAAATCTTATCCTTGAGGAATATGTGTGAGTTATTGCATATAGGCATCTTTTCCTTCAAGACATTCTTTACAAAATTACACTCTATGTTGGGTCAATCCCACTAGAGGTGTGTTTTAATTTACTAGAAATTATCATTCAAGATCAAATTACAATTGAGCAGAGCGCTCGAATCCAATTGGAGGAGTTCGAGGCCTCACAGAGCGTCGTCTCCCAGGCTCAACAAAATTCAGAGTTGTATAAAACTCGAATGGTTCAAGCTCATAATAAGATAGTGCGACATAAAACCTTCCAAGTAGGAGACTTGGTCCTGGTTCTTCGGATGCCTATCTTAGCGTATCGAGAGATAGGTGGGGGAGTTTGAACCAATATAAGAATGACCTTTTGTCTTAGAGACAATCTTTGAGGGAATTTCAAACATCAACTGATCAATTTTGAAGGATGCCACTTGATATTTTCAAATATTTAGAAGGCTCTTTAAGACATACCATGCCATATGAGTATCAAATTCAACATCAACAAAACACTTTTCAAATTCAAAAAATTTTAAATTCAAAATTCTCCATATTCAAATTCAAATTCTTTCAAATTCAGATCTCTATCTAAAATTAAAATTTCAATCAATGTCAAATGAAATCAAATTTAATCGAAATCTATAATTCAAAATTTATATCCAATTCAAAACCAAAATCACAATTCTCTAGTCCTTAAAGGATATGTGTGAGTCCCTATACTTCCTTTCCTTAGGATTAGATCTGCTAGTGGTAGAGAAAGCCTCTCGTGGCACCATCCAAGCATCCAAAATCAAATTCATGTTAGATAATTTTTTCCAAAATACTTAGAGGTTTAGGTAGATTATCTCCTTGGCTAGTTCCCCTGGTTTGATATGAATCCCTGTGCTTTCTAGCTATATTAGTCATTAAAAATCTAAAAGAATTTTGATCTTTTAGGAGTAGGTGTGAGTCTCCGTACTTCCTACCTCCTAAGATCTCAATTGACTAGTGGTGGATTTAAGCCTGTTGGGCCCCATCCTAGTTTGTCACCCTCTAGTTTTTTAAGGATAAGTGTGAGTTCCCGTGCTTCCTTTTGTTAGGATTAGAATTAAATCAGGTTAGATAATTTTTTGCCAAAATCCTTAGGTTTAGGTAGATTATCTCCTTGGCTAGTCCCCCTGGTTAGATGTGAGTCCCCATGCTTTCTAGCTAGGTTAGTCATTAAAAACCTAAAAGAAATTTAATCTTTTAGGAATACGTGTGAGTCCTCGTGCTTCCTACCTCATAGGACCTCGATTAACTAGTGATGGAGTATGCCCTTTGTGGCACCATCCTAGTTTTAAAATCTTAATTCGATATCCTCTATGTGGAGCAAATTTTCTCCCCATATGATCACCCACTAGTGATGGAGTATGCCCTCTGTGGCACCATCCTAGTTTTAAAATCTTGATTTGATCCTCTGTGTGGAGCAAGTTTTCTTCCCATATGATCACCCACTAGTGATGGAGTATGCCCTTTATGGCACCATCCTTGTTTAAAAATCTTGATTCAATCTGTATATGAAGTAAGTTTCCTCTCCATATGATCACCCACTAGTGATGGAGTATGCCCTCTGTGGCACTATCCTAGCTTTAAAATTATGATTTGATCCTCTGTGTGGAGCAAGTTTCCTCCCCACATGATCATCCACTAGTGATGGAGTACACCCTCTGTGGCATCATCCTAGTTTTAAAATCTTGATTCGATTCTCTATATAGAGCAAGTTTTCTCCCCATATAATTATCTAGACCATCCTAGTTTCAAAATTTAGATGTAATCTTTTGTGTAGAGCAAGTTTCCTCTCCACAAGATGATCCACTAGTGATGGAGCATGCCCTCTATGGCACCATCATAATCTCAAATTCAAGCTTGATCCTCTATAGTTAGGAGTTCTTTCTATCTATACGATCATTCAATTTTCTTTTCCTTAAGGTTAGGTTCTTTCCTTCCTTAGGATTAGATCTACTAGTGATAAAGTACGCCCCTCATGGCACTATCTTAGTATCAAAATTCAAATTCAATCCTTTATAGTTAGGAGTTCTTCCTTCCTATATGATCACCAAAATATTCCTTTCCTCTAAGGTTAGGTTTCTCCTTTCCTTAGGATTAGACCCCCTAGTGGTAAAGTACATCTGCGGCACTACCCTAGTATAAATTTAAACCATGATTCTTTAGGAATAGCTTTCTAATTTCCTTTAAAATCAAAATTCCAGATTTTACCCTTTAATTTGGTCAACGCCAATATGTGTAATATAACTTCGTTCTATTACACATATTGGGGGTCCATTTATTGACCTCATTTTTGTATGAGATCATTAGGGCCAATTAAAAACCCTAGGATCTACCTAGACCCTAGATCAATCCAAACCTTAGGATCTACCCAGATATTAGATTAGTCTAGATTAAATCTAAATTTTCAGACCAAAATTTAAGGTTCAAATGTCCTACCCTGGAAGCATTTTTTAATGATTTTTCAAAAACTTTAAACCCCAATCAAATTACTCTTGATTCATAATCTATTAATTTCATATTGATTAGGTATGTACCTTGGGTCTACCCTCCAAATTTGAGCTCATTCTGAGATCTCTAACCCTAGAAACTGAATTAAAATTCAAAGGCTATAAAACCATCAAATATTTACGGCCTATGCCAATAGACATGCTACCCAGTGGATTTTAACCTTGAAAACTTTTCCAAACTCTTAGATCATATCCAAACCCTTGATTATCATATGTTGAATATTAAACTGTATTTTGGTGGACTCACTTTGACCCCCAATTGACCAGGGGTCAAGATGACCAAAATGCCCCTCAAAGGGCAATTTTGGAGTTTTCTTTAAACTCCAACATAAACTTTTCAAATAACCCCAAAAAATCTTCCAATGCATCCTAATCATTATTAGGAGTGCATAGGACTCAAACCTAGACCTTAGTTAAGCCTAATTGACCAGGTCAACTCAAATGACCAAAATACCCCTTAGGGGTATGAATAGTCATCTTGAATCAAATGACCCTATTTTTGGATGGAACCACTTTCATTCAACTTCAAATGTTAAAACAAACCTATTGGACACAATCCCAGCCCCTAGGTTAACCTGATTGACCAAGTCAACCGAGGTTGACCTAGATGCACTCTAAGGGCCCAAATAATCATTTTGACTGAATTGAACTCTCCAAACCTTGGAACCACCTCCAAAAGACTCAGAATATTAAACCAAACCCATTGATTTCAAACTCAGGTTCTAGGTCAACCTGGTAGACCCAATAACCCCTTTAGGGTTAAATGGGTCAAATTAACCCATATAACCAAATCAAACCAACCAAATTCTCAAATTCATTTCAAAGGATGTCCCAATCATGGTTCAAGCATTTCTAAATTTATTTTAGATTAAACCCTAGCTTGCTTGACCAAGTAACCAAGTCAACTCAACTAGCTTGACCAACTTGCATACTTAGGTGGCTATACCACCATGGCAAGCCAAATTTTCCTAATACATCAACACCCTATGCATTTAGGTGGCTGAAAGAATACTTGGCACTAGCTTCCTCTCTCTCTCTCTCTCTCTCTCTCTCTCTCTCTCTCTCTCTCTCTCTCTCAATTAAGTGCATGTAATGATTAGAGTGGGAGGATATTCCCATTTAACTCAAAAAACTTGGCTTCATCCCCTATCATCCAAAATCTTTAATTCTAGTAATATCTATCCTATTCCAACCATCCCCCAGCTTCTCCATCTATAAATAAGGCCCCTCCAGCCATTAAAATGTTTGTTGCAAAGCTTGAGAGCCTAATTTGAGAAGAGAGAGAGAGAGAGAGAAAGAGAAAAAAGAGAATTTTAATAGCAGATTTAAATCCAGCTATTAAAAGTTCTTGAGGTCTTCATCAAAGTTATAGAGGGCTTCTCCAGCTTTCCAAGAAGCCCAAGAACATCAAAATCTAATATTTAGATTGTAAGTTATTCTCATTTTTATGTTATATGATCAAACCTTAATTTCTCCCAAATGTCAATGCATGGAGCCTAGAAACTCCATGTGTTGAAAGACTAGGGTACCTAAATCCTACATTTCAAATTTCATCAAATTTGGATGGTTGGATCAAAAGTTATGAGCATGTGAAGTTTCAATTCAAAAATGAATTGAAAAATCTAGGTCAATCTGGACCATCTATTCATTTGAACTGAGTCAATCGGATAGCTATGAATTGCACGCCTTGATTAGGGTTCAAACCCTGATTCTTCAACATGAAGGAGAGGCGACGTGGCCAAATCTTGGTCGTTGATCTGATTTTTTGAAACAAAATTGATTTAAAAAATTAATTTAAATGCTCTAAACTTCAAAATTTACCAAAAATTCATTTGTTGTCCAAATTTGATATTCTTGGACTCGTTGGAACTGTCGTAAGCCCAAACTTATTTTAAAATTTGTTTGGACAGATTAAATCATTGTATAAAGAGTTATTTAGCTTTTAATCAAAATTAAAATGCATTAAGAATTCTCAATCTAGTGATTGGATTGAGTTCAAATTTGGACAGTATAAACTATGGTATGATATCCATATGCCATAAAAAATTTAGTTCAAGTTGATGGTTGGATTCTAGTGAATTAATTTTTTAAAGTTTTTGGTCAGATTTTGACCCAAAATTTAAAAATTTATAACTCACACACCACTTAGAATTAGGCTTGAATTTTTTTGTGGTATGTGTTTTTTAGTGTTAAAGTTAGATGACCAAAGTTTCAAAGCAAATTAGATACGAGTGACACCTAGGAAAAATAATTAAGGATAAGGTCTAGTCAACTTAAATAAATTCTAACAAATTATATACAAACCCAATAGGGGTGAAACTTGAGAACATTAAACTTAGTGATATTTCATACTTTAGGTCCAAATTTCACTGGATTTTGAGGTCATTAGATCAAAAAATTAAGCAAGTCAAAATTCAGCCTTTTTAGGGACTAAAAACGTAAAAATATTATAATATATCCAAATTAAATCCAAAATTTATAATTAATATATCAAACTAATAAAAAATTGATTCTCTATTTAGAAAAAATAAAAGCCCCTTCACTAGCCTTTTAATTTAACCTTAATTTAAGTTTTAATAAAAATAAACAATTAAATAAATAAAATAATTAAAAATTATTAAAAATTTCAAATAAATTCTAAACCCCTAAAGACACTTTTATGGGTCATCCCTGACCTTTGGGAGTAATTTCATGCAGTTTAGATTAAAACAATCAAAATTTTTTTAATTAAATAATTTAAAAAAATAATTAATTCACCAAACTTTGAAAATTCATAACTAATTCTAGAAAACTTCAAATTGAGCAAACTCAAAGGCGTTATACTCCATATATAAAATGTAGTATTTATTAAAAATATCAAACCATTAAAAATCCCTTAAAATAAAAAAGTCAACTTTTAAATCAACTTTAAGTTAAAATTTTAACTGAAACTTCAAAAATTCATAACTAATTGTTAAAACATCCAAATCCTATAAACTTACAATTTAATTGCACATTTTAAGGGGTCTAATATTTAATAAAAATACTAACTTTCCAAAAATTTACTTTAATCTTAAAGTTAAAATTTAACCCCTTAATTTAATAATTAAAATAATCCGTAAAATTCAAAAATTCAATAATCAATTAAAATTCCAAAATTTTTTGATATTATTAATAAAATAAATCAAAAACCCTTTAATACATAACAACCACTTCAAAGATGAAGTTTTTGGGATGGACTACTCCGGGCTACGGGGCTAAGTAATCTAAGGAGGCTTGGTTCCTCAAGCCTGTGGCACAATGCCACGAATGAATTCAATGGAGTATATAACTTTAAATAAAATTATTATTAATTATTTAACTAAATTAAAATCTTTAATTCAACTACATCAATAAGATTTTTAGGATGGACTACTCTGGGCTGCAGGGCTACGTGTCCTAAGGAGGTCTGGTTCCTCGAGCTTGGTGGCACAATGCCATGAACCGATTGATAGAAAATTTAAATTAATTTGATTCTTAAAATTAGTAACTAATCTTATTAATTAAATTTATAGTTAATTAAATCTATTTAATTAATCAACCTTAAAAAAATACATTTTAAAATAAACCTTAACATATTAACATTTCAACCTTAACTAAATTTACCTTTTGACCTTCAATAAATCCAAACATTATACAACTTTAACTAATTATCTGATATAAGACATATCCAAATCACACAGCCTACTACACACTTAGATGGTTTGCTAGGGCACCACTTCTAGACCTAGGCTAGGCCGGTGTTTACTTTCTTACTATGTGTCAGGATTTTTAAGCTTTTACTACATGCTAGTTATTAATGTTGATATGATTATTTATTTAATTTCTACATTATGTGATGTAATTGATGGGCATTATATTTACCCTTAGGTTAGGGGCTTTTTAAATACTGATACAATCTTATGTAGGTGGCTATGCTTATATAAGGCATTAAAATTAAAGGGGGCAAAGTTAAATTTAAATTAATCAAATTTCTACAGGTGCTTCGGAATGCTAAGTCCCCCTTTAAAAATAAAAAGAGCATAGCCGAGTGTGGCCGATTTGAGCATTTTAAATTTTATTATATTAATTGTTTGGGATGATTTAAATATAATTACTTAGGATAACCCTGCAGATTGTTCGAGTCTAGATTTTTAATTTTCATTAAATATAATTCAAATTTATTGAGTTATAATTCAAAGTGATATTTGAGAGGGGATACATAGTTATCTAACTTAGATTCCAAAGAGGAGAGAACATCCCTTAGGGGAGGGTTCTCCTCCAGTTGGAAGACTAAGTTAGGATAGTTTCAAATATCCAAAGGAAAAAGAGAATACCCCTCCTAAGGGGGACTTTCTTTTCATTTGGAGATCTGGACTTGACAGATCCAAGAAGTTCATAGAAAAATGAGGAAGTGGAGATTGAGAAGAATCCCATTATCAAATTCACTTGAGTCTTAGGAGTAGAATCCAGACTTTTATCAATGGTACCTAGCCACTTTACTTTCTATAGACCCTGGGTTGTAACATTAAGTGGCACTTGCCATATAGACTTTTAATTTGAATATTATTTTAATTGATTTGATTTATGGGTTAATTGTGATATAAGATTGCATGCTTTTAGCAGTTTTTTAACTTTTTTGCATGTCAATTTTTTATTTTGCCTAGAACCTGGTCAAAGGCTCGTGAGGGATCGCTAAAACTTTTGCTACTTAAATTAAATTAATATTTTTAAGATAACATAGAAATTATAACATTTTAAGAAGTAAGTTCAGGATCGTCGGGAGTTCATATTGCATTTTATTGTACTTTCTTTCCATTGTTAAGCACCTCCCCTCCTACGAGTTTTGGCAGACCACCTGGTTTATGAGGGTGCAGATCTATCAAGGGGAATCTATACAATCTCTAGGAGAAAACTTATTTTTTAAGCCTTTTTAAAATTACTTCATATTTGATTTAAGCATTCATTTAGTCAACAAGCATGCACTACATTATAAATGAACTAAAATAAGTCAAAATTTTAATTGTATTTACTGTAAGCTTCATACTACCCAAAAGGACTGCTCTAGATGTCGGTTCTATTCTTAAAGACTTACCTACCACTCTAACATAAATGATCGGACTAATGGTTTTGAAGTATTTAGGTGGTTAGCTGGCTCCCCAGTCCATGCCTGGATAAGTCCAGATCCTGCATTGTATTAGCTAGGTTCGGGTTACTGATTTTTAGCATCCAATTTAGATTTAGGTTCTGAGGTTGGCTCAGGCTATAAGACATCAATCTTCTAGGAATCTAATCCCAACTTTCAAATAAAATTGATAATTCAAATTAAAATAAGTTTCAATCAAATTCTAGCCCAACACTTAGGATAGGCTGGGGTGCTTCTAAAATATTTTAGAAGCCCAAAGCACCTATTACCTTTCTTCCTTTGGCCTCTAGAAATAAATGCTCACTTTTGATCTATTCCCTATTAAATTTCCATTCCTTGCTTCTTTTGACATCAATCTTTGAAATCTTAAAATAAAATTTTTACCTCTATTTTAATCGAGAGTATTCGTAGGAAATTCAATTTTTTTATAATATAATTAACTACAAGGGCTTGCGCTCGTAGGAGATTTAGAAACCTAGATCAAATTTTTAAAATCAAAATTTTAAAATCTTAATTAATTACCTTTGAAAAAATTTAAGTTAAAATCAAAGATTATTATCATCATTTTCAAAGGATCAATAATGATTGATATCTTCTTTCCTTAGAAAGATATATTAATTATTATCATAACTTTGATTGTTAAGTAAATGATATTTCATCCAAATTATCATAATTAAATACCTGATTGAACGATCATTTTGACCCTTTGGGGTCATATATAGTTTTTTCTTGAATTTGACTACGATAATCGAGATGAACTTTTAATTCTATAAATTGAACCCATTAGGGAATGATATTTTTACCTTTCAGGGTAATATATTATTCATAATGACGTGTTTGATTTCAAGATTGAAATTTAAGAAATTAAATCACCCAAAGATAATTAATCTTTTAAAAAACTCAACACTTTTTAATCAAACACAAGGCCACAAGAGGAGCAAGGGTATAGCTAGCCTGGAGCAATCGTGTGATCTCCTCACACTACTTCTCCCTTACGCTTAACCTCACCTTCTCCTTCCTCTCAAACCTTAAATTTCTTTCAAAAGCTTCTCTCTCAGAGTACCTTAAACATTCATACAATCCTCTCTTTATTACTAAGAGATTCTAAAAAAATAATGCTTAAGAATAGGCTTCAAAAAATCCTAATAATTCAAGTTGGCCGTCATTGCTCGTACAGTATGATTTTAGTTCATACAGTACAATTAGTTCAAAAACTAGACCCATTTAGTATGATATAAATAGTTGTTCAGATGAACTATTCAACTTTCCAAACACATCGTATAGTACGATCCAAAGATCATCTAGTATGATCTATTAGCTTTCTCTCTATTCATACGGGATAATTCCCAGGATGATTAGAAATTATGTCTATCAATTGTCCCGTACTGCTATCATCATACAGTATGGTTAGTTGATTTCAAGTAGGTCATCCAATATGATATGAATATCATACAGTACGATTAGATCAAAAATCATGATTTTATTTGGTATGATCTTTGGGACGGCCAAATTTCATCTTTGTCAATCGTACGGTACGATCTAGACCATATAGTATGATCAGCTATCATTTATTAAATCATGATTTGATTGACTAAATACGAGGGTAAATTTAAGTAAGATTTTAAATATTCGTATAGTACAATTTAGATCATACTGTACAATTAGTTCAAAAATTAAATTTTAAAATCTTACTTAATTTAATCTGATGGCTAATGTTTTCAGATCGTAATAAATTGTACATTACGATTAGTTCACAGAAAGTAATGGTTTAATTAGCCGTTAAGCACATTCTTTCTATACTGATCATAAAGTATGATTGTAAGTCATACAATATGATTTATACAAAAATTTCAACTTAAAATTTTCACTCCCCCTATGTGTGTGTGCACGGTCACCCAATTACATAAACTCTTAAGTGGTCAGACTCAAGAAATAGAAAATAAAAAAAATAAAAGTATCGACTCTTTGACTTTACATTCAGCTTTCAATATCCTTGAGCAATGTACATTTTACCTGTAATATTAGTAGTCACGTACAAAAGAAATATCTAAAATATTTAATGAGAAAAGTAACAGTTCAACCAATAATATTTATTTTCATCAAAAACACAGACTAGGGATCTTGGATTACAATAATGGGGTTGTTTTCAATCTAATAATTGGCAATGGGAGACATGTTATCCAGGTTATTTCTGAAGTGGTTTTCACTCGCCAATTTGTTTGCCACGTAGAAACACATTGGAGCGACATATAGCACAAGAGTTTCGGAGGTGGTGCCAGAGTTAACCATTCCTGAGTGAGGACTCTTGGACTTGACTTGTGTAGATGACTCGACTCACTCTTAATCAATATGGTAGCTACTTACATGAAAATATAAATTGTGTGAGTAGAGACAAGCTCATTTCCATGGTTTTCCATTAGAGCTTTTCCTAGCCACATACCTAAGGTTATAAGGTTGAATTCGTTCAGCTTTCTCTCATTTGATCAAATCTTTGTAGAGTCCACTAATGTGCCTGGAATCCTCAGTATCATGCCTATGGTATTTGTGGAAGACATAATATATGAAGGTGTCTCATACTCCCCTTCATAGGTAATGGATGCTTATTGAAATTATATATTTTTTTTAAATTGCATTTAGAATTTTTGTTATTGACAGTTGCATGGGTGTCAATGTTGGATAATGGTGGTTATATGTCATGCCCTCTTTACGGTAAAGGAAATTAACTTGTGATTTGTCCTCTATGAATGCGGTAAGTGGTCTCATGATTATGAGTGCCTATACGCATAAAAGTCCTCCCTGTAGACCTAGGATGTGTTCGTCTATAGCATTTATGGCTTGTATCAACCTTTCTAATTACTTGTGCAACTTTAGTCTCATTTGTGGCCTTAGGATAGATTATGCCTGAAGAAGATTTCTCTCGAATGAGTGATCAAAGAATACTCGACTATGAGGATGTATTCTTCTACATTGACATAGCTATTAGTGAGTTTAAACTGTTGAGAATATATTTTATGTTGTTACAGTTCAAGTGCATAATAAAATGGACCTTGACATACCTATACGATAGCTAGCTCTAAGTCTTTCACCTCTAACATTTCCTTTCAAAAGTAGAAAACAAAGATCTAAAATGAGTCGCCTTGTTCCTAGCGTATATTTAGAAGAGCCACGAGCTCATTCATGGTCACTGGGCACTTACTAATTTAGTGCTGAACATGTTCTTAAACTCTGTGGAAGATGTGATCACACCTAGCAACAAGCAAATGAACCACTGAAGCGCATACTCCTTGTAGGTGGTAAAAATTATTCAACACTTCAAGATGTCATCAAAGTCGAGCAATGACATCGTCGATTTGAAATAGGAGACATGGTCAAAGGGGGAAGTTCTACCTTTCTATTGCTCTAAGTCGAGCATTTTCATCTTGGAAGGCGACCTTGCCTCTTCTATATTCCTGGAGAATGTGTTAGTTAGCTTAGGTTCCATCGTTATCATCCACTGAGAGGGGAATTCTTTTCTTTATCACTGGTGGGACTGTTTTGGGGATCAGTAACGGGTATCAGAGTGAGCGCTCTAATTTTCGTCATTCTAGGATAGACAACAGAGTTGAAGGATCCTTCTAGAGTGCTTGGAGTGATTCTTGGCAATGCTCATAGTGCATTTTGGATCACTGGGTGAGTCTTTCTTCCATCTCTATTAGATCCCGATATAAAGTGTGGTTAGACATTTTCATGTTCAAAACAGCCCATCTACTAGAAATAATGATGTTCAAACATGTATAGGGGAAAACTACTCATTGCCAAATAAAATAAAATATTTAGTTTAACTTTTTAGTGAAAGTCTGGCTTTACTTCCATAAAGAGATCTGGAAAAAATATGAAAAGTATAAGAAGAAGATAAAATTTAAAAGAAAATGTCATTTAATAAGAAATATTAAACATTTATAATATTTATAATCGACTATTTTGAGAACCTTAATTTTTACTCAGAAACAAAATAGTGATATCATGATTTTTTTGATCAAATATTCTTCACTGATAATGATTTGTAAAAAATTTCACATAAATTTATATCAAAATATCCGGTTAGGGGACACAATAATATGCTAAGAGTCGCGACAAGCATTGATTAGTCATGCATGGCCGTCTAAAGTAAGACAAGAAAGAAATACGGCTAAAAAAACTAAATATGCTATAAGATAAAAAAAAATTGATATTCTAATCTAAATTTTTATTAGAATAAATTTTATAAATGGGATTATATTTTATAAAAAATTTTATAAAATAATAAATATATTTATTTATAAAATATAATATTAATAATAAATATATTCATTATTTTAAAATTTATTTATAAATTAAAATAAAATAAGCTTATAGTTTGAATTATAAAATAAATATACGTCGAATTTTTAAATACTCTTTTAATAAGAATTAAATAAGAATATCTTAATGATTTTATTTCCCTAAATAAAAAAGATAGCCGGATAAAAACATCCTACAGCCCATCGCCAGCCGTCCTCCAACAAGGGCAATATTTTTTAATCATTCGCCTAGAATGCCCCGCAATCCATCATTTTATATTAATATCTTCCGCCCTTTCGTCCTCCTGCATCTATCTTTACTTTACAGCATTGTTAATTACCCATGCTCCTTTGCAAAGAGTAAAACAACGAAAGAGAGAGATGGCAGATTGGGGTCCTGTGGTTATCGGCGTGGTGCTCTTCGTTCTATTGACGCCTGGACTTCTCTTCCAGCTTCCTGGAAGTGGAAGGGTGATTGAATTCAACAGTATGAAGACGAGTGGTCTCTCCATATTTATTCATACCATTCTTTTTTTCGCTCTTATAACTATATTCCTCATCGCCATAGGCGTCCATATCTACACTGGTTAGGAGCTCTTCATATTCCTTATATCTAATTCATGTGGGAACTGTGTGTGAGAAATTTCGATGGAGGTGGAGAAAAGCTTTATTACTTTGTCCGACTGTTATGTTTTGGTGTGTTTGTGTGTTCTTCCCGGTTTGCACTTATTTAGTTTTATTGACAAATATAGAGGATGGCATAGTTCCCTCTTTGTTCTATTCCCTATGGCATATCGTCAAGGTTTTTTTTTTCTCGCACTGGAAGTCTGATTCAAACAAGCTTTTATCACGTCTAGGTTCATTTAAATGTAATTTAAGATTGGTTTTAGGTCTCTGGAACAATTATTTTACTTTTGAAGTTATTTTTGTGGATGGATAATACCGAATTATGTCAATGATTCTTTCAATTCGTAAAACCGGTCCTGGAATCATATTTCTGTTTTTTGATATTGAATTGATGTTGTGAAATGGTAATGGCATGCTATAATACTTGACATATATGAAGTGATTCTCTTCATAGGTATTTAAATAACGGACGTAAGCGAATTTTGAAGGGCAAAATACATTTAAGCGCTCGGACGATGTTACGAATGAATTGGCCTAAAACGGAATGTGTAAAGGACAGGTATGGACTATCTATCCTTGTGAGGGTTCATCTGAATACCCTACTCTATTTACCAAAAAAAAAAAAAAGAATGCCATACCCTATTGCACTTTCAAGAGCCGCTTCGGAATCGCATTTTATTTTTATTTATTTATTTATATATATTCATTTTTATTTTTATTCAATATTACATAAATTGAGATGATTGATGACGGTGATAACAGGTATGTGCAGGTGGCTGGATGATTTATTTTTTTAAAAATAAAATTATCTAAAAGTCAATTTTAATATTTTAAAATATAATTTAAATTTTTTTTAAATTAATTGTGCTTAAGCAAATATAGAAATAAAATTGGTCCCAATCAACTTCTATTTTAGTACAGTAGCCTCTCAATTAAGTACTTATTCGTTTAAGTGTGCATCCTGATTAGGTATGCAAAATTTGAACAAAAATATAGGGTTAAATTTGAACATGTCATGAATGGTCATTTGATGTAAGTTTTGTAATTTTTTACATCTTACATTGAGGGTGACACCCTAAAAATTTCTTTGAAACAATTCAAAAGATTTTTTAAGATCATCAAATGTATCTCCAACTACTTCTTATATCTCAGGGCAAAACAGTTGATCCACTCAAAGCCTTGAAATGTAATAGTATTTGTTGTAGTGGAACTCAACTCTTCTTCAGGATTCAGATCATCATCAAGCTCCATCTCATCAAATTTCATGGATTTTAAAAGTTCTTCAACATCTTCCAAAACAATAGCAGCATATTCTCCACTGTTTTCATCATCGACATAAATGAAATCTTCTAATTCTGTAGGATCCATAGAAATATTTCATTTTTTCATGACTTGTAGAAATATGGAGTGTAATTTTAATAGCAATAGACCTAGTGAGGGGATTGTGACTTTGGGCGATTAAGTCATTAATAAGAATACATATTTTAGATATCTTGGATCTATTGTTCAGAGTGATGGTGAAATAGATGGGGATATTATTAGCAGAATTCAAGTTGGATGGTTGAAGTGGAGGAATGCATCGGGCTTATTGTGTGATAGAAAAGTCTTACTCAAACTTAAGGGAAAATTCTATAAGATGGTTGTGAGACCTACAATATTTTATGGTGTCGAATGTTGGCCATTAAAAGTGAAGCATAATACTAAGTGTTGTAGAGATGAGGATGCTCAGTTGATGAGTGGCTTTACCCTTAGAGATAGGATACAAAATGAGCATATATGTGAAAAGGTTGGAGTAGCTCAAATGGAAGATAAGATTAGAGAGAGTCGTCTTAGATGGTTTGGTCACATAAAAGAGAGGCCTTCTGATGACCCAGTTATGAAAGTTGAGGTATTAGATTTGACTTATGTTAAGAAAGTTAGAGATAGAACTAAAAAGACTTGGTTAGAAAATATTAGAAATGATCTTTCTTTATTAGATTTAAATGAGAATTTGACTTTTAACAGGGTATAATGGAGAAAAAAGGATTCATGTAGCAGACCCCACGTAGTGGGACAAAGGCTTGATGTTGTTGTAGAATATTGGTGCACAAATCGTCATGTTTATCACCTGCATCAACATCTGCTTCTAATTTCATTAGCTTTAGCTTAATAGAGGCATTTTTGATCGAGTTAGGCGCTACTAAATCCCAAGAAACTTTCATATAATTTGCTGCATCAAGCAGAAGTGTTAGATTTCCGTAAGAAACCCCAGCTGCTCCTCGACATAATTGTTTCCCTTGCTCCTTCTTATGATTCTTCACCTCCTCATCAAGTTCGTAAAAATTTAGGACATCCTTCAAATATAAATACTTGTACTGTTTCTTCAGAGCTGCGATTATCCCCATATCGCATAGTTGTTTCTAACTAGTATAATTTTGGGGGGAAAAATACTACACATATATTATCTCATTCGAAATCTTCGAAATGCCCAGGAGCATTGTCCAGCAGCAACATAACTCAACAGCTAGTTCATTTTTGCCTCACCTCGACAACTCTGGATTGTCCTTGTTGACTTCTGCTCTCTCTTTATCCATGAAGGAGCATGTTTTGCAAACCTCTACACGTTCTAAATCGACTCAACCATTGGCATGATGCCTTAAAATATGTTTCCAAAATTGAAAGAGTTGAGGAAATATTTTTCGCTTTGGCAATGGCGAGAGTGGGCGGTACCGGTAAATTAGCAAGGCGCATACTGTCAATCCAAATGAACAATATATCTTCAACCTCCATGAATTGACCAACACACGATCGAAATGTTTTTTCTTTATCTTCTTCAGACATCATTGCAGACTATTTAATGATTTTCTCTATACTTTCCCACACCTTTCAGATGCAGCCTTCACTCATTCCATACTCTCGCTCGAGAGCACGCTTACTTGGAGGATTCGTCTTGCTCAGCAAGAGCCGCTTTGGAATAACATTTTATTTTTATTTATTTATTTATAATATATTATTTATTTTTATGTATTCATTTATATTTTGATTGAATATTACAAAATTGAGGCGACTAATGACGATGATAAGATGTATTGGCAGGTGCTAGATGATTTTATTTTTTTTTAAATAAAAATATCCAAAAGTCAATTTTAATATTTTAAAATTTAATTTAATTTTTTTTAAATCAAATGTGCTTAAGCAAATATAAAAATAAAGTTGGTCCCAAACAACTTCTATTTTAGTACAGTAGCCTTCCAGTTAAGTACACATCCGTTTAAGTACGAATCCTGGTTAAGTATGTAAAATTTGAACAAAATTATAAGGTTTAATTTGAAAATGTCATGAATGGTCATTTGATGTAAGTTTTGCAATTTCTTACCTCTTACATTGAAGGTGACCGCATGAACATTTCACTGAAATAATTCAAAAGATTTTTTAAGATCATCAAATATATCTCCAGCTTCTTCTTATACCTCAAGGCAGAACAGTTGATCCACTAAAAGCCCTGAAATGTAACAGTATTTGTTGTTGTGGAACTCAGCACTTCTTGAGGATTCAGATCATCATCACGCTCCGTCTCATCAAATTTCATGGATTTCAAAAGTTCTTCAACATCTTCCAAAACAATAGCAGCATATTCTCCACTGTTTCATCATCGACATAAATGAAATCTTCCAATTCTATAGGATCCATAAAAATATTTCAATTTTTCATGACTTGTAGAAATATGGAGTGTAATTTTAGTAGCAACAGACCTAGTGAGGGGATTGTGATTTTGGGCGATCAAGTCATTAATAAGAGTGCACGTTTTAGATATCTTGGATCTATTGTTCAGAGTGATGGTGAAATAGATGGGGATATTATTAGTAGAATTCAAGTTGGATGGTTGAAGTGGAGGAATGCATCGGGCTTGTTATGTGATAGAAAAGTCCCCCTCAAACTTAAAGGAAAATTCTATAAGATGGTGGTGAGACCTACAATGCTTTATGGTGCCAAATGTTGGCCATTAAAAGTGAAGCATAATACTAAGTTAAGTGTTGCAGAGATGAGGATGTTTAGGTGGATGAGTGGCTTTACCCTTAGAGATAGGATACGAAATGAGCATATATGTGAAAAGGTTGGAGTAGCTCCAATGGAAGATAAGATTAGAGAGAGTCGCCTTAGATGGTTTGGTCACATAAAATGAAGGCCTTCTGATGACCCAGTTAAGAAAGTTGAGGGATTAGATTTGACTTATGTTAAGAAAGGCACAAGTAGACCTAAAAAGACTTGGTTAAAAATATAAGAAATGATCTTGTTTTATTAGATTTAAACGAGAATTTGACTTTTAACAGGACACAATGGAGAAAAAGGATTCGTGTAGCCAACCCCACGTAGTGGGACAAAGGCTTGTTTTTGTTCTTGTTGTTGTAGAATTTTGGTGCACAAATCATCATATTTATCACCCGCATCAACTTCTGCTTCTAATTTCACTAGCTCTGCCTTGATAAAGGCATTTTTAATCGAGATAGGCACTACTGAATCCCAGGAAACTTTCATGTAATTTGCTGCATTAAGTAGATGTGTTAGATTTCCATAAGAAACCCCAACTGCTCCTCGGCATAACATTTTCCCCTGCTCCATCTTATGATTTTTCACCTCCTCATCAAGTTCGTAAGAATTTAGGACATCCTTCAAATATAAATACTTGTACTGTTTCTTTAGTGCTACGATTATTCTCATATCGTATAGTTGTTTCTAACTAGTGCAATTTTGGGGGGAAAATACTACCAAGATATTATCAAGTTTGAAATCTTCGAAATGCCCAGGAGCATTGTCCATCAGCAACAGAACTCAACAACTAGTACGTTTTTGCCTCACCTCGACAACTTTGGATTGTCCTTGTTGACTTCTGATCTCTCTCTCTCTCCATGAAGGAGCATGTTTTGCAAACCTCTATGTGCTCTAAATCGACTCAACCATTGCCATGATGCCTTAAAATCTATTTCCAGAATTGAAAGAGTTGAGGAAATATTTTTCGCTTTGGCAATGGCGAGAGTGGGCGGTACTAGTAAATTTGCACGACGCATACTATCAATCCAAATGAACAACATATCTTCAACCTCCATGGATCGACCAACACACGAACGAAATGTTTTTTCTTTATCTTCTTCAGACATCATTGTAGACCATTCATTGATTTTCTCTCTACTTTCCCAGACCTTTCGGATGCATCCTTCACTCATTCCATACTCTCGCTCGAGAGCATGCTTACTTGGAGGATTCGTCTTGCTTAGCTTCGAGATGTTCTCACATCGTTGGGACTCATTTAATCATTTTCTATTTAGTTTCTTTGACATTTTCCAAATGATCTGTGAGAGGTCATACTTGAATGGGAAGCGTGCAAAAAGGGCCTTCGGTGCGAACTGGAGGTTGTAAACTACGTGAACTGCCTTCAGTGCCTGAATGGGGAGTGAGCAAATAACGAGCGTGCATATGGGTCCATCAATGCGAACTGGAGGTTGCAAACTTTGTGAACTGCCTTCGGTGCCTGAATGCGGTCGGACGTGTTTGGATGCTTTCTTGGACTGGCCTTTGCAATGGAGAATACAAACGAGGTTGTGAATTGGAGGTAGCGAACAGAGCCTTCGGTGCGAACTAGTGGTCACAAATTTCTAGCATTGCAAATTGGATGTCGCGAACGGAGCGAAAACCATATATGCACCTATCAGTTAGGTACACAAAAAATTTTGGGTTCAAATTACGTACCTAACTAGGAGGCTACTATATGCTACAATATGTAGCACATTCACATGGGGGATTCATCTTTTGCTTGAAAAAAAAATATTTTAAATAATATTTGTGAGGACCTCTTACAACAACAACAACAACAACATCAAGCCTTTATCCCACTATGTGGGGTCGGCTACATGAATCCTTTTTCTCCATTTGTGAGGACCTCTTAATAATTTAAAATTCTTAAATAAAATAAAAAAATAATAGTACTATTTTCATCCAACTAAAACTTGGAAAAACTACGAAAGAGACAAAATTCTATTCAAGCTTGCACAACAATAACAACAACGAAAACATCAAACCTTTATCTCACTATGTGGGGTTGGCTACATGAATCATTTTTCTCCATTGTGCCATGTTAAAAGTTAAATTCTCATTTAAAACTAGAAAAGAAATGTCTTTTTTAATATTTTTTAATCAATTTTTTTTAGGTCTACCTCTACCTTTCTTAAAATAAGTCCAATCTAATACATCTATTTTTCTAATTGGGTCATCAAAAGGCCGTCGTTTTATGTGACTAAATCATCTAAGGCGACTCTATCTAATCTTATCTTCCACTTAAGCTACTCCAACCTTTTCACATATATGCTCATTTTGTCTCCTATCTCTAAGAGTAAAGCCACTCATCCACTTGAGCACCCTCATCTCTGCAACACTTAACCTAATATTATGCTTCTCTTTTAATGGCCAATATTATGCACCATAAAGTATTGTAGGTCTAAACACAATCTTTTAGAGTTTCCCCTTAAGTTTGAGGGGGGATTTTCTATCACACAACAAGACCGATGCATTCCACCACTTTAACCATCCAACTTGAATTCAACTAATAATATCCCCATCTATTTCACTATCACTCTGACTAATATACCAAAGTTATCTAAAATATATACTTTTATTAACAACTAGATCATCCAAAGTTACAATCCCACCACAAAAACTATTATTACTAAAATTACACTCCATATGTTCAATTTTAGATCTACTCAAATAATAGCCTTCAGACTTTAAGGTTGACCTCCATAATTCAAGTTTACCTTCAACTCCTTATCTAGGCTTATCAATAAGAAGAATATCATTAGCAAAAAACATACACTAGGGCACAACCTCTTATAAATGTATAGTGAGAACATCCATGGCTAAAGTAAAAATATATGGGCTTAAGGCTGATCCTTGATGTAATCCAACTAAAATAGGAAAATACTTGGTCTATCCACTTTGTGTTTGTGCACAAGTAATAGCTTTTGCATACATATCTTTAATAACTTCAATATAAGCATTATTAACCCCTTTCTTGTCTCGAACTCTCCATAACACTTCTCTTGGAGCTATATCATATGCTTTCTCTAAATCAATAAATATCATATGTAGATCCTCCTTATTCTCTATATACTTCTCCATCAAACCTCTCAATAAATTTATAGCTTCCATAGTAGACCTACCTGGCATGAGTCCAAATTGATTTTGAGAAGCATTAGTATGACGCCGCAACTAATGCTCCATAACTCTCTCCCATAGTTTTAAAGTATGACAAATTTACTTAATTCCTCTATAATTTGCACAATCTTGTGCAGCACCTTTATTCCTAAAAATAGGAATCAACACACTCATTCTCCACTCATCTAGCATCTTTTTAGTCTTTAAAATAATATTAAAAAGTTCAGTAAGCCAAGAAATTCCTTCATCTCCTGTGCATTTCCATACCTCTATTGGAATATCATCAGGTCCAATAGCGTTTTGACACTTCAACTTCTTTAAAGTCTCTATAACTTAGATTTTACTAATATGCTGATAAAAAAATATATTTATTTTTATTTAGGGTGCTAAGCTCACTAAAGTCAATCGCATTCTCATAATCTTCATTGAAGAGTTTATAAAAATATCACATCCATCTTTGTTGAATATCCTCCTCTAATAAAAGCACTTTTTTATCTTTATCCTTAATACACTTCACTTGACTAAATCCTTACTACTCTTATCTCTATGTTTGGCTAACTTATACATATATCTTTTGCTATCCTTTGTATCTAATATATTATAAAAATTATTAAAAGCTAAATCTTTTCATTGCATATTGCTTTCTTTGACTCTTTACGGGCCTCTTTATATCTTTCCCAATTATCAGAATTTTGACATCTAAACCAAATTTTATAATAAATCTTCTTATTTTTTATTTTTTCTTGTACATTTTGATTCCACCATCAACTATTTTTATTATTAGGAGCTTTTCCTTTGCAATATTTTTAACATTACTAACGACATTTTCTAATAAAATATTAGCTTCCTTATGCACAGATAAAATATTAATATCTTGTATCTTACTCTCAAAAATATTTTTGTTTATATTCATTAAATTCCCTTATCTAATCCTAAAATAACATTTTATTTTATTTTTTATTTTCTACCTCGTCATCTTAAAGTCCAAAACTAAGAAGTGATGTTGGGTACATAACCTTTCACCTGGAATAACTTTGTAATCTAAACGATCTTCTTTTCTTATAAAAAAATAATCAATCTGAGTTTTACTATTTTTATTCTTATAAGTAATGAGATAATCATATCTTTTATTAAATAAGGTATTCGTAATTACAAAATCATTAGCTAAATTCTTTTCTAATATGGTTTACCACCTTCATTCGTCACTCCAAATCCATAGGCATCATGAATACTTTTAAAATCATCTACCTCTCTACCAACATGTCTATCTAAATCTCCTCCAATAAAATTTTTTCTTCAAGAGGTATCTTTTGTATTAATTTTTCTTTGTCATTCCAAGATTTTAATTTTGAACCTATATCCAAACATACTTGAGGGGCATAAGTACTTATAATATTAATAATATTAACATCAATAATAATCTTTAAAATTATAATTCTATCTCTAATTCTATTAATTTTTACAACATTATCCTTTAAACTCTTACCTACAATCACACCTACACCATTTTTAGTACCTCGTACCAGAATACCATAGTTTAAATCCAAAACTTTCAGTCTCCTTTGCCTTCTCTCCAACCCATTTAGTTTCTTAAATGCATATAATATTTATTATCCTATGAATCATAATGTCAATTAATTCCATCAATTTACCTGTAATGGTACCTATATTCTATGTTCCTATCCTAATTTTAATTTGATGGACTAGCTTCTTTTCCTAGATCCGTCCATGATGTGGGAACACTTACCTATTTAACACTCCACCGGGGCGTCGGTGTAGTGGCCCTTACACACTTGTCATTGTATTTAGGCCATGTAACGCGTCACTTCTAAGAAATACCTTAGCATTAACACAATGCATTAAAGGATTCATGTCATGATTATTCTATATATTTTTCACTAACTATCGACTAACTAATGTAACCCTCCACTTTTCTCATCGAGGACTTGTGACCTGACAACAATAGTGTCCAAGCTTGCATAAATTTTAAAAATTGTACATTCAATTAAAAGTTAGATTAAGAATGGTGAGCAAATAATCCTTAAGGGAAATTTCTTTCAAAAGCTGTTCAGTTCGAACACCAATGATTGCTTGTGTAGGTACCTTCTCGTAGGTATCTTATAGGTTATATTTGGGTCACATAGAAGGAGATTCCTCTCCACTTTTAGAATAGTGCATTTAAGGGACACGTGCAAGAGCTAAGAATGAGCTTATCATTAAAGCATGATGGACCACCTCCAACCATATCCTCCAAGTAGCCATCATCCTTATTAGAGGTGATCGTAGAATTTCCTCTCTCTATTAATCATATCTTTATTCATCTATGCTAAAGTTAAGAGTCCAATGCGAGACTTATTAAAAGCCAAGCTTAAGACACATCTCATCTACAAGACATTCTCCATAATCTAGTTAGCACCAAGCTTAGAGATCCACTTCAAATCATCACTTACCCACTCTCGCTATAGTGAGGTAACATCAAATAGTCTTTTACTTAATGCTAACCTGAACATCGAATTCTGTTGGGTTCACCTTACTCACATCCTCTCTCATATGATGGTTATACCACTCAATATAATTGGCAAAGCTATATCAAGAGCTGATAGTATAACTCTAATACTCCAAATATTTTCTCTTGTAACTTGTGGACAGATAAATATGCCACTAATTGACTTTATTTTTTTAGTCAAATCCACTAGCTGACATTATACTAGCTCGAGTAGTAGACTAATGCTTCACTATCAACTTGAAAGGAGAAACAAAATTTAATTTTATAATTAAACTCAATATATAGAATAGTAAATTCATGCTAATGGATAAAAGAATAATTACCTATTATTTATAAATTTAAACTGGCCAAGAATATGCTTTATCTGCATCTAAAAGATTTTTCCCCTACCTCAGAAAGGACCTAAGATAGGGTTTATTTTAATATGGATTCTATACTCTCTATAGAGGCAAGCCTCTATAGTGAATTACATCTCAAGATAAATATTGAGAAAACTCTTGATTAAAGTGAGGATTATAATTTCTAATTATATAAAAATTTAATTAAAATTTATGTTTAAAAGTTTAGAGATTGATTTACTTTTTAAGAAGAAATTTAGTTTTTTAAAGTTTATTTAGAATTTAGAAAGACACTAAGGAGTGTATAATCTAGACTTATATCTAATCATTTAACATCTTAAACATAATTAATTGCCTTATGAATGCAAGATAGGATGACTCAATATCTAAGGAAGCAAGGATGTTTAGTTTAGAAAGTCTAATGAGGGCTTTTTAATATGCAATATCATCTCACTAACATCATGCATGATGTATGTAATGATGTACAAATAAAACTTGTATTCATTTATTTGAAATAAAAATACAACACAGGGATTGTTATAAAAGTACTGTGGCTAAGCTCCACTACAACAAGCTTGGATTTCTACTTCTATGAATGAAGTAGGTTTTAAATGTGTTGAATTATTATGTTCTAGCTCCATGTTGCCTATAGAATTTCAAAAGTTAATGTCTCTCAGAGGAATAGAAGACTCCATATGGAGTCCTATATGTGTATAAACAAACCACCTTTAATCTTTCACAATGCTTTAAGTTTATAACTCAATCTAAATATATATTCAAAACATTTAAATTTATATCTAACTTTTGCATTTACATTTGCTTCAAGATATATTGTACTTTGCTTTTGCAATAAAGTAAAGATTCCATATGAATATGTAAATGCAATGCATGTATCGGTGCTATGGAAGTATATACAATTTAATAAATTTAAAATGCACCAACAAGAAAATATACATGCATGGTATGACAACCAGAGTACCAAAAGTAAATAAACATATAAAGGATACCCCCAGGTAAAGGCATTCGCATCACACCAAAGCACACTACCGACCTAGCATAAGATTAGGGTCAGTTATCCTAACAAATAAGTTTTTTAGTGTGTGAGGGTCTACATGGCTTTGAAATATAATAGAAGGTTTGATTATTATAGTTATCTTGATTTGAAGTTATTTATTGGTTATAGGCTAAAAGAGATTTCAATTTAAATATGAGTTTAAGTTTTTTGGAATTTTAATAATTAAATTTTAGAGTGGTTTATTTGATTGAGTTATTTGTTTCTAAGTTTTAAGAAACCATGTTAGTTAATGACATCGAAGTGCCAAAGTAATGAACCTAAGTCCTAAAACTCATAATTATAATGCATTCATTCCCCTATATAGGATAGAATGATTATATAGAGTCCTTCAAATTTTATTAACCATTCATGAAGAGTTTTATTAATAATTATTTTAAATAAAATGTTAATTAAAGACTCCAAATTACTTTGAAATATCTAACCAACATATCCTAGGCTCATTAATTTAATGTGATTGTGCCCTCCAAATGAATCAAACACAATACAAAGGCCTTCCATTTATTAAAGATTTATTAAAGACCTAAAAATTTAATGCATTTATGTGCTCCGATGGAATCAAACATAATATGTAGAGGCATTCTCATTTATTAATAGTTTATTAAATAAATTATTTCATTATTTAATATTTAATTAATAAATTTATTTAAATTAAATAAATTTAGTTTTGTGTATTATTAAAATTTATTTAATTTAGGTTAATTAATTTTCACTTGATATTCCTTTATTTTTATTTAATTTATTTAAATCTTTGAAGTTTTATTTTATTTTTTTAGAATTTTATTTTATTATTAATTATTTGTGATTTATATTTTTAATGTAATATTAATATATTTAGTTTTTATCTCTAATTTAATTTAATTTAATTTAAATTAATTTATTTCTATTATTCATTTATGTTGGATTTACTTAATTGGTTTATATTTATTATCATAATAATTTTATTTTATTTTATTTTATTTCAATTTTTGTCATTTTGATTTTAAGGAAATCAAATAGGAGAACTCCTAAATGTTAAAAGTATTCTAACCTTATCAAAGCGAGTCTGGTGGTTTCCAGTTGTAGCACCTCCATTTGAAAGAAATTGAAAGATTGAATCTTTTAGCTTGTTATCCAATTATTCCAAACATTCCTTACAAAAAAAATTGAGCAAGTCAAGGAAGATAGTGGTTATAGAAGTATACTTCATAAATGACATGTAAAATTTGAATATCATTCCAAATATCACTCTAAGTAAATTATAGATATTGATTATTGCATTGGATGTATTAATGCTATCAAAGTTCTAAAGATGAATATAGGCTTCTTCTTATAACCATTATTCATCAAAACCAAATTTCAACTTAATTTTGAAGCATAACATACACATGAAATTTGCATTTTAACTACTATTCATTTGAATGGTAAGGAATAATGCTCATGTAAACTCTATAACTAACCACAACTCATGAAGTAATTGAAGCATGAATGTACATATAAATTTTCTCAAAATCAATTCGTGAAAAAGACATGTGTAAAACAGTTTTAAAAGCATTAAGGATCATATTATTTACATGCATTTGAATATTCTAATGATAATTTGTGTGAATTATTATGCTAATTTTTACCCAAAGAAATTTATATGTTCAACAATTCTACAAACTTAAAATCATTGAAGAAGTGCAAAAATATGTGAAACATCTCATAATCAGCAAAAACTATGTGCTCTAACAAAATATTGACCAATTTCTAGATTATATTAGTCGTACCATGATGTATGACAAGAAAAGTATGACAAATGTAATCTAATGTTGCCATAATTAGTCACTTCCCTTTGACATTAATTGAAAATTTTGCATTAAACAAGTGAAACATTGAGGTGAAGATGTATAGAAAAGTGTACTTCTAATTGTTTGAAATATATCACAATAGTAATTAGCAAAGAATTATATATTTGATGGAGAGTATTAAAAATAGAAGGAGATTATTATGCTCCACTTAACAGATTATTTTCACAAGATAATATTTATAATGATAATGGAACTTCAAATCGCTCATACTAAATGCTGGAATCCATTCAATAGAAATCAAAATGAAGATGTACTATGCAACAATATCTTCCTTTCACAATTTCAAAATCTAACCAAGGAAATGACATATGACTTTGTAACGAAATAGTTCCAAATTTATTTACAAGAGTTGTTGAGATATACTTGATAAAGAGGATATGAACATTATTCTTCTTCCTTTTCTTTTAACCAAAAAGTTTATTGAAATATGACAACAATAATAACATTATGGGAGAAATAATTTAAATAACACTATACTCATTCATTATCAAGAAGGGAAAGCTTGCCAAATAAATCTTAAATCTAAGAAAAAGAAATCAACTCACAATTATTTTAACATAAACTTTCAAAGAGGAATCAAACCTATGCTTTCAATCTTCAAAGAATAGATGCTTTAGCCACCAGAGATCCAAACCACATAGCTCTCTCCCATTTTCTTAGATGTCTTACTCCTTTTTAGAAATCAACATGCATGCTCTATTATTTTGTCGCTCTTATTTCTCTTGCTTTCACTTGGCCTAATGGAAGAAAATAATAGCAGTAGCCCTCTTTCTTGGCTTGAACTGCTCTAGCCAATTGAAGAAAAAGTTCCCTTTCCTTTCCTCTCATGTTTCTTTCTTGGGTTGTTGTAGCTGAAAGAGAGAAATGATAGAGGGAGAGAAAGCAGTAGTCTCTCATTTTTTCCTTCTAGAGGGGATGAACTAGTAGCTCCTCTTCTCTTGTTTTGCTTCAAATATTATAGCCAAAAGAGGGAGAGAAACCAATGCTAAAAATAGAAAGATAAAGGTGACCAGCAGCCACCCTATTTAAAATGTTCACGTCATGAGAGGAATAAAGGACAAATCAGCCATTGAAAGCCCTTGATCCAAAGGCTAAGATGGAGTTTGCTTGTTTCCCTTGAAAGAAAAATAAGAATGTTGCTATCCATGTAGTCCTTTATCAGCTCATGACAACTGTAAGGGACATCCTACTAGTATCCTTACTATTCTTACATGAGATTTCAACCATTGGACCCAAAAATCTGCTTGATTTTGACAGGTTTAGCACGAAGCCAAAACAATTTGGATTTTTTTTATTTTAATAAAATGAACATGATAAGTTTGTTTGAGTTAAATAAAACACCTTTCATAAACTTAAAGTGAATAAAGTTGGGTTATTTTCTCATATATTATTATTTATTATTTTTTAATGTTTAAAATTAAAAAAAGATATTTATATTTTTGTTTATGATTTTTATTCATGATGATTTGATGTTATGATGATAATCTCTTATAGATTGTTTTATGATTTTAAGTTTATTTTAATTTATTATTTATTTAAAAAAGCCCTTTAAAATTCTCTCTCCTCAACATATGTAATAAAATGGTGTTCAAGTCATGTGAATCGGCAATTGATCCATCTCAACAAGCTCGATGCAATAGTTCAATCTATTTTATAAGATAAATCCTTGATAAAAATTTTTAATGTAAGAGATGAATATGTGCATGAAAGATTCAAATACATAAACTCACATAAAATATTCATCAAAATGGTATCAATTTGATCACATATATTTTTAAAACAAAATAAATAATAAATTGTTATCGAAAGAAATAAATTCTAGAGCTAATGGCGAATAGAAAAAAAATGTTTAACTTGATCTTTCATCAAACACTATAGTACAAAATGCAAGAACGTGAATTGTCCTACAAAATTTGCAAGAAGACCATACAAGTGATCAATGTCAAAAAGGAGGTCAACATAACTTTCTAAACCCTAAAAGTAGGGTAAGGGGGTTATGAAGAAAGACACATCAGGCAAGATTCACATATCATGTATGTATGTATGTATATATATATATATATATATATATATATATATATATATATATATATATATATATATATATATATATATATATATATATATATATATATATAATAATAATAATAATAATAATAATAAACAATAAATTGTGATCAATAGAAATAAATCCTAGAGCCAATGGCAAATAGAAAAAGAATGTGTAACTTGATCTTTCATGAAACACTATGGTGCGAAATGCAAGAAGGTGAATTGTCATACAAAATTTGCAAGAAGACCATACAAGTGATCAATGTCAAAAAGGAGGTCAACATAACTTTCCAAACCCTAAAAATAGGGTAAGGGGGATGTGAAGAAAGACACATCAGGCAAGATTCACATATGATGTATATATATATACACACACACACACATACATACAAACATATGTATGTATATATATATATATATATAGAGAGAGAGATTGTGCTAGTTTGTTTTCCTTTTTTAGCTTAAGCTATGCCAAACAGAGCTCTCATCCCTCTTATTTTTATTCTTTTTCTATGATAATAAAAAAATCATCTCGATCCTCATCCCTCCATTTGATTCTTTTTCTCCTTGTTTCCCTTTATCATTCATCATCCTTACCAATGGGCCCTCAGCTTATAGGTATTCTTAAAGTTTGGCCTCAGATCATCCACATAAATCTAGATTCAATATCCTCTCGAGTCCAATGAGTATGGATTCGATGTAAAAGGCCAAAAATTGCTACACCCAAAGAAGCTTGAGAACTTAGTAAATGTGATGAATCCATAATACACCACTTACCATAAACTGCTTGAAATGGAAGATCAACTTCTAAAATCCATCTTGGATGTTCTCACAATTAGTAGTAACGAAGCAGAAACTATGAATAGGCTTGAAGAACCATCCAACCTTAGCTCTTATTGAGAGCCTATGTTAGTTGTACATGCCTTAGATCAAGATGTCAACCATACTCGGCCCTAGGTGAGAGTTAAAAATTCGAGCCCACCTTCCAGAAAAAATTAAGGAAACTCAACTAAGGCTGAGTAACTTCTACTACAAATCAATCATTGAGGCAAGAGCACATCCCAAGCTCAAGGAACCTTACCTAGAGGCCTGCTGATGTAAATCTAACCCCATGTATTCGGTGCAAACTTTTGAGTCCATAACATCCCTTTTTGATATTAACGATGCCCTCCAATGTCATCTCTTCTTTATACCTCACAAAAAATTTACACTAAGGTGATTCACTTGCCTACTCAGTGGGATGATAACCTTCTTTGTTGAATTTAAGTGAATGCTCATTGCATAATTCATCAAAACTTAGAGACCCCCAAAGATTTCATAAGAACTATTTAAAATAAGGCAGGAACCTGGGGAACAGCCTATGAACTTCATATTTAGGTTCTAGAAAGAGATGCTCGATGTAAAAAACCAAGATCCTACAGTCGCCCAAGGAACCTTAACCCAAGGACTAAGGTAAGGTCCTTTAAGATATTCTCTTATCCTTCAATAGCTAAAGATACTGGCAAAACTATTAAAGCTTTCCAACGTCATGTTAATGTTGATGAATATACCCTAGTGGTCGAACCCACTATGACCACTCCATACCATGATATAACCATGAGAAGAAGCTTCCATTCATAAAGAAATAAGGAAAAGATCCATTACTAAGAATGAACAGATCAAAGACCAAGATTTCGGGAAAACCTTCAATTCCCTTGTCTTTACATGACGCCTGTTATACTAAGACCTCTGAGGAAAGATGCATGAACAATAAGGATTGAGGTACATAGAGAGGTCACTCTTCAACCCTAAATATATCCTACCTATACTTTAGTTAGAGCATCCATGGCCAAGTTTATAGAAGCCATATAAAATGAAGAAATCTTAAGGCTCCTACTATATATGAAGATTAGGAGTGCTTGAGATACCACGAGATACAATGCATTCCATAATGATCACTAGCATGCCAATGAAGATTTCCACCACCTATGGAACCTATTTGAAGAAATCATTAAAGCCAAAAGATCAAAAAGTTCATCATTGACAATCCAAAGTGATGACCCAATAAAAGCCCCAATAAAAGAAAGCTCCAATAAGCCTAGGTCGGCTCTTGCAGTCCACACCATTAGTGTAGTACCGACCATCATGGGTGAGGAATGAGGTGATGCCATGAACCATTGAAGTCAATTCAACATCTTTTCATGACTAGTTGATGACACGTCTATCACCTTCATTAGAAAAGATGAACAATCCTGTGAAAATTAATACAACATGGAGATAATTATCACCACCCTAATTGCCAACCATTAGATAAGCATCATTCTAATAAACATGGGGGAGAACAAATTACATAATCTTCAAACCTATCTACATAAAGATGAATCTTCTCACCTTCTTGTTTATTCCAATTGCAGGACCTCTCGACGGATTCTCTAGTGAGCACATGGAAATTGAAGGAGCAATCACCCTATCTATCACTTGGGGGAAAGGAGATTGTCAATACTCAAACATGGAAAACATATGCCTCATCAACACTCCTATAACATACAATGCCATATTCGATAGGCTATTACTAAATACCCTTAGAGCTGTGTTGTCCAAATACCATATAATCGTCAAGTTTCCTATCGAAGGAAGGGAAGTAAAAATTAAAGGGGACCTAGCCTAGTCCTTCTCCAACTTTCTATGAGTAATTGGTCAAGAAAGCACTTCTGAAGAGATCCTTCACCTAGATATAAGGTGAGTTTTAAGCATAAAAACTACCAAAGATGTCAAAGAAATATCCATAATGGATGATGAACCAGACAGAGTCCCCAAAATCAACACATTTTTTAGTTGAGAATATTGATATGAGTTATTACAAACTCTCTATGATTTTCTCAAAGTATTCACATGGATATCAATAGACATATCAGGCATCAGTGAAGAAATCATATGACATTGATTGAAAATTAGGAAGGATTATCATACCATCAAGCAAAAATCAAATAAATTATAGCTTTACTTGCCTAGCCTATCCTAGAAAAATTAAAAATAAAAATTGTTTATATGAACTTGATCAGAGAAGTCCATTCTATAGATTCAATTTCCAAAGTAGTGATGGTATAGTAAGTAATCAGTGGATGGATAATGTGTATGGACTTCACCAACTTGAAGATAATATGTACTGAAGATGGTTACCTCCTATAGAGGATTGTCACTTTAGTCGACATCATGGTAGGCTATCTTGTAAATGTTTTCTTAACACCTTCGACTATCACCAAATTAAAATACACTCTGAGGACTATAAACAAACTAGATTCATCATAGCCAAAGGCCTACAATGCTATAAGGTCTTACCTACGGGCTGAAGAGCATTGGAGTAACCTTTCAATAGATGTTCGACAAAGTCATCAAGGATAAAAAAGGTAGAAACATTGAAATCTATGTAGATGACCTCAAAGTTAAAAGCTGATCTTGTGACTAGAATACCAAAGACCTCCAAGAAACATTCCCTACTCTCTAAAAGTACAATATGAAGATGAATCATCTGAAGTGCATCTTCAGAGTGATAGTGAACTGATACCAATTGAGAGTGCAAAAGAAACACAAATAGGAATTCTAAATTTGTTTTATTAAAAACTTATGAAATCTTTCTCTTGAAAACAAAATTTTAAATATATAGAGGTCTTTAAAATAAATCCTAAAAGCAAATATATTTTTTATTATTAAACTTTTAAAAAATAAATAATATTTCTAAACATTTAATAATTTATTTTATTTTTATTTCTAATTTCTAAAATAATTTTAAACCAATAATAATCACCAAGGCCTCTTTCAAGAATATAATTTTGATAATATCTAGGCGCAGTAAAGTAAATATTAAGTAAAGTAAACTGTAGAAAGAAAGAATATGCAAATAAAGGTTTATAGTGGTTCGATTTAATCGACCAATGTCCACTCCCAAAAGGTCCTCCAAATTGTGTATTGCACTGAATGTGACTCTCCATCAACATGATGTTTAGCAGAGAAGCACCACTCCTTTAACCTGGCGAAGAATGACCATTACAGACTCCAAAAAATCTCCCTCCTCTTGCCCCTTTGGCATGACATAGATACCATCCCTCCTTTTACCTCCTCAGCCTTGCAAAGATGCTGATCCCTCCTCTCGCCTCCTGAACCTAATGGAGATGTCAACACTCCTTTATCTCATCACTCCGATGGAGAATCCCTTCGCTCCTTTTGCCTCCTAGCCTAGTAAAAATGTTAAATCCTTAGCCTCCTCATCAAAAAAGTCCATGGCCTCAAGGACTTTTATTTTCAGGGCTCCTCTCCATGAGCCCCATCGAAACATAATTGGAGGACCCAAGGTGCTAGTTAGCTGAGTAACCATATGACCCCTCTCACACCTCTTGACTCCCTCAAGGCACTCTCCCATTCTCACCCTTACCTCTTCTCTCTCCCTTGTGAAGTGGACTCTCAAAGCTTTCCCATAGAAATAAAATGTCTTTGACTTCCCAAAAACTCTCTTCCTCAAGACACAAATAGGTTTAAAATGTGGGCTCTTAAAAACCCAATTTTTTAATATTTTACCTTATTTTCTTATATTACAATACATATATAGTATCGTATGATTAGTTTGGTTCTTTTGAAGATCGCTCTGTATAATTATAATTCGTTGAGTATGATTTATTCAATCAAATCATAAAGCATCTAGGATAAACCAAGGTTGATTAAGAGAGCTTTTGAGTGATTCAAACAGTGCAATGTATTATCTCACAATGTAATCATTAATGATAATTTGATCTAATTTGATTCCTTAATCCTCATAATTAAGTTAAGCAATTTTAATTAAATTTTATATAGTATAAAATGGTACATATTGTATAATAAGTTGAATTTTCAATTTTTATATTTGTGCAATTTAAGTAACTAGGATTCGATTGTGGCAATTACTAAAATAGCTAAATATCCTATATGATGTGTAGATCATATGGTACGATTAGTTATATCCCAAATTTAATTAACAACATTTAATTAAATATTTTAATTAGTTTTTATTCTAATATATCATACAATATGATTAACAAGAAAATTAAAAAAATTCAATTTTAATCCCTCTTGTGTTTGTATGCATGGTCGTTAATACAACATACACCTAATAAATAACTTAATCAAGAAAAAAAATACTTACTCTTTTAAACATGAAATGAATTATACACTATTTCATATTATGTTGAGCTTTTATTCATTGGTTTTACTTAGTGTATGTCTTACCTCTCAAGTTTAGTGATGCATAAGAAAAATATCCAATATAAAAAGCAGGAATATGAAAATAAACATCCAAGATTTTTTGTAATCATCAAAGAACAAGGTTGGGCTCTCGGATTATAACAATCTTCCTTTTTTTAACACTGGTAAATGTTATTGGTTGGAATCTTTATTTTGTAAAATTTTTTATTTACTACTAAGTTTTCCCCTCTTTAATTGATATCTTTTAAAAAAAGGGGAAACACTTTGTTTTTTTTTTAATTTTTTCCTTTTGTTTATTTTTCAATATGATTTTTATTTTTATTTTCAATTCTTAGAACATACATGCATTTTTGTAATTTTTTAAGCACAATTTAATAACATCAATAGTGAAGAGAAAACACACAAGCTAAAACAAAAACATCAAAACAAAATTGTACTAATAAAAAGGCTAATATAATACAAACTACTACTACTCCGCCTTTTGACATCACTCAAAAGAGGAACTAAAAAATAGAAGATAATGTGAGGAAAATAAATTGCTAAAATATAAAGTACAATAAAATACAATAAAAATATCATAAGCTACACATCAAAAGGACCTAGACTAGGTGATGGTGGTGGTGGCTGAATATAACAGTGCAATGATGCAAATTGATCAGTGAACCATGCATGTACATCTGCTCCCAATATGTCACCAACTCCTAAGAATATGTATCAAGTCATAGATCTAATAAACTAAATCATCCAATCAAAAGAATTAGTTGGTGGTGACTAGAAGGCAGGTGCTGGTGCTGCGTAGATTGGTGCCTCAAGAACTGGTGCTCCTTGTTCCTCATCTGAATCCTGCTCCTCTATTAGCTATGTTCCATGGTGTTTGTTGCTAAAGAGGAGGTGAAAGGAACTATTAGTGTAATAGATATGGAAGTGGTCCGTTAGGGTAGGATACATAAGATTATATTTAGTAACTAAGATGTAGGCGATGATATGTCCTTATGCTAGGTTTTGCCTATGGAATTCCCTAGTATTTATAATGGTGGTTAAATTTTTAATGTAGCATATTATCATATTTGCTACATTAAATTTAGTGTCAGTCATACAAGAATAAGTGACAATATACAAAAGAGGTGTAATATTGAGTTTATCACCAGCTTTAGGAAGAATTGATATTGTAAGGACATATTGGATAACACAGGTATTTTGTACTAAAATGCTAACTAAGGGTAAGTGATAAGTCATGGGTGTGTTTCTAATAGTAAGATTGACCCGAGTTCAATCATAATGGCCGACAGTGCAAAGATTATGAGGTTTGATACTAGTTGTAGAAATGTAAAGAAGTTTATGAAAATCTTGATAAGAAATTTCTACATGTTGTTTATAAACATAGGATTGTATAGATGTGTGCTCAAAATTAATTTATGTACTCATAAAGAATTCTAGGTGCATTTCGGAGTGGAATGGAAATGTAAGTGTAAGAATAAAATGAAGTGTGGTGCTGATAAAAGGTCTAAAACTAGTATTGAAGAAAATACTAGTTTATTTTCCTAGAAGGTGTAATCTAGGAAGCTTTATAATGATGATATGTGGTTTCATCTTCAGCTGATTAGAAATTTTCATTTACTTGGGGACTAGTGGAACTTCATGAAAGGACGATGTAGGATGTTAAGCCTAAGTGAACAATCCTTAGGCACACCAAGAGGGGGTAGGGGGGGTGAATTGGTATTTAATTTTTTTTTTAAAACACAAAACTATATTTTTAGATTTTTCAAAAATTAAAAAGAAAGCAATACTATCTGCCAACGCGGAAGCTAATAAACTTATCAAAAGTTATAATAATGGTGATGATGATTTAATCAACATAATGTAATGTCAACCAAAGATTTTCAATAAGCAATTTTTAAGAAAATAAATCACAAAAAATTAAAGTTTAGAAAATGAAAATTAGAATCAGCACAACATAATTTTATAGTGGTTTGGTCAAACAATGACCAACATCCACTCCCAAAAGTCCTCCTCTCAAAGTTTTACACTAATTCTTTAATGTCTCTCCTTTAGTCCCCATAGGTAGGCAGAGAAGCCCTTAAAATCTTTTCACCAACCTGGTGCAACAAAGAACATTGACCTCTTTTTTATCCTCCTAGTGAAGGTAGAGAACCTCGACCTCCATTTTCACCCTCTTAGTGAAAGTATAGAAACTTAACCTCTTTTTTGACCCTCCTGGTGAAGGCAAAGAACCTCAACGGTCTTTGAGCTGATGATCTTCTTCCTAGAGTAACCCAAAAAACCAAGTAAGACACTTAGAGGAAATAAAACAGAACCCATCCTGAGTAATTGTGTGATCACACTCCTCCCTCACACTCAACTTCTTCTTTCTCCTTCCTAAAGCACTCCAAGATCTCTTCTCTAAGCTCTCTCTCCAAAAAACCTAAACAGCCAAAGACTTGAAATAAGTCTAATTAGAGAGCTTAAATATCAGGGCAATTGATTTTTAGCGTCCACATGTTGTAATTCAACATCCCCCTTGCTTACATGATCCCTAATGAAGTGATGTATATTATTAATAAGATTTATTCCTTCAGCTAAAAGATGAGAAATATAGCTTCCAATGACTACATATTCAACTTTTGCAATGGATAGGGATACAAAATTTTCCTTATTTTGGACCAAAAAACCTAAGATTTTCTTGTGAATTAGAATGTGATTGAGGTGCTCTTCCTGTATACTCTACATCCAATAAAATGTAGATATAAGTATCCAACTAAATCAAAAGTTGTGTTATTCCTAGGATATTAGATACCTAAATTTTGAGTGTTTTTTAAATACCTTAATATTCTTTTTATGGTGGTCACATGGGATTCCTTAGGGTTAGCCAGATATTTAGCACATAAATAAATGCTAAAAATAATGATCACATAAGTAAGAAATATATAATCCCTGAATATTTATTTTAATCAACTGATTTTCCATTAAGATCCTTATCTATTCAGGAGGTTGGGCTAATCTACATATTCAGGCTTTTATTACCTTTCATATAAAATTAATTTGAAATTCCATAATATATTTATTTTTCTTTAAGAAAGTTCCATCCCCTCTATAATTAACTCTAAAACAAAAGAAGTAAGTTAACTCACCCATCATGCTCATCTCAAATTCACTACTAATAGTGAAAGAAAAATCATTTCATAAATCATAACTTGGGGATCAAAAAAGAATATCATTAACATAAATATGTGCTATGTGTATATCATCTCCAACTTTCTTAATGAATAAGGTCATGTTTACATTACCCTAATGAAGGATTTTTATAACCAAAAGTTGTTAAGTCTATCATACTATTCCAAAGGTGCTTCTTTATGCCCATAAAGTGCTTCATTAAGCTTATAAATGTGATTGGGGAAATTAAAATTATCAAAAAGTCAAGGGCTATTTTACATAGATAACTTCATTAATTACTCCATTTAGAAAGGTACTTTTTACATCCATTTGATATATTTTGAGTATGTTAAAGCATACAAATGCTAACTATTGCAACTCGAGCTCATGAGTTTGTATTTTTGATGATAACAAACATTGTAGATCATATCTTTATGTCTCCAAGTATTTGTATTCTATATTTGTTTGTATGTATACTAACATTTCAAGAACATCATGCACCATTCAATTATGATTCGGGACTCAAGATTGGGTAGAATAAGTTATGTTGAAAGAGTCTGTAATTTTTATTTATTTATTTTAAATTTCTTGAGTCAAGTTCCGTAAGGGTTTATACTAACCTGATGACCGTGTACACACACAGGGGGAATAAAAATAAATTTTAATATTTCAATTTTTTTTGTACATCATACTGTATAATTTAGTTTCATACTGGACGATCTATTATTACAAGAATAAATTAAATGATTTTATTTATCTTGAAAAATAATTTTTAAATATAACTAATCATATAGTATGAACACCACATTATACTTGACGATCCGTTATAATTAAAAATCCCACCGTTCAATAATTTATGCAAAATATAAATTAAAAATATTGCTCTATTCATACCATATGATCTGGATCGTATTGTATGATGTATACAATCTAGCCTAAATTAATCCTATAATTAGTCAATCGAATCTGCTTAATTTTGATATTCTAATCATACTATATGAACTGGATCAAACTATATGATCAACAGAGATGATATTTGTTCATCCCATGATTTATCCTAGATGAATTGTAGGTTGATTGAACTAATTGAATTGTACAATCCTGCGATTGTATTGTATGATCTTAAAAAGCTGAATTAAAATTTTAAAGCTTTTTGAAGTCATCTATTTAAGCTTTCTCCAAAGACATTGTAAGATCTTTGGCATGTATTTAGTCATTTTTCTTATGGAGAAACTTGAAGAGAGAGCCTTAAAAGTGAGAGAGAAAACGGTGGAGTTTGAGAGGGAGAAGATCCTTGGAGGGGGTTTCAAGGGAGTGTGGAGGGGGCTTCACACAGTTGCTCCGGTGAGCTTGCACCTTAGTACCATCATTGTCAAGCTTTGTCTTAAGGGAAGTTTTGGGAAGAAGAAAATCTCTTTGGTGTCGAAGGACCTGGCTACTCTACCAGACTAGGGATGGTGAAAGTGATTCAAGGTTCTCTGCCTATGAAAGGTTTATGGTCCTCTGTCGCATCAGGTTGGTGGAAGAGATTTTGTAAGTGCTTTTCTACCTAGCTTTAAGGCTGAAGGAGAGTCACTAAAGGTTTAGTGTTGTTGCAAATCTGGTTTTGATGATGACAAACATGTTTCCAGTGTGTTTTTCTTGGCTAATCAGTTTCAGGCACAAAAGACCGCAAGCTACTCAAGCCAACTCAAGATCGGGTCCAAGTGTGTCAAATGTATGATTTTTTCTTTTATTGAGTCAATTGTAATGTAACTGATTCCCTAGCTAAGTAACCTTGCACACACACACTCAGGGAGAGAGATTGAGTGAATTAGAGTTTCTGTTAAAATTTTGTTCAGATCGTCCTGGACGATAGTATCATCGTCCTGGACGATCCCGTTAAAACAGAAACCCTAATTAGGGCGACTAAGTTAAGAAGGACTGATTGAGCCGATCGTCCTGGACGATCTATGGATCGTACGGGACGATATGCCCAAATCAGAAATTCTCAGCCGCCAGATTAAGTTAGGCAAGTTTTATTTTAAGTATTTTGGTCTGATCGTCCCGGACGATACGTGTATCGTCCTGGACGATTTACTACAATCATGCCTAAATTAGTCTGGTAATTAAGGAAAGCAATTAATGTTTAATTGATACGATCACATCGTCCTGGACGATCGCAGGATCGTCCCGGACGATCGTGATCGTCTTGTGCAGTTCAGCTGTACGTCCAGAACTATGTACAGGACGATTTGGGGCCTTTTTGAACTAATCGTACCGGACGATTACCCTATCGTACGGGACGATCAAGTCATTTTTTGGTCGTCCAGCACAGATTTCTCTGGACGACCCGAACTCTCTTCTGGACGATTTCCTTCAATTTGAACTAATCGGCCTGGACGATCGCAGGATCGTACGGGACGATATGAACAACTTTTTCTACTGATCGTCCAGAAGAGCCAGATCGTCCAGGCTGAAACAGCTGAATTTGAACTGATCGTACAGGACGATCTACCGATCGTCCTGGACGATCATGGCCGACAAGTTGAGATTTAGGGCAAGTTTTAAGCCCTCCTTTAAAAGAACTTTTTCCTAGATTTGGAAAAATCTTTTGCTGCCTTCCTTCCCTGAGAAATCTTAGAGAGAGAGAGAGAGTTGGGAGATTCACTAAGGTTGCTCCAAGCACGGATCAGAGTCGTCTTCTCCGCTCGTCGTCTGTCGTCTAGTCGGTGTTCTTCGTGGGAGGATCGTTTGCAAGAAGATCCGGGTTCTCTGCCCGCTTCAGGAGGAAGCGAAAGGAGTTCGTGGGTTCTCTGCCCGCTTCAGGAGGAAGCGAAAGGAGTTCGTGGGTTCTCTGCCCGCTTCAGGAGGAAGCGAAAGGAGGTCGGGTTCTCTGCCTCACCGTGTGGTGAAAAGGAGGTGTTTTGTACAGGCTTCTCCGCCTTGCTGTGGGAGCAAAAGGAGAGTCACTTTCGTTTAGTGCAATACCCGGAGGGGAGGCTCCGGGGAGTGGACGTAGGTCAAGTTGACCGAACCACTATAAAATCTGGTTTGCTTTTCTGATTCAGTTTTGCATTTTACTTTTCAATATAAACTGCTTGGGTGAATATCGTTGGTTGATCTTTTCGTTATTGTTTACTTGTTTCCGCTGCTAAGTATCGAAAAGATTTTTGTAGTTATCGTGAAATTTTTAAATAACCAATTCACCCCCCCTCTTGGTTAGCCTCGGGACTAGTTCACTAGGGCTTAACATCCCTTTCGAACTTTCAAGTGCTATCAGAGAGGGATTCAAAATTTCTGTTTAAAAACTTTTGAATTTGATCCAATGGCTAACTGTAACAATCGTAATACTGCTGAAGGTTATTCTATAACTAGACCACCGTTGTTTGATAACATTCCATTTGATTTTTGGAAAACACGCATGTCTACTTTTCTTCAGTCTATCGATTATCGCATGTGGATGTTAGTTAAGGACGGATACGAACCACCTTTTCGAATGGTTAACAATGTGAAAACTGAATTGCCGTTTGCTGATTGGACGTTTGATGATCGTGATTTAGCACAGTTAAATGCCAAATGTTTGAACTGTTTCTTTTGTGCTTTAAAATCTGAGGACTATATGCGTGTTTCTACTTGTACAACGGGAAAAGAGATTTGGGATAGATTATGTATAACATATGAAGGTACAACTGAAGTCAAACAGTCTAGGTTAAACATCTTGTTACATGATTACGAACTTTTTCGCATGAAACCTAGTGAGACTATTTCAGAAATGTACACAAGGTTCACTCAGATTGTTACCTCTTTGCATGCTTTAGGTAGAGAACTTACCAACTACGAAAGAGTGAACAAGATTCTTAGATGTTTGCCTGCTTCTTATGATGCTAAGATTACTGCTATTACTGAATCCAAAGATTTAAACACTTACTCTATTGACAGCTTACTTGGATCACTCATTGCTTACGAGCAAGGGGTGAACCAAAGGCAACTTGATGCAGGTGAACGCAAGAAAGAGAAGACAGTGGCACTAAAGGCCAAAGATTCAGATGCTAGCACTTCCGGGTCTGATAGCGATGATGTTGCCTTAATCACAAGGCAATTCAAAAGCTTTCTAAGGAAGAAACATAAGAACCATCAGAAGTGGAACAAGGGTAAGTTCAATAAAAACTTTAAGGGTTCATCTGAATCGGTTTGTTTTGAATGCAGGAAGCCCGGACACATTAAGGCTGATTGTCCAACACTTAAAGCTCACTCAAGCAAGGAGAAGGGTGAGGAGAAACCAAAGTACAGAAAGGACAAGAAGCGGATTCAGAAGGCGTTCTGGGCAGACTCTGCATCCGACTCTTCTGAGACTGAAGCTGAAGAGGAGGAAACAAACTTGTGTTTGATGGCTGATGATCACCCTGGTCAGTCTGACCAGGAAGAGGTATGTGAGCTTACTTACGATCAGTTATTTGAAGTTTCTGAAAAGATTCATACATCATATAGGAAGCTTAAGAAAACTCATGCTAGTTTGAAACTAGATTATCTGACTTTGCAAAAAGAGCATGAAGTGTTGATTAAGGATCATTCCACCATTGATAGCAATCACATGTCTTTACTAGATGAGTTTGATGAACTGAATAAAAAACATTCTGATTTAATTGTTGAGCATAACTTGTTAAAAACAGCGCATGTTGAATTAGAACTTGCTTTTAAGAAAGTGAATGATTTGGCATCTGAGTTAGAAAGTACTGAAAGTGCAAAAACGTTTGAAATTGGAAGTTTAAACAAACACATTGAGTTTTTGAAAGTAAAAATCAGTTCTTTTGAAAATAACAAAACACCGCCTACTTTTGAACAATTTTATGCACCGCCACCTTTTAAAAATTCTGTTGCAAGTTCTTCAAGCATGTTTCATACACTACTAGGAAGAGGCACTATCACTCACGACGTTTAGTTAATCCTTTTCCTGGTGTTAGATGTTTTTCATGTGGCATGTTAGGACACATATCACACACTTGTACTGTTCACCGTAGTACACATTGGGTGTGGAGACCCAAACTGCCTGTTGCATAGCACAGCACACATGCATCGCATTCTTCTTTTCATAAGAAGGAACCCAAACCTGTTTGGGTTCCTAAGACTGACATTTGATGATTTTGTAGGTGTGCTCTCACACAAGACCTCGTGAGAGCATGTGGTACCTGGACAGCGGATGTTCTAGACATATGACTGGATATGCAAATCAGTTCATTTCGCTGGAGGCCAGAGCTGGAGGCAAGGTTACACTTGGAGATAACACCACTAGGAAGGTGGTAGGCACAGGTATAATTGGTGATTCAAAGAACTTTATGATTGATAATGTTTTGCTTGTAGATGGACTGAAACACAACCTGCTGAGCATCAGTCAACTCTGCGACAAGGGATACAGCATCAAATTCCTGCCCACTGGCTGCATTTTAAGCTTAAATGATGAAGTTGTTTTGCAGGGGCAAAGGATCAACAACGTCTACAAGCTGGATGTAAGTAGCATCAAATCTGATAATTCAATTTGCTTAAAAACTGCTGCTGATGAGTCTTGGTTATGGCATAGGAGATTGTGTCATGCCAGTATGAAAACCCTTAGGAGAGTCACCCAAAAGGACTTAGTTAGAGGTGTGCCCAAGCTTAAGTTCACTAAGGATCACCTGTGTGGTGCCTGTCAGTTGGGGAAGCAAGTCCAGTCCTCTTTTCACTCAGTTAAGGACATTAGCACCTCTAGACCTTTAGAAGTTCTTCACATGGACCTCTTTGGACCCATTAGCACTGCCAGCTTAGGGGGGAGAGTCTATGGTTTTGTGATTGTTGATGATTATTCAAGGTTCACTTGGGTTAAGTTTTTGTCACACAAATCTGAGTCATTTGATGAGTTTAGATCTTTCTCTACTTGGATTCAGAAGAAGTTAGGATGTGAGATTATTACCATCCATAGTGATCACGGAGGGGAGTTTGAAAATGAAAGATTTGGAAGTTTTTGTGAGAATCATGGGATTAGTCACAATTTTTCAGCTCCTAGGACCCCTCAGCAGAACGGGGTAGCTGAAAGGAAGAACAGGACCTTGGTGGAAGCCGCTAGAGCCATGCTTGCTGAGTATTCACTTCCAAAATACTTTTGGGCTGAAGCGGTGAACACTGCCTGTTATGTGCTGAATAGGGTAAATGTGAGAGTCAAGCTGAACAAGACACCTTATGAGATCATTAAGGGTAGAACTCCAAATCTGTCCCACCTCCATGTCTTTGGCTGTAAGGTTTTCATTCTAAACAACGGGAAGTCACCCTTAGGAAAATTTGACCCCAAATCTGATGAAGGAGTGTTCTTAGGATTTTCAAGTGTGGGGAAATCCTTTAGGGTGTTCAATAGGAGGACTTTGGTGGTGGAAGAAACAACCCATGTAGTGTTTGATGAATCTGATCCTAAGGAGTCTAGATCTGAAGTAGAAGATGAAGAGATTGTTGAGGTTACCCAAGGAGTTGGAAATACAAATTTGGAGGAAAGGGTAGAACCTCAAACCACTTTGCCTAGAGATTGGAGATATTCTTCGAGTCATCCTAAAGAACTGATCTTAGGAGACCCTTCTGAAGGTGTTAGGACTAGGCATGGACTTAGGAAGGAAGTAAACCATTCTGCCTTTATCTCAATGACTGAACCCACCAACATCAATCAAGCCCTGTCGGATGAATTTTGGATTTTAGCTATGCAGGAAGAATTGAATCAATTTGTAAGGAATGATGTTTGGGAGTTAGTAGAAAGACCTAAAAATCAAAGTATTGTGGGAACCAAGTGGGTCTTTAAGAATAAGATGAATGATTCTGGTGTGGTGGTGAGAAATAAGGCAAGATTGGTGGCTAAGGGGTATAATCAGATAGAAGGGATAGATTTTGAGGAAACTTTTGCCCCTGTAGCTCGATTGGAAGCCATTAGAGTGCTACTAGCCTTTGCCTGTTATAAGGGATTTAAGCTGTTTCAAATGGATGTCAAGAGTGCCTTTTTAAATGGGGTAATTAAAGAAGATGTTTTTGTAGAACAACCCCCAGGTTTTGAGAGTTCCCAATATCCAAGTCATGTCTATAAATTAAAAAAGGCCTTATATGGATTGAAACAGGCACCCAGAGCTTGGTATGAGAGGCTTAGCACATTCCTGTTAGAAAGAGAGTTTGTTAAGGGGAGCGTAGACACTACCCTTTTTCTGAGGAGATTAGGAGATGACTTACTCATTGTCCAGATCTATGTTGATGATATAATTTTTGGATCTTCTGATAAATACTTATGTGAAGAGTTTTCTAAAACAATGAGTAAAGAGTTTGAGATGAGTATGATGGGAGAATTGTCCTACTTTTTGGGGTTTAGCATAAGGCAAATGGAAGATGGAACTTTTCTCAATCAATCAAAATATACTAAGGACATTTTGAAGAAATATGAAATGGACAAAGCCAAGCCAATCAATACTCCCATGCCCTCCTCAGTTCAGTTAGATAAGGATTCAAATGGAAAATCTGTTGATCAGAAGAAGTATAGAGGGATAATAGGTTCACTGCTTTACCTGACTGCTAGCCGACCCGATATCATGTTTAGTGTCTGTCTTTGTGCTAGGTTTCAGGCTGATCCTAAAGAGTCCCACCTGACTGCTGTTAAGAGAATTCTTAGATATCTTTTGGGGACCCCAAACCTAGGAATTTGGTACCCTAGGCACAGCACCTCTTTTGAGATCATTGGATATTCTGACTCTGACTTTGCGGGGTGTAGGGTGGATAGGAAGAGTACCTCTGGGACTTGTCAATTCATAGGACAGTCGTTAGTCTCCTGGTCCAGTAGAAAACAGAACTCAGTTGCACTTTCCACTGCTGAAGCTGAGTACATTGCCTTAGGAAGTTGTGTGGCCCAAGTTCTGTGGTTGAAACAACAAGTCTTGGATTTAGGAGTACCCGTTGGCACAATTTCTGTTCTGTGTGATAATACCAGTGCCATCTGTATCTCTAAGAATCCAATCCAACATTCTAGGACCAAACACATTGACATTAGGCATCACTTCATTAGGGACCATGTTACAAAAGGGGACATTGAGCTACATCATGTAGCAACTGAAAATCAGCTGGCTGACATATTCACTAAACCACTGGCCTTTGACTCATTCAGCATTTTGAGAACCAGATTAGGAGTGATTGATATAAATGCTTGATTCTGATGACTGCTGATTTATTATCTTTCTGATTGGTATTCTGATTTCTGTTAGGTAGGTTTAGTTTTTCTTTTGATTTCTGATTCCTGTTAGTTAGTTTTTGGCTTTGATTATTTACTTTCAGTTGATTTTATGTCTTTTACTGATTTCTGTTTTAGCCTTATTGTTAGTTTGATTTAAGTATTTACTCTGATATGATTTTATACCTATTTTTTTTATTCACTAGCTCATATCTTGCACTTACTGTTTTATGTTTTTCAAAATCTGATCACCGCTCACTACTTCTGATAATCTGAATTTCTGACTGGGAGTTTTTACCTTGTTTTGATTTGGAAGCTGGTAAGCAGTGATTGATTCCATTGAATCTGTTAAAGGGAAGAAACATTGATGATTGTTTCTCTTCCTCTAACTCCTTTACTGGTGTATGGTTTCTTTTGGATAAAAATCTTCTTCAAAATTAAAATATTAGTTTTTTGAAATAGAGATTATTTTATCTTCCTACAGTAATCTGCCTCATATCAATAGTGTTTTTCAAAGTCTTGAGTCATTAGTTTGATTTTCTAAAACCAAGTGATTGCATTTATCATATGATGTGTGTTTTTTTTTTGTTTTATGAATCATTCTTCCCTACTGTGGAGAGACATCTCCTATGTCTGGAAGATAGATTCACAGCTGAGACTCTTTAATGATTATGAAAAGGAGAAAGCTTACAAAAGATGCGCAGTGCGCCAACCAAATTGAAAAAGAGGCATAAAATGAGCCCAAAACTGAAAAGATGCGAAAATGCCAAATACACAAAGTGTATCAAAAAATCAAAAGATGCGCAGTGCGCCAAATAAATTGAAAAAAAAAGAGGCACAAAATGAGCCCAACCTAAGCTTTTTTCTCTTTCAGATCTTTAAATGTCTTAAAAAAAAAAACTCGTGTGTCACTTAATATTTTCAAAAGCTTGAGTTTTGAAAATCCCGATTTCTGATTTTTTACTTTGTAACACTATTATATCAGATATTTTTCTGGAACGAGGCTTGAAAGGATTTCTTTTCAAATCTAATGTCTTTTATTCTGAATCGGATTTTTGTTTTGAAAGAGGTTTGCATCGATAAGGTGCCCGGGGTCAGAGTTACGAAAGTTGATTGTTTCCAACCTTTTTGGATTTCAGCGCTGTCAATCGTCCTCTCATTGGTTTTTGAATCTAAAATCAAGGAAAAATTCTGATTTTCCTAATTTGTTGTTGTTCTGTGTATGTTTTATTTTATATTTTATTTCCGTGTTATGTTTTTCCCTCCTCCTTTTTGTGATGTCAAAAGGGGGAGTCAGTTGTAGTCGTGTCTGTTTCTATTTTCTGAGTCATGTTTTCTGTATTGTTTGAGCTGTTAAATGAAAATTTAAAAAATGTGTGTTTTGTTTGATTTCTTAGTTTCATTTTATTTTCATCTTAGTTTCATTTTATTTTCAGACTACTTTACAAATGTTTGCCATCATCAAAAAGGGGGAGATTGTTGCAAATCTGGTTTTGATGATGACAAACATGTTTCCAGTGTGTTTTTCTTGGCTAATCAGTTTCAGGCACAAAAGACCGCAAGCTACTCAAGCCAACTCAAGATCGGGTCCAAGTGTGTCAAATGTATGATTTTTTCTTTTATTGAGTCAATTGTAATGTAACTGATTCCCTAGCTAAGTAACCTTGCACACACACACTCAGGGAGAGAGATTGAGTGAATTAGAGTTTCTGTTAAAATTTTGTTCAGATCGTCCTGGACGATAGTATCATCGTCCTGGACGATCCCGTTAAAACAGAAACCCTAATTAGGGCGACTAAGTTAAGAAGGACTGATTGAGCCGATCGTCCTGGACGATCTATGGATCGTACGGGACGATATGCCCAAATCAGAAATTCTCAGCCGCCAGATTAAGTTAGGCAAGTTTTATTTTAAGTATTTTGGTCTGATCGTCCCGGACGATACGTGTATCGTCCTGGACGATTTACTACAATCATGCCTAAATTAGTCTGGTAATTAAGGAAAGCAATTAATATTTAATTGATACGATCACATCGTCCTGGACGATCGCAGGATCGTCCCGGACGATCGTGATCGTCTTGTGCAGTTCAGCTGTACGTCCAGAACTATGTACAGGACGATTTGGGGCCTTTTTGAACTAATCGTACCGGACGATTACCCTATCGTACGGGACGATCAAGTCATTTTTTGGTCGTCCAGCACAGATTTCTCTGGACGACCCGAACTGTCTTCTGGACGATTTCCTTCAATTTGAACTAATCATCCTGGACGATCGCAGGATCGTACGGGACGATATGAACAACTTTTTCTACTGATCGTCCAGAAGAGCCAGATCGTCCAGGCTGAAACAGCTGAATTTGAACTGATCGTACAGGACGATCTACCGATCGTCCTGGACGATCATGGCCGACAAGTTGAGATTTAGGGCAAGTTTTAAGCCCTCCTTTAAAAGAACTTTTTCCTAGATTTGGAAAAATCTTTTGCTGCCTTCCTTCCCTGAGAAATCCTAGAGAGAGAGAGAGTTGGGAGAGAGAGAAGAGATCTTGTGAGGGGGAGTTAGTGAGGGATTCACTAAGGTTGCTCCAAGCACGGATCAGAGTCGTCTTCTCCGCTCGTCGTCTGTCGTCTAGTCGGTGTTCTTCGTGGGAGGATCGTTCGCAAGAAGATCCGGGTTCTCTGCCCGCTTCAGGAGGAAGCGAAAGGAGTTCGTGGGTTCTCTGCCCGCTTCAGGAGGAAGCGAAAGGAGTTCGTGGGTTCTCTGCCCGCTTCAGGAGGAAGCGAAAGGAGGTCGGGTTCTCTGCCTCACCGTGTGGTGAAAAGGAGGTGTTTTGTACAGGCTTCTCCGCCTTGCTGTGGGAGCAAAAGGAGAGTCACTTTCGTTTAGTGCAATACCCGGAGGGGAGGCTCCGGGGAGTGGACGTAGGTCAAGTTGACCGAACCACTATAAAATCTGGTTTGCTTTTCTGATTCAGTTTTGCATTTTACTTTTCAATATAAACTGCTTGGGTGAATATCGTTGGTTGATCTTTTCGTTATTGTTTACTTGTTTCCGCTGCTAAGTATCGAAAAGATTTTTGTAGTTATCGTGAAATTTTTAAATAACCAATTCACCCCCCCTCTTGGTTAGCCTCGGGACTAGTTCACTAGGGCTTAACATCCCTTTCGAACTTTCAAGTGTAATACCTAAAAATGAGGGTTCTGGGAAGTGGATGTAGGATAGGTTAGACTGAACCACTATAAATTCTAGCATGTTCATTCATTTTATAATTTCAGCATTTTAATTTCCACACATTTATTTTTTTAAGATTAATTATGTTGTTAGATCTCTGTTTATTTATTATTATAAATTAATCTACTTCTATATCTGGTGATTAAATTATTTATTTTTAGATATTTGGAAAAGGCTTTAAAAAGGAGTTTCTCTTTTTATTTTAAAAAAGTTCTTAAAACAACCATATCTCCCCCCTCTTTGTTAGCCTCGATCTTGTTCTTCAGGGTTTGATAACCCTCACAAACTTTTTAGTGGTATCAAAGTAGGATTCATAAATTAAGTTTTAGAAAACTTTTGAAAAATAATAAATGGTTAACTTTGAAAATTGTAATACCGCGAAAGGATATTCAATCACACGACCACCGTTATTTGAGTGTATTTCTTTTGATTTTTTTGGAAAATTTGCATGTCTACTTTCTTGCAATCTATAGATTATCACATATAGATGTTAATTCAGGAAGGTTATTATGCACCATCATGTATCATCAATGGAGTTAAAATAAATATTCCTTTTTCTGAATGGAATAGAGAAGAAAGAATTTATGCTCAATTGAATGCTAAAGCTTTAAATTATTTTTTCTTTGCTTTAACTTCTGAAGATTATATGATTGTTTCTACCTGTATTACTGGAAAGAAAGTTTAAGATAAACTATGCATTACATATGAAGGTAGTAGTGAAGTCCAATAATCTAGATTAAACGTATGATTGCATGACTATGAACTTTTTTGGATGAAATCTTATGAGACTATCTTAGACATGTATTCTAAGTTTACTCGGATTATGACATTATTACATGCTTCAGGTAGAGAACTTTCAAACTTAGAAAAGGTCAACAAAATTTTATGATGTCTACCTAATAAATTTGATGACAAAGTCACTGCTATATATGAATCAAAAGACTTAAATGCTTATTCTATTTATAATCTGATCGACTCACTCATTGCCTATGAGCAAAGTGTGATTCAAAGACTTTTGGATGCATGTGATAAAAATGTTATATTGCTAAAAGCAAAAGACACAAATAAATATGGCTTAGAAAATGATAAGAATGAGAAGATGACATTAATAACAAACTAATTTAAAAGTTTGCTGAAGCACAAGCAAAAGTGTGAACACTAGTGGAGCAAAGGTAAAAATGATAAATATGATAAGCACGCTTCTGACATTATTTGCTTTGGGTGTACGAAGCTTGGACATATGAAAGATAAGTTCCCTAATTTAAAAACTCTTCATATGAAGGAAAAGGGTAAAAATAAGTAAATTACAATAAAGGCAAATGACAAAAAGCAAAAAATGTCCTGGGCAACCTAGCTTCTGAGTCATCAGACTAGGAACAAGATAATGATGTATAAAGTTTTATTTGTGTGCTTATTTATTTTTATTGTTAATGTGTGCGTTTATATTTTTATTCATTATGAATGTGTTTATTTTTTGTGCTTTTCTTTATGTTTTTATTTTGAAAAAAGATATTTATATTTTTGGTCTTTTATTTTATTTTCCATGTATTTTTTTGTAGTTTCTCTGATCAGCACATACAAATCACATTTGTATTCATATTTGCATAAGTGAATCAAATCATTTTTCACATTTTTCTAAAAATGAAAATTTACATCCTTTTTACTTAAAATTTTAAGTGATGGTTGACTTCTCTCAACTTTCGTCACACTTCTTTAATGGGACTATTTCTCTTTTGAATCAAAATCGATTTCAAATTAAAAATTGGACTTAGAAATTAAACCTTCTTCATCTTCCTATATTTTTCTATCTCATAGGGATCTTTTGCAAGTTGATGAATCTATTTTAAATTTTCTTAGAAAATTTTTACTTTGGACATATCATATGGATTAGATTTTTGCTTTGTGGTTTACTCTTCCTTATATAAGAGAGTGAGTTCTTCTTGTCTCATATTTGGAAGATAATCTCACAACTAAGAGTCTTTAAAGATGTAGAAAGAAAGCAAGTTTGCAAAAAGAAAAGAGGCACAAAATGATACCAAAATTGAAAAGATGCGTAATGTACGCCAAAATAGAAAGATGCACAAAATGTATCAAAAATCAAAAGATGCGTAAAGTTCACCAAAAATTGAAAAGGAGGTACAAAATGAGCCCACAATGAGTTAGCTTCTTTTTATATCTTTAAATCTTAGAAGAATCCATATTCCAATTGATGTCAACTTTACTTGAGATTAAAAATCATGCTTCCGACTAACCATTTTTGCATTGATATTCTATTAGATATATTTCATGTAAGGAGATTGAAAAAAATTATATTTCCATCTCAAATTATTTCCCTGAATTAGATTTTTTTAAAAAAAAAGTGTTTAGCCTATAGGGAGCTTGAGCTGAAGTAACAAAGGTGAGGTCAATTCATTTCTTACTAAGTGTTTGAATAAAATCAAGAGGCAACTTTCTCATTACGAGAAAATCTATTGAAATTAATTGATTCATGTTATACATCACCACCACCTCACCTGATCAAGGTCCATATGATATTTAGTTTGTTATGTTTGTTTCATTTTATTTTTTATTAAGTTTTTCTTCTTTTTGATAATGTCAAAGGGGGATAATATATTTGGCTGGTTACATTTGTTTTCTTCTTGCATTTGCATTAGTTCATCTTATTGATGCTTTTATTTTTTTTTAAAAAAGAACTTTTTTATTTCCTCTATTTTTAATATAATTATCTTAGTGAGGGGGAGATTAAGAGAAAATAGGCTTTGTTTGCAAATTGAACCAATAATGCTTGCCATCATAAAAAAGGAGGAGATTGTTGTAACTCGAGCTCATGAGTTTAAGTTTTGATGATAAAAAATATTGTGGCTCATATCTTTATATCTCCTAGTATTTGAATTCTATATTTATTTATGTGTATACTAATATTTCAGGAACATAATACACCATTCAACGATGGTTCAGGACTCAAGAATGGGTAGAATAAGTTATGTTGAAAGAGTTTGTAATTTTCATTTATTTATATTAAATTCCTTGAGTCAAGTTCTAAAAGGGTGCATGCTAGCCTGATAATCGTGCACACACACAGGGCGAGCAAAAATAACTTTAAATATTTTAATTTTTCTATACATTATACTGTATGATTTAGTATCGTACAAGATGATCTGTTATTATAGGAATTAATTAAAATAATTTATTTATTTGGAAATTCTTTTTTGAAATATAACTAATCATACAATATGAACACCACATCGTACTCGATGACTTGTTATAATTAGAAATACTGCCATTCAGTAAGTTAGGCAAAACTTATATTAGAATTATTTCTCTATTCATACCATACGATCTGGATCGTACTATACGATGTGTACAACCTTGCCTAAATTAATCCTGTGATTAGTCAATCTAATCTGCTTAATTTTGATATTCTAATCATACTGTATGAACGAGATCATACTATATAATCAACAGAGATGATATTTGGTCATCCAAGGATTCATCCTAGATGAAATACAGGTTGATTGAACTAATCATATTGTACGATATTCGAAGCCCTATATATAAGCGTCTTTGGCATGCATTGAGTCATTTTTCTTGTGGAGAAAACTTGAAGAGAGAGCATTAAAAGGGAGAGAGGAAAGGGTGGAGTTTGAGAGGGATAAGATCCTTGGAGGGGGTTTCAAGGGAGTGTGGAGGGGGGTTCTCACGGTTGTTACGGTAAGCTTGCACCTTAGTACCTTCATTATCAAGGTTTGTCTTAAGAGAAGTTTTGGGAAGAAGAAGATCTCTTTGGTGTCAAAGGACCCCGCTACTCCGACGCACTGGGGAAGGTGAAAGGGATTCGAGGTTCTCTACCTATGAAATGATTATGGTCCTCTTCTGCACCAGGTTGGTGGAAGCGATTTTGTAAGTGCTTCTCCTCCTAGCTGTGGGGGAAAAAGGAGAGTCATAAAGGTTTAGTGCAATACCTGGAATGGAGGGTTCTGGGGAGTGGACATAGGTCAAGTTAGACCAAACCATTATAAATTTTGGTGTGTTCATTCATTTTACTATTTCCATATTTTAATTTCCGCACTTTTATTTTTCTGTTATTAATTGTGTTTTTTAAATCTCTATTTATCTGTTATTATGAAACTAATCTGCTTTTGCACTCGGTGATTAAATTATTTATTTTCAAATATTTGGAAAAATATTTAAAAAGGGTTTTTTCTCTTTTTGTTTTAAAGAAATTTTTAAAATAACCAATTCACCCCCCCTCCCCCCCTCTTCGTTAGCCTCGGGCTTGTTCTTTAGGGTTTCATAACCGTCACGAACTTTCACTAACAACACTCTTATGGCTTCTAGTTTAGTTATGGGGGTAAAGGTTTTCTTGAAATATATTCCAACTATTTAATTGTACCCCTTAGCTACCAACCGAACCTTATTTCTAACTATTGATCAAGAATCATTTAATTTATTTTTAAAAACCCATTTAATTCCAACTATACTCTGATAAGAGGATTTATATACTAACTCCAATACATCATTTCTAATAAAATGATTATGCTCTTCTTACATAACTATAATCCAAAATTCATTAGCTAATATATGATTTACATTTTTGGGTTCTATCATCCAAATAAAAGTCTTGTCGCTAACCTCCTTTCTAAGAACATGCCTAGATAAATCCCCCACAATAAGCTCTAGATGAATATCTCCATTCTATTGGCAATGGATCCTGAACTCTTTCTCTATTCTCTAACTTAATGTTTTTCAACTTCATGGGTTATGTCTTCTTCTTCGTCATCATTTAACCTAGTTTTTGTAATCCTATTTGATTCATCAAACATAATGTGATGGATTCCTCAGTAATAAAGGTTCTGTAATTAAATTCTACTAAAGAATATCCTAAGGATACCACTTCCTCTTGCCTAGTATCAAATTTTCCTAAATCAAATTTTCCATTATTTAACACAACATTTACATCGAAATACATACATATGAGAAAAATTTGGTGTTCTACCCACAAGTAATTCATATAGTGCTTTATTCAGCTTGGATCTTCTATTTACTTGATTTAGTATAAAGCAAGTAGTATTCACTACATCAGTCAATATATATTTGGGTAAACCATTTTCACTTAGCATTACCCTAGCTGCCTCTAGCAATGTCCCAAACTTTCATTTGGTTACTACTTTTTGTTGTGTGGTCCTAGGTGCTAAAACATTATGCTCTATTTTGGACTCATAAAAAAATAATTCAAACTTATTATTTTCAAATTCATCTCCATGGTCACTATGAATTGTTGAAGTTAAATATCCTACTTCCCTTTATATCATAATTGTAATAGTCCTAAACTCTTTAAATGATTCACTTTTATATGTAAAAAATTTTACCCAACTGAACCTAAAAAAATCTTCAAAAATTGCAAATTCAAATGTTTTATGTCCTAGACTTATTATACTAATAGACTAAAAAAAATCCATGAGAAGAATTTCAAAGGTCTAATGGTTACTACATCCTTAATTGAATAAATTTATGATCTAATTTACTTTCAGAATTGGCGTGCATCACAAAGGCGTTCTTTAGAGAATTCAAACTTAGGGATGCCTCTAACCAAATCTAATAGAGTGATTTTCCTAAGGGTTTTCATACTTCGATGGCATTGTCTCCTATGTCATATTACATATTCACCTACAGTAATTTTCAAACACCACACTTTGTTTGATTTATGAATATAGTTCAATTCAATCATATAAATATGGTTAATTCTTATTTCTTCTAAAATATTTTCTCCATTTAACATCATTAAGAATTTGTTGGAGAGGAAATTTATATTAAAGCCTTAATCACAGAGTTAACTAATGCTTAATAAATTATGTATTAAATCTTCAACTAACAAAACATTTTAATTGTAAAGCCATTAGTTTTACCTATGATACTTGCATCCACTATCTTATTGGTAGTGTTATCTTGCAAAGTAACTTTTCCTCCACTCATGGCCTCTAGCATTTTGAATTGATTTAGATCTCTAGTCATGTTCCGTAAGCATCCACTATCTAGGTATCAGATGTTCTCACAGGACCTCTTATAAGTGTACACCTAAAAAAATCAAGTATAGGTTAATTTTTTGAAACCAAGTGTGTTTGGGTTTTGCCTTATGTTGATATAAATGTATGTAATGCTATGATGATGATGTCTTAGACCTCCAGACCATATGTGTTCCATGATATATTTAGAGTGTGCAAATACGTGCAATGTGCCCTAGTATGCTAAAACAATACCACTTAATTCCTAGAAATGGATTCACTAATCTATACGAATTGTGATGTCTTCTTTTAAAAGATGATGTTGCATGTTGTGTTCTTAAGTATGATTTTATGTGTGTAGTCCCAGATGTATTTTCATTAAGTACTACTATTTGATTTCTAAAGTGTTCATTCATACACTTATACATGCCTACTTTCACTTTTAATTCATGCTTATTGCTATCAATTTTTAAGGCTAATTCTTCTAGTTGTTTAAACGCTTCTTCTAATTCAACATGCTCTTTCTTTAATAACTCATGCTTTTCTTTTAATTCAATATACTTCTTATTTAATAAATCATGATATTTATCTAATATAATATGATTAGTTCTCAAGTTTTAATAATTATTGGTTAAATTAGTCTGCTCTTCTTTTAAAAGAGAATATTCTCCATTAAGGTGTGAGTGCTTCTTTTTAATTTTCTATATGAATCATGTAGTTGTTCTAATAAAAAAAATAATTCACCATATGATAGTTCATATACCTGATCATTATCGGTGTCCCCTGCACTATCCTTAGCTATTAAGCGCAAGTTTGTCACCTCATCTTTTGGTTTAGTTTCTAATAATTCAGAATTAGAGCTCACCCAAAAAGTCTTTTGAAAAATTTCTTTTCCCATTTTAGAATTTCTTTTCTCCTCGCCCTTTTAGTTCAAAAGATGGTTCCTTAAGCTCGGGCATTTAGATTGGTTGTGCTCTAGCTTTTTGCATACATAATAAACAATGCCAATGATAAACTTTTTAACTTTGAGTTCTTACCTTATCATATGTTATTATGGTGTTATGCTTATGTTTCAGAAATTTTTTTGAGTTATCTTTTCATTAATTCTATGTCTTTCTTTCCTTCTGAGTTTGAATCATTGCTTTCAATATCATTAGCTTTCAAATCAATTGCTTCTCCTTCTTTCATTCTCCTAAATATGCATTATATTAATTTTCCTTTAGCTCATAGGTAATCAATGAACCAAGAAGATTATTAATAGAATTATGAATTTAAATCTTTTGACTTAGATATGGAAGTAATTTTGCATCCCATGATTTAGGAAAGCAACATAAAATCTTGTTAATTTTTCACCATTTGATATTTATTTTCCTAAGGCATGCAGAGGAGTAATAATTTTTTTGAACCTAATGTACATATCTGAAATTGATTTTCTAGGTTGCATGCAAAAAATTCATAATAAAGCAATAACAAGTTCATGTGTGAATGTTTTACTTCATTGGTTCCTTTATCGGTTATACAAAGTTTATCCCATATCTCCTTACTTGTTGTACAAGTTGAACATGCATGTATTCTTTTGCTTTCAGTGCACCCAAAAAATAGTTCAAATATTTTTCATTTGGTTGTGCTAAATCATAATCTTTTATGGACCATTCAGAAAAAGGAATATCTATTTTAAGTCCATTCACAATGCAAAAGGTAATGCATAACCAACATGAATCATATGCCACATTAAGAAGTTAATAAATTGTAAAAAGGTAGACATAAGGATTTTTTAAAATTTAAAAGGAATTTTATCAAACAAAGGTTCTTGGGTAATCATAACCCTTCCAAAAGGTTATGATTACCAAAGCGTGTTATTTCGATTTATTCAAGTTGTTTAAACCCAAATAAAAAGAGAACCAACTCTAGTACCAATTGGAACTGCATTGAGACCAATTGAGAGTGCAAAAGGCACACCAAGAGAGGGGGTGAATTTATTCTCTTAAAAACATTTGAAATATTTTTCTTTAAAAACAAAATTTGAGATATACAAAATTATTTAAAAAAACCTAAACGAAAATAGATTTTTCTTTTTATTTTCAAACTTTTGGAAAATAAATAATGTTTTTAAACATTTAGAAAATAAATACATTTTTTTTTATTTTCAAAACAAAGTTAAACAAAAAATATGCTTCAAAAGCCTCATTTACAAATATAATAAAAATAAAATAAGAGTGCAATAAACTAAATTGTAAGTAAAGAAAACTGTAGAAAAGTAAGAATATACAAACCAAGATTTATAGAAGTTATGTTAAATTAGCCTACTTCCACTCCCCAAAGGTCCTCTTCTTTAGGTATTGCACTAAATGTGACTCTCCTTTAGAAAAAAAAATGACAAAGAAGCCCATCTCCTTTGACTCCGTGTTGAATGACCTTTACAAACTCCAATGAATCTCCCTCTGCTTCCCTCCTCTACCCAATGGAGATACCATAGATGTCGATCCCTCCTTTTTCCTCCTCAACCCTATGGAGATTCCATCTCTCCTTTAGCTCCTCACTTCGGTTGAAATGTTATTTCCTTCTTTTTCCTCCTGACCTAATGGATATGCTGAATCCCCAGCTTACTCGACTAGCAAGTCCTTGAACCCATTCACTTTCCTTTCCATATCTCCTCTCCTAGAACTCCATCAAAACATAACTAGAAGACCTAAGCTTAATGCTAGTGGAGCAACTGTGTGACCCCTCTTACACCGCTTGACTCCCTTAAGTTACTTTCCCTCTCTAAGCCTCCCCTCATATCTCTCTCCCTTCAAAAATGGACTTGTTCAAGCTTCCCATTGAAAGAGAACATTTCAAACAACCCCAGAACCCTTTTCTTTAAGATACCAAAGACTTTATAAAGTTTTCTCTCAAAAAACTCAAATTTTAAATATCCTGCCTCCTATTTGTGTAATTCCGTTGGTTTAGTTCTATCATAGATTATTCAATTTGAGCATAAATGATCCAGTTTGATTAAATCAATCAAATCATAGATCATCTAGAAAGCTCTTAAGTTAATCGTAGAGTACATATATTGTGATACTGTATGATTGTTAATGATAATTTGATCTAATTTGATTCATTAATCCTTGGAATTAATAAGGAAATTTAATTAAAATTTGTACTATACAAAATGGTTTGTACAATACAATCTGTTTAATTTTCAAATTTCAAATTTGGTTAATTTAGGTAACCAAGATTCAACAAGTGGGTTTCTTAAAATAGTTGATAGCCTGTACGATGTATAGATTATATAGTACAATTAGTTATGTCCCTAACTTATTTAATCTTATTTAATTAAATACTTTTATTATTTTCTATTTGAATAGATAATATAGTATAATATGGATTGTATAGTTCAATTAAATGAAAAATAAATATATTTTTGTGTGTAAGGTCCCTAAGCCAACATACACCTAATACAAGAAAATGACTCAAGAAAAATAAAAAATATAGAGTTTTTAAAACATAAACTAACTATACAGTGACACACAGTATCTTGAGCACTCATTCTTTATTTTTCTTTAGTTTATGTTGTGCCTGATAAGGTTACTGATGCACAAGAAAGAATATCTAATATATAAAGCACAATTAATAAAATAAACATTAAATAATGTTTTTATTCTTCAAAATAGATAGTCAGGCTCTTGGATTGCAACACAGAGCGGCATAAGGACATTCCTAGGATTTCTACTTGCACATGATTGAATCAAAATCAACACTGATAAGGTATAAGCTATATTAGAGATGAAGGCACATAAAATTGCCAAGGAAGTCCAGTGAATCACATGGTGAATCCATCTAAGTAGTTATTGATCTTCCTCTAAAGGAAAGTTATTCTGAACCTAATCATTTGGGTGAGTTACTCAAATAGTCTATATAACTCAGAGAATTCTCAATCATTTACATGCTAAGAATGACCATCAAATTTATGGCTTCTGCTGACTTCCTCATAGTCCACAATAACTAAGATACAATCTTAGAAATAACCACATAACCTCTCTAGACATTATACATAGATGGATCCTTTAGCATGCAAAGAGTTGGTGCAGGAATAGTCCTCAGAAGCTTCTCAAGGGTAATTATCATCCAAGCCATAAAATTTATATTCAAGGTTACTAACAACCAAGCCAAGTTTGAAGCTGTACTCGTCAGCCTCTGATTTACATCTGAATCAGGTATTACTCAACTAGAATTATATTTAGGCTTGTAATTGATCATAAATCATATCAATGGAAACTATAAAGTCAATAATGACCTACTTATGAAGTACCAACTCAAATTCAAAATAGAAATTGGCAATCTCAAATACTTCAAAATTTCCTAAATTCCTAGGTATAAGAATCAACTCTTTAACCTTTTATCTAAGTAATAAAGCATCAAAAGCAAACCTATCGTATGAATATCTACACCTTCCATAAAGAAAAAAAATGGTACAAACAGAGATGAAACATCCAACTCTACATCTCATAAGTTGGGTCGACCCATATATTAAGTACTTTAAATTTAGATTAGTCAACACTAAAGTTATTGACCACCCTATGGACAAAATAGGTGGGATGAGCCCACATATTCATATTTATATTTTTATTATTAAATCCACATAGATTATAACATACCATCTCTAGAGATAGATTGGGGCTTCACTATCAATAAAATTATAAAAATAAAATTTATTTCATAATTAAAATATATATAAGGAATATGATATTCTTCGTAAAAGATAAATAAAACAATCACTTATTATTTGTAAAATGAAATTAATAATGGATAAGCTTTCTCTTCATCCAAAGTTTTTTTCACTTATTTAGCGAACTAAAATAGGGTTTATAATAAACCAGGTTCTAGGATACCTATAGAGGAATGCCTCTATAGTCATTTAAATCTCTAAAGAGAAAAGTTTTGATTTAAGTGAAGAATTGAACTATTTTAAATTTTAAGGGATTCAAATAAAATAATTACGTTCTCAATCAATCAATTGGGAAAGTTTTCAATTTTGAATAATATTTAGAAGAGCAGGATAATCCTCCTTAGGAGGGGAAATTATGGGTGTTTATGTAATGTGGACTTATATCTTCCTAGAATGGACTAGTAGCTTCCTACCTAAGCACACAATTTTAAAATGATAATTTCCATGTTTAATTCATGTAGGAAAGATAACTATCATTTATAATAGAATTAAGGATTCATGTTCAGACTTTAAATTAGGAATTTATAAAATAAATAAGGTTTAAATGCTTCTAACTAACACATATTAAATTGAAGCTTCACTTAACTTAAAGCTTCTTTAAGATGCACTTAATGCACTTAAGGCTCTACTTTTGCTCTAATTTACATGACCAATTTTCTAAGAAAATTCAGTAGCATAACAACCCTATACAAACAAGAATAATAGACTCGACCCTTAACGTAATGGGTTATCGCTTACTTGTTGTTGGCTTGTGTGCTTGTCTAGTGCATGTTACATAAAATAAATTGTATGCATGCATTGTTGCAACTCATGCTTCCAAGTTTATGGTTTTGATGATTACAAATATTACTGATTACATCTTTATGTCTCATAGTATTTGTAGGGCATATTTACTTTTGTGTGTACTAATATTTCAGGCACATCATGCACCATTCAATGAAGATTCAGGGCTCAAGATTGGGTATAATAGGATATACTGAAAGAGTCGGTAAAATTTATTTATGTATTTTTTAGTTTTTTGAGTCAAGTCCTATAATGGTGTATGCTAGCCTGGTGACTGTACACACACACTCATGGGAATGAGATAGAGAGAAAAATTAGAAGAGTAATTTTTTAAACTAATCATACTATATAATTGGTATCGTACTATGCGATCAGCTACTCAAAAAATCATTAAAATAGATTGTTGTGTAATTAAAGCTAATTGAACTGATCATATCGAATGATCAGTTGAAATCATGATCTTAGCCACCAATCAAAATTTGGGCAATATTTTGAAATACAAATTATGTAATAATTATAATGTACTATATATGTCATACTGTATGACATAATTAAATCTTGCCTAAATTAATCATATAATTAGGGTTCAAATTTAAATTAATTTGTCCAATAAGATCATACTGTACATTGAAAAAATTATACTATACAACCCGATCTTTGCATGGGATGATATTTTATCGTCACCAATCATATGGGATGATAATCCAATTTGATTGTACTAGTCGTACTGGGCATTGATGATATTATACTGGACGATCAGCTCTAATACTTGAATTAATTATATAGCTCCTTACTATTCATATAATGCTAAAAAGGATATATTGAACTAATTATGCTGTACGATCCATGATTGTACTATACGATCAAAGATGACAGAATTGGTTTTTAGGGTTTTTTGAAGCCCTCTATTTAAGCTTTTTCATAAGACTTTGTATTTGTCTTTTTTCCATTTATTGAGTTGTTTCTTCTAAAGAAAGCTTGAAGAGAGAGCCTAGAGCTTGGGAGAGAAAGGATGGAGTTTGTGAGAAAGGGAGAAGATCCTTATGGTTTTTAAGGGAATATGAGAGGGAGTTTCAAACAATTGCTCCAAAGAACTTACACCTGAGCTCCTACATGTGTCAGGATTTGTCATGAGGGAAGATTTAGGAAGAAGAACTCTTTTGTGATAAAGGACTCGTATACTCCACTCCATTGAGGAAGGAAAAAGTGATTCCAAGATTCTTTGACTTCACTAGGAGGATGAAAAAGGATTCTAGGTTCTTTGCCTTTACTAGGAAGGTGAAAAAGGATTCCAAGTTCTCTGCCATCACCAAGAAGATGAAAAAGGATTCAAGGTTCTCTACCTTCACTAGGAGGGTGAAAAAGGATTTAAGGTCCTCTACCGCACTGGGTTGGTGGAAGAGATTTTGCATTGGCCTGTCCACCTAGATGTGGGGGCTAAAGGAGAGTCACTAAAGGTTTAGTGTAATACATAGAGAGGAGGACTTCGGTAAGTGGACGTAGGTCATGGTTTGACTGAACAACTATAACGTTTTGGTGTGTTCGTTCTAATTTCTTATTTTCCGCATTTTACTTTTTTTCATTTTATTTTTGTGATAATTTCTTGGTAAAAAATTTCTGATTAATGATTTGATCTATTAATTGAAAAATCATCATTATTATTTTAATTTTTGATAATGTTATTTTCTTCCACATCGAGTGATAACATTGCTTCCATATTGGTGTGATTAGGGATAGTTCACTTAGGCTTAACATCTTATATTAAATTATCAATTAGTATCAAAGAGCTACTAAAAAAATAGTGTTTTAAAAATCTTGAGAAAAATGATCCATGGAATATTTTGTAAATAGGAACACTACGGAATGCTATTCTATAATTCATCCACCTTTATTTGAATTTTGGAAAATCTGTATGTCTACTTTCCTACAATCAATTAATTTTTTAATGTGGCATATGATTCAAATTGGTTATTCTATACCTCATGAATTGTTAAAGGAGTCAAAAACTAACATTCCTTTTACTGAATGGAGTAGAGAAGAATAAATTTTTGCATAACTGATTGCTAAATGCTTAAACTATTTTTTTCTGTGCACTTAAGTTTAAAGATTATATGAGAGTTTCTACTTATACCACTAGCGGGAATATTTGGGATAAACTATGCATTACATACGAAGGTACTAGTTCAGTCAAACAATCTAGATTAAATATATTATTACATGATTATAAACGTTTTCACATGAAACCCTATGAGACTATCTCAGACATGTACACACTAGGTTTACTTAGATAGTGACTTCATTGCATGCTTTAGGTAGAGAACTTTTAAACTTTGTGAAGGTTAATAAAATTCTACATTGTCTACCGGATATGTTTGATGCCAAAGTCACTGCTATATGTGCATCGAAAGACTTGAATGCTTATTCTATTGATAATCTGCTTGGCTCACTCATTATGTACGAGCAAAGTATGAGTCAAAAAATTTTGGATGCAGATGAAAAGAAGATGATATTCCTAAAGGCTAAAGACACAGATAAAAATTACTTAAGAAATGAGGAAAATGAGGAGATAACATTAATAACTAGCCTATTCAAAAGTATCCTGAAGCGCAAGCACAAACGTCAACTAAAGTGGAGCAAAGGTAAAAATGGTAAAAATAATAATTTCTCTTCTAACATTATTTACTATGGGTGTAGGGAGCCGAGACATCTAAGATATGAGTGCACCAATTTTAAGAGATACCCTGTAAAGGAAAAGGGTGAGGATAAGCCAATTGTTATAAGGGAAAATGATGAAAAGCAAAAAATCTTCTCGGTAGACGTAACCTCTGGCTCATCAAAATAGGAGTAAGATGATGTGGTAACAAACTTACACAAAATAGTCAATGATTTAATTATTAATTCTGATCAGGTATAAGTTTTGGTTTAGTGTATCTTTATTTGTTATGGTTGTCTTTTTTTTAATACTTATGTTTTATGTATGATTGTTTGTTATCATTTTCTTTTACATGTAGTTCAATTCTAAGTGTTGTATTCTCTCTCCTTTTTGGTGATGTCAATAGGAGGAGAAAATATTTCGTTGTATTTGTTCAACATTCATTTATTTTTAAAATTTTGTATTTGTTCATCGATTGTTTAAGTTTTAAACTTCTTAAAAAAAACTTTCCCTAGTTTCAAAAATTCAATTAGTAAGGGGGACCTTAGGACATAGCAAATTTTTTTTACTTGTAATTAAAACCAATAATGTTTGCCATCATAAAAAAGGGAAATTATTATAACTCGTGCTCCTGAGTTTATGGTTTTCATGATAATAAACATTACTGATTGCATCTTTACTTCACCTAGTATTTGTAGTGCATATTTGCTTTTGTGTGTACCATTCAGTGAAGATTAAGGGCTCAAGATTAGGTAGAATAGGATATGCTGAAAGAGTCTGAAAAATTCATTTATGTATATTTTAATTTCTTTAGTCAAGCCCTATAAAGGTGTTTGATAGCCTGGTGACTGTGCACACACACACTTATGGAAATGAGATAGAGAGAAAAATTAGAAGAAAAATTTTCTAAATTAATCATACTGTACGATAGGTATCGTACTAAACAATCTACTACTCAAAAAATTATTAAAATAACTTATTGTGTAATTAAAGCTATTTGAACTAATCATACGGGATGATCTTGATTGTATATGATGATCACTTGAAATTATGATCTTAATCGTGAATTAAAATTTAGGCAATATTTTAAAATATAAATTATGTACTAATCATACTGTACGATATGTATTATACTATATAATAAAATAAAATTTTGCCTAAATTAATCTTGTAAGTAGGGATCAAATTTGGATTAATTGGTCCAGTAAGATTGAACTGTACAATTGAAAAAATCATATTGTATGACCTGATCTTTGCATGGGGTGATATTTTATCGTCGCCAATCATACTGGATGATAATCCAATTTGATTGTACTAATCGTACTGGATGATGATCATATCACACTAGATGATCAGCTCAAATACTTGAACTAATCGTACAGCTCCTTACTCTTCATACAGTGCTAATAAGGATATATTGAAAAATCATACTATATGATCCACGATCATACTGTAGTATAATCAGAGCTGATAAAATTGAGATTTTAGGGTTTCTTGAAGCCCTCTATTTAAGCTTTCTCATAAGGCTTTGTATCTTTTCATAATTCACTGAGGTTTTTATTCTAAAGAAAGCTTAAAGAGAGAGCCTACAGCTTGGGAGAGAAATGCTGGAGTTTGTGAGTAAGGGAGAAGATCCTTGTGGGTTTGAAGGGAGTGTGAGAGAGAGTTTCACATAGTTGCTCCAATGAACTTACACTTGAGTTCCTCCATGTGTCAAGGTTTTTCTTGAGGAAAACATTAGAAGAAGATCTATTTGGTGATAAAGGACCCAGCTACTCTATCGTACCATGGAAGGTAAAAGTGATTCAAAGGTTCTCTGCCTTCACTAGGAGGGTGAAAAAGAATTCCAAGTTCTCTAGCTTCACCAGGAGGGTGAAAATGGATTTATGGATCTCTACCTTCATCGGGAGGGTGAAAAAGGATTCCAGGTTCTCTTCCTTCACCACGAGAGTGAAAAAGGATTCCAGGTCCTCTACCACACCAAGTTGGTGGAAGAGATTTTGTAAGGGCCTCTCTGCCTAGCTGTGGGGCCTAAGGAGAGTCACTAAAGATTTAGTGTAATACCTGGAGGGAGGACTCTGGGGATTAGACGTAGGTCATGGTTTAACCGAACCACTATAAAATTCTGGTGTGTTTGTTCTGATCTCTTATTTTTTGCATTTTACTTTTCTGAATTTTATTTCTGTGATAATTGCTTGGTAGAAAATTTGTGATTAATGATTTGCTCTGTTAATTAGAAAATCATCATTATTATTTCAATTTTTGATAATGTTATTTGCTTTTGCATCGAGTGATAGTATTTTGTCCGCATTGGTGTGATTAGGGATAGTTCACTTAGGCTTAACATCCTATATCAAACTATCATGCATGACTAAGTAAACGTGTTTTTTTATATAGTACTACTATATAATCATAGGTCTAGTATACATGTTCTTATAAAATCTAACGTACACCAAAAGAAACCTAAGAAAATGATCTATTATTTATTGCAATCTACCATCCCTATAATGAAATGCTTGAATACAAAGAAAATATATGTTGTAGTGTATATAAAAGAAACTTTTATTTTTGTTTATCTCAATAATCTAATACAAACATAAGTTTACAAAAATGAAAGATGGTCAGCCTCCACCACAATAAGCCTGTGTTTTTACATCTATAAATGATGCAAACCTTTAAACATGCTTGTTTATTTAGATCTTTTGGCCTTCTAGCTTTTGGTCTTCTATTGAATTCTAAATTAGAATGCACTCAAAGAAAGAGTGATCATTATATTTTTGAGCACTATATCAATATATAAGCAAACATCTTTATTAATTTTCACAATTCCTTACTTTTACAACTCGATCTATATATATAATCTATGTTCTTACATTTATATCTGCACCTTTGAATTTACATTAGGTCCTATATACATTCTACATTGACTCTTTGTGATCAAAAAATACAATAAAGCAAGAAAAATAAAGTGTAATGCAAGTGTATATAACCTAATGAATCTAATGTAATCTAATATAGTCTAAGGTTCCCTAATGGGAAAAGAATCATGCATGACATCGAGAGTGCATGAAAGCAAATAAACATATACAGGATATCCTCCAAGGAAGGTATCTACATCATATAAAAACCAAACCATGTAAAGTGTTTGAGAAGGTTGTGTGGATTGGATATATCTTAAAAAGTTTTATTTTGGGAGTAGATTGTTCCATGTGAAACCTTAATTCGTTGGAATCTAGAGATAAAATTCTTACCGGTGGACTATGGTTTGCGATTTGTCAATTAATTGCAATGGATAAATGGTCTCCATCTTTCTCTCTAATTTTTCTAAAAGGGTTAACTAATCCAGTTTGGATTTGCTTTCCTCAACTCCCTCTCATTTATTGGGATAAAAGTAACATAGCTCATATAGCTATGATGATTGGACCTCTATCAATAGATGATTATACTAATATTTGGGGAAGAAGTACATATGCTAGAATTTGTGTTAGATTTGTTCTAACAAAGAAGCTTCCAATATGAGTATGGATGGAAGGTATTTAATGATGATTCTTCAAAAATGTGGAGAATGAAGATAATTCCACCTTAGGTTTAAATTATGTTTTATTGGGCCATAAAAGTCCTTGGTGTCTAACCCAAGTAGGAAATGTCAATTCAACAAATACATTTACTAGATTTGAGATGAAGCTTATTTCATTTGAGAGTAAAGTGAATAAAAGAATATTTTATAACTTAATGCATCAGGTGGCATGTAAATAAGATTATTATGACCCTTGGAATATTGTTGATAGAAGAAAATAAAATTTATGGGACAGAAAGAGTGATCCAAAAGTGGAGAAGATAAATATTCTCGTTGCTTCATACAAAAGCATAGTTCAGAAAAATGTTGAAGAAAACATACAAAGCTTATCTGTTGGAGTTCTCAATATAGGAGCTCAAATATCTGGTCTGATATAATGATGAGGGTGATGGCTTCTGGACCCAAGTGACTAAAAGATGTGATAAGTGAAAGCACTACCTGATTTCAGATTCTAATTATGGGAAGCAAAAAAATGCCAATGTCTCAATAGAAAATATACATTTCAGCAAGGATGACTATTCAGACATCAGATATGATGTCCAACTATGGTCGAATTGGGAATTACGCATATAATTTTGTATCCCAATCAAATTCTAGAATCAACACAATGTGGTAGAAGAGATTGAAAAGTGTTGTTCTTCCAATTAGTATGGACATGGATCTTCAATTAGCATCTACAAGATCAGTATTCAATGATTTAGAGAATAAGTTAATTTTTAAAAGTTCTAAGATCAATATTTGGTGAATTCACTCATACGGTGATGCTGCGTCTTCTTTAATTGAATGAGATTATCTTCTGCTAGCTGAAAGTGTCATGGTGTGCCAAATTGGGCCATGTCGTCTTATGTGCACTTCATTCCAAGTACACAGGAGGGGTGGTTAGTTATCTCAATTAAAACTATTCTTTACTTTACTTATAATGTTGTGATTCATGCAAATGTTTTTGGATTGCTAACTATTACTCACCTTGCATCTTATTCGGATCACTGGGATGTCAACCAACCAATTTGGTTGTTCTCTAAAAATTGGCTCGCCATCACCTTGATTTGATCAAGGAGATAATTATTATTTCCCATTTTCATTATGAGAATTACATGTTGTTTATAAAAGAATGTAAGATGTTGGAATTAAAAGATGAAAATTGCCAAAATATGAGCAAGTCTTTATCTGGTTCTTTCCTAGGTAGGTTAGTGGCCATTATTTCTTCCATATTTTACCCTAATTCCAATCTCCTTTTTATTAGCGTATCCTCTGTCTTTTCTTATGTAAAGAGAGGAATACTACCTAGGTTTTCTTATCTAGATATTATCATTGTGATGGATACTTTATTCCATTTATAAAATGAACAATGAAATCATTCGATAATATTCAAGCATATGCATAAAGGCTTTGAATTTATGTTAAGTATTTATTTATGAATTGATCATTTAATTTTTAATTAAAATTATTTAATTTAGTTGGACTGACTTTAGTTTGATTGATTGTTTGATTTGAATTCATTTAAATGATTTAATTTTATTTAAAAGTTCTCTGATTATTATTTATTTTATTTATTTATTGTTATTTATTTATTTTTTATTTAATTTGAACATGTTTTAAGGATTTATAAGTTCCCTTTATTATTATAGGAATTTAAACTGAGTTTTTAATTGATCAACCAATCACAATACTCAAATGATTAGTACCAATGGTTAGGGATAACAAATAGATCAATTCATAAAAATTTGAAATTAATTGGATTAATGATGATTTTTTCATTATTTAATTTAATTAATAATAAATTAATGGTTTATTTTAAATTCAATTTATTTTATTTAAAGTTTGATATATCTTTTATTTTTCGTTAATTATATGATTGATTTTGAGTTCCTTGCAATTTATTTTATAGTTTTAAGATATTTTTTTAATTAATTAGGTATTTTATAATACTTTTTAAGCTAAAACTCACCATGGAGCTTACGTGTTAATTAAGGACCTCAAGCTCACTACTGCTCAAAAGATATACAAAATAAGTTAAAAAGAAAACTGAAGAGCCTAACGTCCCTTCCAAGCACCAATACAAAATAACCTCGTAATATTTGTTTGTTGGAGGTTAAAAGAGGGTTTTGAAAAGTTTAATCTTCTTTGGGAAATTTTAAAATTAATGTTGAGTTCTAATTCTAAGATTGAACGTCCCATCAAATATAGTATACCACCTAGGGAGGTGGAGGTAAAATTTTAGGTTGCGGTTCAAATTTAGAGTTATAAATCCCGTCTTGAATATCATAACCAGATTTAAGAGAGAACTTCGTATGGCCTTGAAGGGTAAAAATAAAGTTCAGTCAAATATTGAGCTATGATAATCAAGAAAAGTGATTATTAATTTCATATTCAAATTGATTTTAACAAAAGGTATATCTCCCCGAAGGAAGAAGATATCATTCGTTAATAATCGTTTAAACATAATGATAACGATCGTCAATAATTTAATTTTCCCAAGGAAGACTAATTGAGTTTTGAAAATCAATTTTAAAAATTAGATGTGGGTTCTAAATCTCCTACGAGTGCAAGCCCTCGTAGTTAATTACATGTAGGGAGGTTAAACTCCCTATGAAAACTCTCAACTAGAATAATGATAGAAATTCTATTTAGAGATTTTTTAGGAGTGATACCAAGGAGGTGTGTTTGGAACTTAAATAAGGATTAAATCAAGTTTGAGCAGTTATTTTGGAGTCGAAGGAGGAAGGGTGGGAGACACTTTGGGATTTTGAAACAATTCAAAAGTGTCCCAACCTAAACTAAGTGTTGGGATTTAAATTTTAAATTGAGGAGAATTTTGATTTGAGTTGAATTTTATTAGAAATTTGGAATTATATTCCCAGAAATTGGGGTCTTATGATTCAAAAAGAAATTTGCCTCGGATCCTAAATCTTAGTTGGACACCAAACCACGGTGGCCAGAACCTAACTAATACAGTGTAAAATCTGGACTTACCTCGTCCTGGATTGGGGAGCCAGCTAACCACCTAGGCGATTAAAAATCATGAGTCAAGTAATTTAATTTGAGAGTGGCAGGATGTTATCATTAAAGTTTTGATAAGTCGGGGCCGACATCTAGAAATTATCCTAAATGGCCCCTTAACTTATGTTGGGTGAAAATGCTAGAGCAAATATAATAAAAGTTTTAGACATACTTTTTAATTTATTTCTAATGCAATGCATGTTGATCGACTCGATTAAATACTTGAAAATGAAATGAAGCAGTTTTAAAAAGGCATAAAATAGATTTTATCCTAGAGTGCACAGACTCCCCTTGATAGATCTACACCCTCATAGGCCAGGTGGTCTGCCAAAACTTACAGGTGGGGAGGTGCCTAATAAATGAAAATAAAATGTAACAACATGCTCTGTGATCTCCCGGAGGCCCCGGGTTTACTTCTTAGATCGTTAGAGTTTCTATGTTTTCTTCAAAATTTTATTATAGTTTTAAGCAAAAAAAAATTATCGTACCCTCACGAGACTCCGATCGACTCCAGGCTAAAATAAAAATAGACATACAAATCGCCAAAAAACTAAGAAAAGTAGGCAATCCTATACGCAATCAAATCTAGTCAAACACATTAAATAATCAAATTAATTAAGTAAATATCCATAGACAAATTGCCTTGCTTATTACAACCCTAATTTATAGAAATTAAAAGTGGTCGGGCACCACTGACAACAACCGAATTCTAATCCTAATACAGACGCAAGGATACGCTTTATCTTCAACTCCTCGGTCTTCTCCTCTTTGAACTCCTTGGATTCTTCATGGCTGGATACCCAAATGGAAAAGAGAACTCTTCCCTTGAGGGGAAGGTTACTCTTTCCACTTTTGGTAGTAAAGTCATCCAAATTTGGAATTCCAAATGGATAAGGACTATCCCCCAAAGGGGTATCGTTTCCTCTTTGGAATCCAACATTTGGATCTATGTATCCCGACTCAAATGTGTACTTTCACAACTCAATACTCAAATAAATTATATAAATATAAAAATAAAAATTCTAGACTCTCCTATAGGGTTATCCAAAGCATTTAAATATTAAAACACATCACAAGCAGTTATATATATGTGCAGAAAGGAAAATACACTTAGCCATGCTCCTTTTTATTTTAGGGCTAAGCAGCTAAAGCACTTATAGTATTTATATTTATAATTGATTTAGCCCTGGATATTTCCCTTCATGAGCGTGGCCACTTGTAGAAAATTTAGTAAGCATCCAGATTGTTCCTAACCTAAGAGTAATCTAATCACCCATCACATCAATTCATAGGGTACTAAAAAAGTAAACAAATACATCAATCAATTTCAATTACAATATACAATGAAAACTCCAAAAAACCTAGCACATAGTAGAAAAATAAACACCGGCCTAGCCTAGATCTAGATTCAGTTGTCCTATCAAACCATCTAAAGTGTGTGTAAAAGGTCGTGTGACTGGGGTAGATCCTAGAATGAATAATTTGTGGGAATTATCTAGAGTTTTAGTTTGTTAAAGGTGAAAGTTTGACAGGGATGTTAAGCCCTTAAGAACTAGCCCGAGGCCAACCAAGAGGGAGGGGGTGAATTAGTTATTTTAAAAATTCCTGTGCAAAAATGATTTTAAAAATCTTTTCGCATGTTTTAAAATGATTTTAGTTTTACTATAATGTGCAGATGTTTAACAAAATAAACCAATAACCACAATCACATGATCATCAATAGAAAAATGAAGAGCAAAAAATAATAAGAAAGAACACACCAGTTTTTATAGTGGTTCGATCAACTTGACCTACATCCACTCCCTGGATCTCCCCTCCAGGTATTGCACTAAAACAAAGTGACTCTCCTTCTGCTCCCACAAAAAGGAGGAGAAGCCTTTATAAAACTCCTTTTCACCAACCCGGTGAGGTAGAGAACCCGGACTCCTTTTGCTTCCTCCAAAAGCAGGCAGAGAACCTTACCTCCTTTCGCTTCCTCCTGAAGCAGGTAGATAACCTTGATCTTCATGCAAACGATCCTTACACAGAGACACCAAAAAGGATAAGGGATGACGACCACAGAAGATGACTTAGATCCTGACTTAGAGTAACCTTTATGAACACCTTACAAACTCCCCCTAACAAGATCCTCTCTCTCTCCCAAGCTCTCCCTCTCTCTCTCTCTCTCTCTCTCTCTCTCTCTCTCTCTCTCTCTCTCTCTCTCTCTCTCTCTCTCGGCTCTCTTAGGCAAGGAAGGTGGCAAAAGATCTCAATGATAGAAGATAAGAGACCTTAAATATGAGGGCTCAAAAATTGACCTAAATTTCAACTAGCCATTAAAGATCCTCCAGGATGATCAATAGATCGTCCTGTATGATAAGTGTAAATCAGACCCTTTTGGACTGGACGATCCGGTTCTTCTGGACGATTAGATGATAAATTATGTTCATATTATCCAGGATGATTTTGTTATCATCTTGGATGATTATTTCAAACCAGGAATGTCATCCAGAAGACAGCTCAAGATGTCCAGGAGAAAAGCCTAGATGATCTAAAAAAAATGACTTGATCGTCCAGGATGATACGTATATCATACTATATGATCAGTTCAAAATTGCCCAAAATCATCTGACATACTATTTGGGTCATACAGATAAATAATGCTAAATAATTTCAAAATGACTTGATCGTCCAGGAAGATATTGATATCATCCCTTATGATTAGTTTAAAATAGGGAATATTGTCCGACAGACTGTTCGGGTCATCTAAGTGAAATACACTAGATGGTAAGGTTTTCATCCAGGATAATATTGCGATTGTCCAGGATGATATGATTGAATCACTCAAACTTTAATTACTTTTCTTAATTACCTGACTAATTTAGGCATGATTATAATGCATCATCCAGGACGATCAGATCAAAAAGCTAAAAATAAAAATATGCCTAACTTGGTGTGGCAGCTAAAAATTTTTGATTTGAGCATATCATCCTATACGATGGGTATATCATCCAAGATGATCTACTTAATCAGACTGACTTAACATGGTCACCCTAAATAAGGTTTCTTTTTTTAATGGATCGTCCAGGAAGATATGAATATCATCTAGGACGATGTGAATAAAATTTGAATAGAAACTCTAACTCACTAAAACTCTCCCCCTGAGTGTGTGTGTGTAAGGTTACTTAGATTGGGGATCCACTACATTACACTTGACTCAAGAAAGATGAAAAAATATATTAAACCTGAAAACTCAAACGGACTTACTCGATCTTGAGCTAGCTTGGATTGCAATTGATCTTGTGAACCTGAAAGATTAGGCACTCAACCAGAAATGAAAATATTTTCTATCATCAAAATCATAGTCCTTGAATCCAGATTCACAATAATCTCCTTCTTTTGATGATGGCAAACATTTGTTAGTAATTCTAAATTCAGTATATAAACAACAGAGTCATGAAAATCAAGGAGTTAAATTTCTATTAGCTAGGTGAATAACATAAGAACACTAAACATCAATAAATCACTGAACATTGATAACTTAACTAGTACACTGACTACTACAAGATACCAGAACACAAACTACAAACTACTCCCGCTTTTGTCATCTTAAAAAGGGGAAAACACAACAAAAACACATAAGAAAAAAATTGGAACGAGAAAAACAACATTAAAAACCTATTTTTTCTTTTTATTTTTTGAATCGATCCACTCTAGTAAATTAGAATTTTTCTTAATTTTCAATTCAAAAGACAATAAGAAAAACATCGACGACGCTGAAATCCAGAGAAGTTAAAAAATTGATTTTCGTAACTCCTACCTCAGACACCTTACGGGTTTAAATTTCTTTCAGATAAAAGTCTAGTTCAGAAGAAAAGAAATTAGATTTAAAAAGAGATCCTTTCAAGCCTCATTCCAAAAAAATATCTGATGAAATAATATTGCAAAGTAAGGAATCAAAAATCATAATTTTCAATCTCAAGTTTTTAAAAATATTAAGTGGCGCATAAATTTTCTAAGACATTTAAAGATCTGAAAGAGAAAAAAGCTTATTTCTTTGTGGGCTCATTTTGTGCCTCTTTTTCAATTTATTTGGTGCACTTTGCGCATCATTTGATTTTTGATACACTTTGTGTATCATTCTAAATTTTGGCGTCATTGTGCATCTTTTCATTTTTTGCCCATTTTGTGCCCCTATTTTTTTCTTTTCTTTTTGCAAGCTTGCTTCCTTTCATAATCATTAAAAAATCTCAGTTGTGAAATTACCCTTCAGACATAAGAGAAGATAAAACTCACTCTCTATAATAAAGAGGAGTAATTCATAGAATAAAACCATACTACATATGATAAGTGCAATCACCTGATAAAGAAAAATATAATAATGATTCAAAGTTTTGAAAATACTATTCATATGAGGTAGATTATTGTAGGAAGATAAAATAGATCTCTATTTCAAAAACCAACTTTTTAATTTTGAAGCAGATTTTTATCCAAAAGAAATAATACGCCATTAAAGGAGTTAGAGGAAGAGAAAAAACCATCAATGTTTCTTCCCTTTAATAGGTTCAAAGGAGTCAATCACTGGTTATAAGCTTCCAAAAAAAAAAAAAAGGCAGAACTCTCAATCAGAAATCCAGTTTATCAGTAGTAGTGAGCAGTGATATGATTTCGAAAGGAATAAATAGTAAATAACTAAAAAGAAGAATAACAAATAACCAAAAATTAGTAGGAAATAACCAAATCTGATAAGCAAATCAAACAAATAGTAATCAACAGGGAAAAAAATGCTAAAATGAAACAGAAAATCAAATCAAATAAAAAATTAAATAAAAAATGAAAAAAAGAAAGATCAGAAATCAGCAATCATCAGATTCATGTATTTATGTCAATCACACCCAATCTGGTCCTTAAAACACTGAATGAGTCAAAGGAAAATGGTTTAGTAAAGATGTCAGCCAGTTGATTTTCAATTGCTACATGGTGTAGCTCAATGTTCTCTTTTGTAACATGGTCCCTAATGAAGTGATGCCTTATATCAATGTGTTTGATTCTTGAATGTTGGATAGGATTCTTAGAGATGCAGATGACACTAGTGTTATCACATAGAACTAAAATTATTCCAATAGGTAATCCTAAATCTAAAACTTGCTGCTTCAACCAAAGGACTTGGGCCACACAACTTTCTGCGGCAATGTACAGAGCTTCAGCAGTAGAAAGTGCAACAGAGTTTTATTTTCTATTAGACCAAGAGACTAAAGATTATCCTATGAATTGGAAAGTTCCTGAAGTGCTCTTTCTATCCACCCTACACCCTGTAAAAGCAGAATTAGAATATCCAATAATCTCAAAAGAAGTACTGTACTTAGGATACCACATTCCTAAGTTTGGGGTCCCTAAGAGATATTTGAGGATTCACTTAACTGCAGTTAGGTGGGATTCCTTAGGATCAACTTGAAACCTAGCACAAAGACAAATATTAAACATGATATCAGGTCGGCTAGCAGTCAGGTAAAGTAATGATCCAATTATTCTTATAAACTTCTTCTGATTAATAGATTTTCCATTTGAATCTTTATCTAACTGGACAGTAGAACTCAAGAGAGTGTTTATTGGCTTAGATTTATCCATTTCATATTTCTTCAAGATATCCTTAATATACTTTGATTGATTGATAAAAGTTCCATCATCCATTTGCCTTATGCTAAACCCCAAAAAGTAGGATAATTCTCCCATCATACTCATCTCAAACTCCTTACTCATTATTTTAGAAAAATCTGCACATAAGTTTTTATCAGAAGATCCAAAAAGTATATCATCAACATAGATCTTAACAATGAGTAAATCATCCCAACTTTCCTCAGAAAAAGGGTGGTGTCTACGCTCCCCTTAACAAAACCTTTTATAATAGGAATGTGCTAAGCCTCTCATACCAAGCTCTGAGTGTTTGTGTTAGTTCGTATAAGGCCTTTTTTAATTTATAAACATGACTAGGATATTAGGAACTCTCAAAACCTGGGGGTTGCCCTACAAAGACATCTTCCTTTATTACCCCATTTAAAAAGGCACTCTTGATATCCATTTGAAAAAGCTTAAATCCCTTATAACAAGCAAAGGCTAGTAGCACCCTAATGGCTTCCAATCTAGCTACAGGGGAAAAGGTCTCCTCAAAATCAATCTCTTCTATTTGATTGTACCCCTCAGCCACCAATCTTACCTTATTCCTAACCACCATGGTAGAATAATTCATTTTATTCTTAAAGACCCACTTAGTTTCTACTACACTTTGATCCTTAAATCTTTCTACCAACTCCTAAACATCATTTCTCATAAATTAATTAAGTTCTTCTTACATAGCTAAGATCCAAAATTCATCAAAAAGAGCTTGATTGATGTTGGTGGGTTCAGTCATTGAGATAAAGGCAGAATGATTTACTTCCTTCCTAAGTCCATGCCTAGTTCTAACACCTTCAGAAGAGTCTCCTAAGTTCAGTTCTTTAGGATGACTTGAAGAACATCACCAATCTCTAGGCAAATTATTTTTAAGTTCTACCCTTTCCTCCAGATTTGTATTTTCTACTCCTTGGGTAATCTCTCTTACTTCCTCTTCTTCATCCACTCTAACCTCCTTAGGATCAGATTCATCAAACACTACATGAGTAGTCTCCTCCACCATGAAAGTCCTCTTGTTAAACACCCTAAAGGATTTCTCCACACTTGAATATCCTAAGAACACTCCTTCATCAGATTTTAGGTCAAAGTTTCCTAAGGATGATTTCCCATTATTAAGAATGAAAACCTTACAGCCAAAGACATGGTGGTGGGACAAGTTTGGAATTCTACCCTTAATGATCTCATAGGGTGTCTTATTCAGATTGGATCTAACATTTACCCAATTCAACACATAATAGTCTGTGTTCACCACTTCTGCCGAAAAGTATTTAGGAAGTGAATACTTAATAAGCATGGCTCTAGCAGCTTCCAATAAGGTCATGTTCTTCCATTCAGCTATCCCATTCTACTGAGGGGTCCTAGGAGCTGAAAAGTTATGGCTAATCCCTTGCTCCTCACAGAAGGTTCCAAATCTCACATTTTCAAACTCCCCACCATGATCACTATGGATGGTCAAGATCTCACAACCTAACTTCATCTGAATTCAAGTGGAGAAGGATTTCAATTTATTAAATGACTCAGATTTATGTGATAGAAATATAATCCAAGTGAATCTTGAGTAATAATTAACAATCACAAATCTATAGACTTTTCCCCCTAAGCTGGCAGTACTAATGGGTCCAAAGACATCCATGTGAAGAACTTCTAAAGGTCTATAGGTGCTGATGTCCTTAATGGAGTAAAAAGAGGATTGGACTTGCTTGCCTAGCTGACAGGCATCACACAGGTGGTCCTTAGTGAACTTAAGCTTGGGGACACCTCTAACTAAGTTCTTTTAAGTGACTCTTCTAATGGTTTTCATACTGGCATGACATAATCTCCTGTGCCACAACCATGACTCATCAGCAGCAATTTTTAAGCAAAATGAAGTAGTACATTCAATATTATTTAAATCAAGCATGTAGTCATTATTGATCCTCTTGCCCTGCAAAATAGTGTTATTATTTAAGCTTATTATGCACATGTTTGCCAAGAACTTTATGCTAAACCCTTTATCACAGAGTTGACTGATGCTGAGTAGGTTGTGTTTCAGTCCATCTATAAGAAAAATAATTTCAATCAAAAGGTTCTTGGAGTTTTTGATTATACCTGCGCCCACCACTTTTCTGGTGGTGTTGTCAACAAGAGTGACCTTACCTCTAGCCCTGGCCTCCAGTGAAATAAATTATTTTATATCTCCTGTCATATGTGTTGAGCATCCACTGTCTAGGTACCACATGCTCTCACAAGGCCTTGTGTGAGAGCACTCCTATAAAATCATCAAATGTTAGATTTAGAAACCCAAACAGGTTTGGGTTCCTTCTTATGAAAAGAAGAATGTAATGTATGTGTGCTATACTGTTAATCATGTAATTTGGGCCTCTACACCTAATGTTTACTATGGTGAACATTGCAAGTGTGGGAAATGTGTCCTAATATGCCACAAGAGAAATATCTAATGCTAGGAAAAGGGTTAACTAATCTATGTGGGTGAAAGTGCCTCTTCCTAGGTTTAGATGAAACATGCTTTGATGATTTTGAATGAGATTCTTCAAATGATGGAGGTTTATAAAATTATGCAAATGTAGAAGGTGTTATATTGTTCTAAAAAGCACAGATTTTTACACTTAGAAATTTAATTTTCATTTTAAGAATTGTAATTTCAAATTTTAATGCTTGCTCACTACTCTCTAAGTCACATGCCATGGTGTCTAATTCCTTAAAAGCTCTTTCTAAATCAACATGAGATGTTTTTAATGAATTATGCTCAATAATTAGTTCAGAATGCTTTTTACTCAACTCATCAACCTCATCAAATAATGACATGTGATTGCTATCTAGTGTGGAATGATCCTTAAGCAAAATATCATGCTCTTTTTGCATGTTCCAATTTCAGGCTAGCAGGATTTTTCTTAAGTTTCCTATGTGATGAATGAATTTTCTCAAAAACATCAAGCAATTGATCGTAGGTTAGATTACGTACCTCTTCTTGCTCAGACTGACCAGGATGATCATCCGCCATTAAACATAAGTTTATAATCTCCTCTTCAGCTTCAATCTCAGAGGAGTCAGATGTAGAATCTGCCCAAAACACCTTTTAAATCTGGTTCTTATCTTTCCTGAACTTAGCTTTCTCTTCACCGTTCTCCTTACTTGGGTGAGCCTTAAGTGTAGGATAATCAGCTTTTAAATTTCTTAGCTTTCTGCATTCAAAACAAACTATATTAGAAGAACTTTTAAAATATTTGCTAGACTTATCTTTGTTCCACTTCTAAAAGTTCTTGTGTTTCTTCCTTAGAAAGCTTTTGAATTGCCTAGTGATTAAGGCAACGTCATATATTTCAGACCCGAAAGTATCAGTATCAGTATCAGTATCATTTTTCTTTAGTGCGACAATCTTCTTTTTCTTATTCTCACCTGGATCAATATGTCTTTGGTTAACTCCTTGCTCATAAGCAATGTGTCATCCAAGTAAGTTATCAATAGAATAAGTATTTAAATCCTTGGATTCAATGATAGCAGTTATCTTATCATCATAGGAAGAAGGCAAACATCTCAAGATTTTATTAACTTTTTCATGGTTGGTGAGTTCTCTTCCTAAGGCATGCATGGAGGTGACGATTTGTGTGAACCTAGTGTACATTTTTGATATTGACTCACTAGGTTTCATGCAAAAGAATTCTTAGTCATAAAAAAGTATGTTTAATCTAAATTGTTTAACTTCATTTGTACCTTCATAGGTAATTTATAATCTATCCCAAATTTCTTTATCAGTTGTGCAAGTAGAGATACGCATGTAATCCTCAAATTTTAAGGCACAAAAAAAATAGTTCAAGCATTTTGCATTCAGTTGTGCTAAGTCACGATCATCAAAGGTCTATTCGACAAAAGGAAGTTTAGTTTTAATACCATTAAAAATTCTAAAAGGTGCTTCATAACCATCTTTAACAAGCATCCACATACGATAATCAATAGATTATAAAAATATGGATATACGAGTTTTCCAAAAATCAAAAGGTATGTTATCAAACAAGGGTGGTCGTGTAATGGAATAACCCTCAGCGGTGTTTTTATTGCCAAAGTTAGCCGTGGATCAAATTCAAAAGTTTTTTAAAACTTGATTTTATGAATCCCGCTCTGATACCACTTGAAAGTTCGATAGGGATGTTCAGCCCTTAAGAACTTGGCTGAGGCTAACCAAGAGGGGGGGGGGGGGTGAATTGGTTATTTTAAAAATTCATGAGCAAAAGCAATTTTGAAAATCTTTTCGAATGTTTTAAAATGATTTCAATTTTGTGATGATGTGCAGAAATTTAACAAAATAAACCAATCACCATAATCACATGATCATTAATAGAAAAATGAAGTGCAAAAAATAATAAGAAAGAACACACTAGATTTTATTGTGGTTTAGTTAACTTGACCTACGTCCACTCCCCGGAGCCTCCCCTCTAGGTATTGCACTAAAATATAGTGACTCTCCTTCTGCTCCCACAGTAAGGCGGAGAAGCCTTTACAAAACTCATTTTCACCAACCTGGTGAGGCAGAGAACCCTGACTCATTTTACTTCCTCCTGAAGCAGGCAGAGAACCTTACCTCCTTTCGCGTCCTACTGAAGCAGATAGAGAACCTTGATCTTCTTGTAAATGATCCTTCCATAGAGACACCAAAAAGGATAAGGGACGATGACCGAAGAAGACGACTCAGATCCTTGCTTGGAGCAACCTTTGTGAATACCTCACAAACTCCTCCTCACAAGATCCTCTCTCTCTCCCAAGCTCTCCCTCTCTCTTTCTCTCAAGGCTCTCTCAGGCAAGGAATGTGCCAAAAGATCTCAATGATAGAAGATAAGAGGCCTTAAATATGAGGGCTCAAAAATTGCTCTAAATTTCAACTAGCTGTCAAAGATCATCCTATACGATCAGTGTAAATCAGACCCTTTTGGCCTGGATGATCTGATTCTTCTAGAGAATTAGAAGATAAATTTTATTAATATCGTCCAGGAAGATTTTATGATCATCCTGGATGATTAGTTCAAACTAGGAATATCATCCAGAAGATAGCTTGGGATGACAAGGAGAAAAGCATGGACGATCTAAAGAAAATGACTTGATTGTCCAGGATAATACATACATCATCCTGTACAATCAGTTCAAAATTACCCAAAATCATCCGGCACACTGTTCGGGTCGTATAGGTAAATCATGCTGGATGATTTCAAAATGACTTGATTGTCCAGGTTGATATTGATATCTTCCCGTATGATTAGTTCAAAATGGAGAATATCATCCACAAACAATTCGGGTCGTCTAGGTGAAATGTACTGGATGGTCAAGTTTTTTAATTGATTATCCAGGATGATATTGCGATCGTCTAGGATAATATGATCAAATCACTCAAATCTTAATTACTTTTCTTAATCACCTGACTATATAAGGCATGATTATAATGTATCATCTAGGATGATACATGTATCGTCCAAGATGATTAGATCAAAAAGCTAAAAATAAAGACTTGCCTAACTTGGTCTGGTGGCTGGAAATTTTTGATTTAAGCATATCATCCTATACGATGGGTATATCATCCAGGATGATCTGTTTAATCATACTAACTTAACATGGTCGCCCTTATTAGGGATTTTATTTTTAATGGATCATCCAGGATTATATGAATATCATCCAGGATGATGTGAACAAAATTTGAATAGAAACTCTAACTCACTAAAACTCTCCCCCTGAGTATGTGTGTGCAAGGTTACTTAGCTTGGGGATCCATTACATTACACTTGACTCAAGAAAGATAAAAAAATACATTGAACCTGAAAACTCAAATATACTGACTCGATCTTGAGCTGGCTTGGATTGTAATTGATCTTATGAACCTGAAAGATTAGGCACTCAACCAGAAATAAAAAGGTTTACTATAATCAAAATCATAGTCCTTGAATCCAGATTCACAATAAAAGGTTGAAGGGAAATTTATGTTTGAATTTAAGTATTACTATGTTAAAGCTTGATTTGGATGCATTTTAATTATTAAATGATTGCTACCTTTGTTGCTCACCGAGGCTATGAAGTTTATTTCACATTCCTTGGGGCTAAGTTAATAGCATCGTAGGCCTGAGTTACCTAGTAGCAATCGGGTTTGATTAAGTTAATTTAGTTAGTTATGGATTAAATTTTATTATAATTAATTAATTCAATTAATTACTAATTTTAAGAGTTAAATTAGTTTATATTTTCCATCAATAGGTTCGTGGTGTTGTGCTTACAGGCTTGAGGAACCAGGCCTCCTTAGGACACGTAGCCCCGCAGCCCGGAGTAGTCTATCCTAAAAACCTTGTAGATGTAGTTGAATTAAGGATTTTAATTTGGTTAAATAATTAAAAGTAACTTAATTTTGATGTTTAATATTCTATTGAATCCATTTATGGTGTTGTGCCACTAGGCTCGAGGAACTAGGCCTCCTTAGGACAGTTAGCCCCACAACCCGGAGTAGTCCATCCTATAAACTTTATCTTTGGAGTGGTTGTTAAGTATTTGAGTATTGGTTAAGTATTTTATTAATCGAATTAAAGTTTTCTGGAATTTTAATAAATTATCGGATTTTTTGGATTATTGGAATTATTTAATTATGTTAATTAAGGGGTGGCCAAAAATTAACTTTTCAATTTAAAGTTAGTTTTGCAAGTTTCAAACTTTTAATAAATATTAAACCTTATGATGAATAGTTAGACTGTTAGAACACTCAATTTGGATTTTCAATAAAAAGTTATGATTTTTTAAAGTTTGGGCCTAAATTTCTACTATAGTTGACTAAAAAGTTAACTTTTTGACTTTGACTTAATTCTAGAAGTTTGACATTTTTAGAAAATATTAAGCCTTAAATGGAGTTGAATGACAGTAAGTTTGTTCAATTTAGATTTTTCTAGAATTAGTTATGAATTTTCAAAGTTTTCTTAATTATTGAATTTTTTTAAATTATTTAATTAGAAAGGTTTTGATCATTTTGATCCAAACTCATCCCAAACTGCATGGAATCACTTCCAAAGGTTAGGGATGACTCATGGAAGTGTTTTCAAGTGTTTAGAAATTATTTAGAATTTTTTAATAATTTTTAATTAATTAATTTAATTAATTATTAATTTTCATTAGAAATTAAGTTAAAGTGAAATTAGAGGTCCCGTCAAGGGGTTTTTATTTTTCCTAGGTGAAGGGTTAAACCATGTTTAATTATAGCCCTTAAGTGAATTTTATGATTTAATATGAATTATCAATCAATTATTTAAGGCTCCCGGTTAATTCTAGGAAGGGATATTTGAAGCTCCTAGTTGGTGGACTAAATGGGTACCAAATCCAGTGAAAATTGGACCATGAGATCAATTCATCTCAGGGTCTAAACCCACTAAATTTGAGCCCAAGTGGAGCTCTCTAAGGTGGCTAACCAAACCACCTAAGGAGATCTCTAAGTTAAATTCCTAAGGATCTATCCTAGGGTTGGATTGGGGCAAAATCAGTGGCCCTAGACTCCTTATGCTAATCATCACCATCACACCAAAAATTAATCCCTAATGGCCATTGGAAAGATCATGGTATCAATTGTGATCTTAATGGTCAAAACATGACCCTTAAGACCAAATTGATGGAATAGTGTCCTTAGACACCTCAAACAAGGGAGGGAAAATTTGGACATGTCCAAATTGACTCTCCTTAAGTCCCAAGCTAGTGTGACCTCAATTTACCACAAAAATTCAAAAATAGCTAAAACACTCAAACTGAAATTAAACTTAAAATAGACACAATTAGGGCTTGGGACCATAGGGCTTTTGAAGGACTCCTTGAGATCTTTCCAACAAGCCTAAGAACACCTAAATCAGCCAAGTGCATAGGAAGATATAATTTTTTGAAGTTCCCTATGAATTTTAGGAATTATTAAATCCAAAATTATCCAGTCAGCCACGCTTTTTCACGCGGCATCACATGATTAAGGGGACAATGATTAGTGGCTGAGAGGGTAATTGTCAGATTAACCGTAGCCATCAAATGAAAGATCAGATGGCTCGGATTAAATGGCCTCTGAAACTACAGATTTAATCCAAATCGTTGATTGAGATCAATGACTAGGATTACTTCTTCCACCTCCTATATGAAGCAGAAGCCGTAGAGCTATTGTGGCATGATCCGAGCGATCCCGCCGGCGAACTTCGACAAAAGTTTTATAGGGAGGACCAGGAGGGTGGAAACCTTCAATTCAATCGTGAAAATCTATTGGGGTGAAGGTTTCCTTCAAAATTGACCGAACTACCTATCTAGAGGCTTGGGATCAAAATGTCATCGTGTAGAAAGCCCCAACGAATAGGTTTTTCTATTGGGAAGCTTTAGGGGATTAAGGCGAGCACTTCTCCTTCAGGTGCTGAGACTGGAGGATGGCCAGAGGTACAACTTCGAGCGGACCATGAATGTACTTCACTAGAGTTCATTTGAACGGATGGATAGAAGCGGTTGGGAGACTGGGATATGAGAACAAAATTTCTAGAGAGCTCTAGGGACTGGTTTTGAAGGCTTGAAGTCGAATGTGTGGGTCTGGAATGAGCTACCCTATTTAACTCATTACTACAAGCTCGGACGACCGGGATTGATTGAGCTGACTGTTGGATGGCTCCCAGGTGGCAGGGAACATCCTCCTAGAGGTCCGTGATGCTGAAGCAAGCTCAGCCTTTGGAAGGGTTTGGATCAGGCCCGAAATGGGGGGACCATTAGAGTACATTCTCCATTGGTTTTATCCACCGCCAACTGGGGTTTGGGTTGGGATAATATAGAAAGGGTGATGGGGACGTGGTGAGTTCAAGTGTGAGCTTAATTGGAGTTGGGGAAGTCCAATTCGGCTAAATAGCTCGGGTTGACCCAAACTTGCTCGGTTTGGGTCAAATTGGGCTCGACCCAGGTCAATTCAAACCCTAGGTTTGATGTGGAAGATAGGTCTGGGTCAGTTGCACCCAATACAAGTGGAAATTTGGTTTGAGTTCCCCTGAGATGGGAGATGGCTTGGGTTGAAGTGATTTCAAGCACTTTGGGTTAGCCTAGAGGTTGACCCAAGTCAACCAAAGGGCTGGGTTGGCTAGGGTAGATGCTTTGGACCTAGGGCCACCTAATGGGGGTGTTGTCTAGGTTCAATTGAGATTAGGGTGGGAGTTGGCTCAACCCAAGGTGGTTTTGGCCACTTTGAGTTAACCTAATTCTTGACCTAAGTTGACCAAACTGTGGGTTGGCTACGGAAGGTGAATTGGGTCAAGGGAGACCCAATGCTACCATTGATTGGGTTCAATTGGACCAAGATTGAAAAATGGCTCAAGGGGGACCTCTCTTGGGACACTTGGGTCAAGCCAAATGGCTAACCCAAGTAAGCTCAAGGCCTGGGTCTGTAAGAGGGCTTTATTGGGGACCCAATGGGTCATCCCAAGGGTCTAAGTGGGAATGAGGATGTTTTGATCAGAGGGTTTAAATGAATGGGGGTGTTTGGGAGGTTTGGTCAAATTTGGTTGACTTGGTCAAACAAGTTGACCTAGGACCAAGAGTTAGGTTCATTGAATTCAATTTGATCACATGAACTCAATGTGAATTGTCTCATGCCAAGAAGAAGGCATTTGGTTTGAAATGGCCATTTGATCCCTAAGGGAGGATCTTAGTCAACCATGGTTGACTTGGTAAACTAGCTCAAACCAAGATATGGATTAGGGTATAATGTGTTCCTAATGGTGTTTAGGATGCACTGGGATGGATTTTGAGGATTGAGGTAGGAGGATTGAATTGAACTTAAGGGAAAAGTCCCAAAGCATCTTTAAAAGGGTATTTTGGTCATTTTGATCCGTTAGTTAATTTTGGGTCAAATTGAGTAAAAAAGGATGTAGAATGTTGATCAATAGGTTCTAAGGAAGGTCATGAAGGTGATTGGAAGGTTTAAAAAAAGGTTGCAAGGCCAAAATCCACATGGTGGCATGTCTAGTGGCATGGACTGTAAATAACTGAAGGTTTTGAGCCTTTGGGAAAAGATTCAATTTTAAGGGTTAGAAATGTTGGATTGACCTCAAATTTGGATGGTTGACCTTAGAGATATGTCCAAATAATATGTAATTGATAGACCCTAAATCAAAGGTCATTAGGCTGGGTTCCAAGGGGGTTGAAAATTCTCCTAGGAAGGGTTTCAGGACCTTAGCTCTTAACCCTAAATGTTAATCTGGATTTTCTAGATTTGAGCTAGGTTTTGGGTTTTAGATGATTATGGAAGTCTCATCCATATCAATAACAATCAAAGAAATGATTGCTTATGATTGGATAAGATTTGGGGGTTGATTGAGAATTGATTGAATGTTGATTGATGGTTGATCCAATAATTGGATTAGAAGGAGGGGTTGTGTTTGATTGAAGTTGGTTTGGGCCTTATCCAGGACCTATATGATTAGGGAGAAGAAATTTCCCAATCACTGGGTCTCCAAAAAGGAACCCAAGTGGGTCTTAGTGACCTCATACAGAAATGAGGTCAATAATATTCTAGGGCGGAGCCAGCACAAAAACTAAAAATAAAAATTCCAAAAAGTAGCTTTAAACTCAGAATTCCTACAAAAGGATTAACTGCAAAATTCCACAGTGCTCAAGGAAACCTACAACAAAATTTATCTACAAAACAAAGTTAAAAGGTAGCACAAAATATATATCATGAATACTAAGCAAAAATGAGAGATTGCAGTCTATAGTAAAAAGGATAAGGGAACTAATATGCGTCCATTGATTACCCCTGGTGAAGAAAAAACCACCAGGGTAAACCAACAGACATGCAGGGGTAAGCACTCATCCATGTAGTGCATATTACATATCAAGAACATCATAAAAACATAGGTATGATATATGCAATGGGGATTATAATTAACAAAATGATAAAGAGAGAAATTAGCATTGAAGTCCAGCCTCCAGCTGTAGAAGGATGGCCTAATGCTCACATAAACCATATTTCTCAAATAATAAGATATAGGAAATGAGAATAAGAATAACATTGATGTGGTAGTAAGAGTTAAGAAAAACAAAAAATATGAAGAATGAAGAAGTGAGCGAGCCAAAAATATAAAAGGTGAAAACCAACCCATAAGAACCTAATGAACTACTATAGAAACAAAAACCACAGAAAATCTGAATGAAAAAAGGGGCATAGCAAAGACCTTGAACAAAAAACCCATCCGGAACCCCCCAAATTGAATGTATGTTAGTGCAACATAAAATGGCTATTGTTAAAAATGTCAACGCAATACCTCCAAATTTTAGCAGTTGTAGGCCCGATGATAGAAACATGTTTTAAAGTCTCAATGTGAAAACATCATTGACATTTAAAAGGAAAATAAAATCCCTTCCAAATTAAAGAAGTATCAACCAGCGAGAAATTCTTTAAAATTCTGCAAGTCAATATATAGTAAGAAAGAGGGATACTTTTATGCCAAATAACAGTAAAAGAAAGAGATTTAGGATGAGTAGGTCTGATAACATTCCAAACTATATTAAGAGCAAAGTTGCAAGATTTAGACAAGTTAGATAAAATGCAGTCTTCTATCTCAGTTTAGAGAGGAATCTCCACAATTTTGCTCATAAGAGTATCAGGAACATTATCAATAAACTTATTAATATCCCACCTATTACTAATAAAGAAATTGTTAACCTTGACCGAAGTAGTGGAATGAGAACTTAAATAATTATCAAAAGTAGATATTCCCATCAAGTTGTCTTGCCAAAAGAAAACCTTACCTTCACCAATACCCCATTGAATATATTTTTTTGCCTCTCACTTAATGGAACAAAGCCTTTTCCAAACGAGAAAGTCATTCTTCTTCCAATGACATATTAGAGGATGCTTACCAATACAATATTTCTTTAATATATAAATAGTCCAAAGGCTTTTATTTGCCCTAAAGGAATACCAAAGTTTATAGGAGAAAGCAAAAGCCATATCAGTTATACTTTTGCAACCAAGCCCACCCTCCCACACATCACCACAATAATTATGCCAAGGTGCCCAAAGAGTACAATTAGAATTATACTTGGAACCCCAAAAACATTTTTTAATCATACGTTACGTGCATAAATAAATAAAAGTAGTTGGTTAAATAGTATGGAAAATGTAAATAGGTAAAGGGCATAAAAAACTTTTAATTGAAAAAAGTCTCCCTCCAAAAGATATAAAATTGAAAGTTTGATATAGAATGTTAGGCCTAAGTGAACTGTCCTTAAACACACCAACAGGGGAGTGAATGGGTGAATTTAAAAAATTTACTACTTGCTTAAAAAAGAAACTGATATGCTTTTGATCTTTTTTCAGTAATTTGAAAACAAGCAACTTCTATTACTTGATGCGGAAGCAATTATCATTATAAAAAATTAAAATAACAATGATGATTTTCTAAATAATAGAGCAAATCATTTATCACTGATTTCCACAAAGTAGTTATCACAAAAAATTAAACGAGGAAAAGTAAAATGCAAAAAATAAAAAATCAAAACAAATACACCAGAGGTTTACAGTGGTTCAATCAAACAATGACCTACATCCACTCCCTGGAGTCCTCTACTCTGAGATATTGCACTAAACTTTAGTATCTCTCTTTAGCTCCCATAGCTAGGTAGAGAAGCCCTTATAATCTTTTCACTAACCCGGTGTTGTAGAGAATCTTGAACTCCTTTCTCACCCTCCATGTGATGGCAGAGAACCACGAACTCCTTTCTCACCCTCCTAGTGATGATAGAGAAACACGAACTACTTTCTCACCCTCCTGGTGATGGAAGAGAACCACAAATTCCTTTCTTACCCTCTTGGTGATGGTACAGAACCACAAACTTTTTTCTCACCCTCTTTGTGATGGTAGAGAATCATGACTTTGACCTGAAGAACTTCTTCCCAGAGCAACCCATAAAACCTAAACATACACTTGGAGGAAAAAAGTCAAGACACTTGCTTGGCGCAACCTTGTGAACTCCATACACTAGTTCTCCCTCACACACAAGCTCTCCCTTTCTTCTTCCCAACGCTCTCCTTGATCTTCTTCTCCAAGATCACTCTCAAGAATACTCAGCAGCCAAAGGCTTTGAAACAAGTTTATTGAGAGATATTAAATACAAGGCCTCACAAAAAGCCCAAGAATTTAATTCTAGCAACTCTAATCAGACAGTATTATCCAAGATCATATGATAATATTAGTTCAAATCACCCTATTAGTACTATACAAATTATAAAGCACTGTACGATCAGTTCAACTAATTATGCTGATTGTCCAGTATGATATTAAGAGTCATCCACTATGTTTAGTTGAAATAACTTGGTTAATCATCTCGTATGGTTGGCGACGATAAATTATGATCTTATATAGGGATTTGGTCATACAACACTATTGTCTCCAATCGTCCAGTATGATCTGATTAAACAAATTAATCAAAATCATTTCCCTAATTATAGGATTAATTTAGGTAATAATTAATTATATTATACAGTATGATATCGATCGTATAAAATATTGCCTAATTTATAATTGGTGGCTTGGATCTGGATTTCAGCTTATCATCCTGTATAATCTTGATTATACGGCATAATTAGTTTAAATTACTTTAATTGTCACAATTAGCCAATTTAATGATTTTCTGATCAATTGATCATATAGTACGATTAGTTCAAAAAATTATACTCCTAATTTTCTCACTATCTCACTTTCTTGAGTGTGTGTGTATTATCACCAAGTTTAGTATCCATCAAATACATAATTTGACTCAAGAAATGTAAAAAAAGGAAAAAGTAAAATTACAGTCTCTTCTAAACACTTTAACCTTATTCTACCTAATCTTGAGATGATCAGTTTTGTATAATGTATGGAGGACCTGAAATGTTAGTGCAGAATAAAAGTATATATGCAATAATAACAACTAATAGGAGATCGTATAGTAAGGAATCCAACAGTGTTTATTATCTTCAAAATCACAGGACTTGGGTCAAGATTTATAACAATCACCCCCTTTTTGATGATCACAAGTATTGTTGGTTTTAATTACAAGTTAAAAATTTTGATAGGTCCTAAGCTCCCCCTTATTAATTAAAATTTTGAAACGAGGGAAAGTTTTTTTTAAAATAAGGAATAAAAGAAACATAAAAATATGAGCGAGAAAATAAAGACAAAAATAGTGAACTAATCATAACAGAACAAGAAGTACAAACAACTAACAACAACATATTCCCCCTTTTGACATCACAAAAAGGAGGGAACAATGGAACAAAGATGCCAAAATAAAATAGATATCACAAAGTAGAGACATAAAAATAATACAAATATAAGCGCTAACAAAGAACAAACTAAAAAATATGAAGAGTTCTGATCAGGTGGAGGAGGCGGTGATAGTGGTTGGAAGAATCAGTGAATGAAGGAAAATTACTCTTCTAGCCTAGACATATCATTTATTGGTTGTGGTTACTGCTTTGCTTTGTAGGTATCAAAATGAGCCATATCATTATCATGTTGTTGTTGTTATTATGCTATATAGGTGTCAAAATGAGCCTCCCACTGGTCAAACCTCTAAACCTGTGTATCATACTGAGATTGCTGGTGGATAGGTGTTGGTGTTGGACCTCCCTTTGCTTCCTTTAGCTTAGGGTCCATATAGTGAACATTATGGTGGTGAGCACTATGAAGGATATGGAAGGAGCTATTTGAATAGAAAATTGGGAGATGATCTGGTGGTGCAGTGAATTGGAAGTTATATTTTTATTCAAGGACAAAGGTAATTATATTACCTAAGATAAGATTTGGCTGTCTTTTATGTCTATGATCTCAAATACAGGTTAGATTCTTAAGATATCAAATAATTAAATCAACTGCATTAAAATCAATCTCAGCCATTATGAAATAGGTAGTTTGGAATAAAAGAGGTGTGATATTGATTTGATCCGCAACTTTTGAAATTATTGAGTAACGAAGGATATGCTGAATAATTCTAGCATCTTTCATTAAGGTATTTACATGAGGAATTTGGTATCTGACAGTCGATTCCCTAAGGGTAGTGTTAGCAAGGTTCCAGTCATAATCAGTATTAGAAGCTACAAGGTGAACTTTTTCACAAGTGGTAGAAAGGTGTAGGAATTGGTCAAAGTCTTAGTAAGTGATTTCAACAGTCCTTCTATTGATAAAAGATTAGAGGGAAGTACCCTCACTATTGATTTGAAGGCTTACAAAGAATTCAAAAAGTAGCTCAGAGTTGAATGGGTAGGCAAGAGTAAGGATAAATTGAAGGGTAGTTTGAGTGAAAAGAGTGAGTACATGAAAGTTTAAAACTTCCTAATTTATGATCTTAAAAGGTGTGATCTCGGTAGATTTGTAATGATGGTAAACCACTTTATTTGCTACTTCGGTGAAGCGAGGATCCACGGGTTGTCGGGAGGAACTTCTGACAAGAGCTCTTGATTGCTTTCCACTGGCCATTTGCAAGAATTGAGATCTTAGGAAGGAAGAAGGATGTTTGAGAATTGTTGAGTGAAGAAAAACTTATTTTCCCTCCCTTTAAATAGAAATCAGCCATATCATATAATACGATAGGATATTTTACAGTATAATCAAGTGCATTTAATTCGTCTCTAATCAATAAAAAAATGTGGTCTTATCATGTAGTATAATCAAAATCATACTAAACAATTAAAGCAAAGTCATTCATCTCGAGGTGTCAATCTAGATGATCATTGACTAGTCAGATCATCCTATACGAACAGGTGTTTATATAGTATAATAAAATATTAAATATCATACTGACCAAATTTAACTTGTCTAATGCCTAATGCCACGTGTATCATATAATATAAATTAGGTATTCGTATAGTATGTGCACTAATAAATAATTAATCTGAGCCATTAGATGTATTTTGAGCAGTGATGCGATACTTTATAAAAATCATATCGTACGATTTGGATCGTATAGTACAATGTGGGAAAATTTTGATTTATGTGTGATGATCATGAAAACTTCATAAAAAAGAAAAATAAAAAGAAAATTCTCACAAAAAGCATATCATAAACATATGTTGCAAATCTGGTCTCAAGGACTAGGATTTTAATGATAGAAAACCTTTCAGTTTCTATTTGAGTGACTAATATTTCAGGTTCACAAGATCAATTGCAATTCAAGCCAGCTCAAGATTGAGTCAGCTCGTTTGTGGTTTCATGTTTAATGTAATTTTTTCATCTTTTTTGGGTCAAGTGTAATGTAATGGATCCCCAAGCTAAGTAATCTTGCACAGAAACACTCAGGAGGAGAGTTTTAGTGAGTTAGAGTTTCTGTTCAATTTTTGTTCACATCATTCTGGATGATACTCATATCATCCAAGATGATCTAGTGAAAATAGAAACCCCAATTAGGGAGACCATGTTAAGTTAGTTTGATTAAGCAGATCATCCTGGACGATACACCCATCATATAGGATGATATGCTCAAATCAGAAATTCTCAGCGGCTAGATTAAGTTAGGCAAGTTTTTATTTTTAGAGATTTGGTCTAATCATCCCGAATGATATATGTATCATCCTGGATGATCTATTATAATCATGCCTAAATTAGTTTAGTAATTAAGAAAATTAATTAAGGTTTGATTGATTCAATCATATTATCCTAGATGATCGCTAGATCATCCTGGATGATCCAATAAAAATCCTGACCATCCAGCGGATTTCACCTGTAAGCCCCGAAGTATCCTCTGGACGATATTCTTGATTTTGAACTAATCATACGGGATGATAGAGATATCATCCGAGATGATCTAGTCAATTTGAAATCGTCGAGTAGGCTTTGGCTTTATGACCCGGGCTACATGTCGGATGAAATTGGGCACTTTTGAACTAATCATACAAGACAATAAAGATATCATCCTGGACGATCAAGTTATTTTGAGACCGTCCAGCATAAGTTGCCCTGGTTGACTAGAGCTATCCTCTGGACAATATTCCTGAGTTACACTAATCGTCCTGGACGATTACAGAATCATCCCGAACGATCTGAACAAAGTTTATCTTCTTATCGTCCATAGGAATTAGATCGTCCAGCTTGATATGAGTGAATTTGCACTGATCATACAGGATGATTGACAGATCATCCTGGATGATCTTTGACGACAAGTTATAATTTAGGGATATTTTTGAGTCCTTCTATTTAAGATCTTTTCTTGCAACAAGAAAGATCTTTTTCCACTTTCCTTGCATAAGAGAGAGCCTTGAGAGTGAGAGGGAGAGTATAGGAGAGAGAGAGAGGATCTTGTGAGGGGGAGTTTATGAGGTGTTCACAAAGGTTGCTCCAAGCAAGGATCTGAGTCGTCTTCTCTGGTCGTCGACTCTTGTATTATTGGTGTCTCTGTGGAAAGATCATTTGCAAGAAGATTATGGTTCTCTGCCTGCTTTAGGAGGAAGTAAAAGGAGGTAAGGTTCTCTGCCTACTTCAGGAGGAAGCAAAAGGAGTTCGGGTTCTCTGCCTCAACGGGTTGGTGGAAAGGAGTTTTTGTACAGGCTTCTCTGCCTTGCTGTGGGAGCAGAAGGAGAGTCACTTAGTCTTAGTGCAATACCTGGAGGGGAGGCTCCGGGGAGTGAACGTAGGTCAAGTTGATCGAACCACTATAAAATCTGATGTGTTCTTTCTGATTATTTTTCACATTTATTTTTTTGTTGATGATCATGTGATTATCTTTATTATTTTATTATTGTTGAACATCTGCACATCATCATGAAATTGTAAATGCTTTAAAACATTCAAAAAGATTTTCTAAATCATTTTTGCTCATGAATTTTTAAAATTACCAATTCACCCCCCCTCTTGATTGGCCTCGGGCTAGCTTATAAGGGCTTAACATCTCTATCGAACTTTCAACATAAATAACAAAATGTGAAGAAGACACTAAACACAAAATAGAAAATTACACACAAAAACATTTACATTTTTAATTTCCAAATGACCCTAATTCAAGTATGAATATTTATGACACCTAGTCTAGTCCTCAAGGTGCTAAACATCTTAAAGCTAAAGGTTTTGTAAGGATATCTGCCAGTTGATTTTTAATATCTACATGATGTAGCTCTATATCTCTCTAGGTTATATGATCTCGAATGAAATGGTGTCTAATGACTATGTGTTTGGTCCTGGAGTGTTGGATATGATTCTTTGAAATATAAATTGCACTGGTGTTATCACACGTGATTATAATAGTGCCGATAAGGAGTCCAAGATCTATAATTTATTATTTCAGCCATAAAACTTGTGCAACACAGTTCTCTACAGCTCTGTATTCTACTTCAATAGTATATTTGGCTACAAAGTTTTATTTTTATTAAATCATGAGACTAAAGATTGTATTATATATTGAAAAGTTTTAGAAGTACTTTTCCTATCAACTCTACATCATACAAAGCTAAATTAGAATATCCTATGATTTTGAAAGAAGTATTATATCTAGGATACCAGATTCCTAAGTTTTGGGTTCCTAGAAGATTTCTAAGAATTATCTTAACAACACTCATGTGGGATTCTTTAGGATCAACCTGAAATCTAGCACAGAGACAAACACTAAACATGATTTCAGGTCTACTGGAAATCAAGTAAAGAAGTAATCCAATTATTCCTCTATACTTTTTTTTAGTCAACTGATTTTCCCCTTGGATCTTTATCTAATTGAATCGTGGAGCTAGTGGGAGTATTAATTGCCTTAGCTTTAGCCATCTCATATTTTTTAGGAATATCTTTAATATACTTTGATTGGCTATGGAAGGTTCATCATCATCTTTAATAGGTAAGCTCTCCCATCAAGCTCATTTCGAACTCTTCACTCATTATTTTTGAAAATTTATCACAAAGATTTTTATTCATAGATCCTAATAGTATATCATCAACATAAATCTTAAAAATGAGTAGGTTCTCTCCTTCTTTCTTTAGAAATAGGGTGGTGTTTACACTTCCCTTAACAAAATTCTATTTAGATGGAAAGTGCTCAGCTTTTCATATTAGGCCCTAGGTGCCTACTGTAACCCAATATAAAGCCTTATTTAGTTTAAAAACATGATTATGAAATTTAGAGTTCTCAAAACTTGGGGGTTGCTGAACATATACATATTCTTTAATTATCTCATTTAGGAAGATACTTTTAACATCCATTTGATATAGCTTAAAGTTAGAATTTCATAGCCTAATGTTTTTTGGATCCATGTGGAGAATGTCCTAAATTCCTTAAATGATTCACTATTATGTGATAAAAACCTACTCTAAGCAAATCTTGAGTAATAATTAACAATCACATATTGATATACTTTCTTGCCTAAGCTAGCAATGCTATCCAGTCCAAACAAATCCATGTGAAGGACTTCTAAGGGTTGATAATGTCCTTAATTGAGTGGAAAGAAGTTTTGGTTTATTTTCTTAGTTGACAGGCATCATATAGGTAGTCCTTGGAAAAGTTTAGTTTGGGTAGGCCTTTAACTAAGTTCTTTGGGTTATTTTTTTAAGATTTTTCATGCTTGCATGGTATAGTCTCCTATGACATACCCAGGATTCATCAAAAATTATTCTCAAACAAAGAGAATTAGTAGATTCAATATAGTTCAAATCAAGCATGTAAATATTGTTAATTCTCTTTCCTTCCAAAATAGTTTTCCATTCAAACTTATCATACAACTAGTAGATAAAAATTTAAAGTGAAAATTTTTGTCACACAGTTATTTAATAGTAAGCAGATTACATTTCAAGTCATCTACTAGTAAAACATTTTTAATAATGAACTTTTTAGAGTTACTAATCATACCTATACCTACAACTTTTCTAGTGGTATTATCTCCAAGTGTTAACTTGCCTCCTTCCTTGGCATCCAATGTGATGAATTGCTTTATGTCTTCAGTCATATGCCTTTAGCATCCATTATCCAGGCATCACATGCTCTCACTAGGACTTTTATGAGAGCATCCCTACCAAGTCAATCAAATGTTAGATTTGGGAACCCAAGTGAGTTTGGGTTCCACCTTATGCATTAATTATTGAGATGTTTGCATGCTATGCTATGAAGCAAATAATTTTGGCCTCTACACTAGATGTGTCTTACAGTAAATAGTATAAGTGTGGGCTATGTGACCTAGCATGCCATAAGAGTAACACTTAACACTAGGAAAATGATTCACTAATCTATGTGGGTTATGGTACCTCTTCCTAAGGTTAAATGATGCATGCTGTGGTGATGAGTTATGCCACAATGCCAAAGTAGGTGATGGATTATTATTTTGAAGTGTATTTAATTTTGCTTTTAGGAATTCATATTCATTTTCAAGATGTGCTTCTTCTAATTTCAATGCATGCTCTATCTAAATCACTTGCAAGTCTTTCTAATTCCTTAAATGCCTTTTGTAATTTGATATGCTTTTTCTTTAAAGATTCATGTGAATTAGTTAGGTTAACATGCTTCTTATTTAATGCATCATATTCATTAAGTAAAGTGATTACTATCAAATATAGAATGCTTAGTTATCAGACTAGTATGCTCTATTTGTAAATTAGAAAAGTCAATGTTTAAGGTAACAAATATATTTTTTAGCTTTCTATATGCATTGTGAATTTTTTTAAAACTTTAAACAATTCATTATAAGACAGCTCACATACCTCCTGTTAATCAGAATGATGGAGACTATTGTTTGCCATAAGACACAGATTTATTACCTCCTCTTCTATTCTATTTCTGATGAATCTGAAGAGGAGTCTGCCCAAAATGCCTTTTGAGTCTGTTGCTTTCCCTTTTTAAACTATGTCTTCTCTTCACCCTTCTCCTTGAATGGGTGAGCTTTTAGGTTGGGGAAATCCATCCATAAGTATCCTGGCTTCCTGCATTCAAAATAAATAGTCTCAAAAGATGTCTTAAAATTCTTATTTGATTTTGCTTTATTACATTGCTGATGACGCTTTTGCTTTCTTCTTAGGAAGCTTTTAAATTATCATGTCATCAATGCTATGTCATCATCTCCTTTAATTGTAGAGCTGTCAATTTTTGACTCATTTGCTTTCAGTTCTACCACCTTATCCTTTTTCTTATCTCCTGTATCCAGTAATCTTTGATTCACACCTTGCTAATAGGTGATGAGTGAGCCTAGCAAGTTATCTATGGAATAAATATTAAGATCCTTTGATTCACAAAGGGCAGTAACCTTAGCATCATAATTACTGGGTTAACATCTAAGGGTTTTATTTACATTCTCAGAATTAAAAAGCTCTATTCCTAAAGCATACATAGATGTTATAATTTTTATAAAACTAGTGTATAAATTTAAAATGGTTTTGTTAGGTTTCATGCTAAAGAGTTCATAATCCTGTAATAGAATGTTCAACCTAAATTTTTTAACCTCACTAGTTCCCTCACATGTGTTGACCTAATTTTTATAAGGCACTAGGACTAATCCAAATCCTAGGATCTACTCAGATCTTAGATCATTCCAAATCAAATAAAAAATTTCAAATCAAAATTCAAGGTTCAAAGGTCCTATCTTGAATGCCTTTTCCAGTGAACTTTCAAACATTTCAAACCCTATTCAAATGATGCCTGATTCATGATCTATCGGTTGTATATTGATTAGGCATGTCTCTAGGATATACCTTCCAAATTTGAGCACAATCTGAGTCCATGACCCCAGAAACTGAATTGAAATCTAAAAGTTGTAATACCTTCAAATATTTATAGCCTATGCCACTAGACCTGCTACCCAGTAGATTTTGATCTTAGAGCCTTCTACAAACCCTCTAATTATATCCAAACTCTTGATTATCATATGTTGAACATTTAACAACAATTTGATGGATCCACTTTGACCCCCAATTGACCAGGGGTCAAAATGACCAAACTACCCCTTTGGGGTATGAATAGTTATTTTGAATCAAATGACTCTATCCTTAGATAGAACCACTTCCATTCAACTCCAAATACTAAAAGAAACCTGTCGGATACAATCCCAACCTCTAGGTCAACCTGGTTGACCAAATAACCAGAGTTGACCCAAATGCCCTTTAATGGCCCAAATAATCAATTTTTATTGAAATGACTTCTTTAGACCATGGGACCACCTCCACTAGTCTCCAAATATCAAATCAAACATTTCAAACCCAAACCCTGGCCTTGGATCAACTTGGTTGACCAAATAACCCTTTAAGAATTAAATGAGCCAAGTCAACCCATATGAATAAATCAAACCATTTGAACCCTTAAATTCATTCCAAAAGATATTCTAATCATTATCCAAACATTTCCAAATTTTATTTTGGATTAAAACCTGGCTAGTTTGACTAAATCACCAAGTCAACTCAACTAGATTTTATCAAACTTCTTTTCATACATATGTATATATTCAAACTCACATTCCATAGCCTTGAGTCTCCTAAAGACTACTTCAATCAATTAGTATGATCATTTGACTTCCACCTCATTAGTCAAAGACATGGTTGACTAGTTTAAAGTTGTCAACTAAGTCAAATTACATGCTTATGTGGCTTTGCAACCTTGGTAAGCCAAATCATCTTAGTAAATCCAAACTCTCATGCATTTGGGAGGCTGGAAGGGATACATGGCAACATCTTAAAGCTTATATAAAGCATTAAGCAAAGCTAAACACCATAAGTTAGGCTAGCTAAGCCTTACTCAACTCAAACCCTTGGATTCTTCTCTAACCATCCAAAATAATCAATTCCAGCTACATTTAATCTCTCCCAACCTTCCCTTAACTCTTCCATCTGCAAATAAAGCCCCCCCAGCGATTAAAATGGTTGTTATAAAGTTTGAGAGCCTAGTTTGAGAAGAGAGAGAGAAAAATGGAGAGAAATAGAGAGAAAGGATGATTTTTGTAGTAGATCCCAAACTAGCTACCAAGAGCTGTTGGATCCTAGAAGGAAGTTGCAGAGGATTTAAATACCTTTCGAAGAAGCCCAAGAACATCCAAATCTATCCACAAGATTGTAAGATATTCCAACTTTTCTCTCAATCTTCAATTTGAAACTGCAGAAAATCTATAACACTTAAAGCCTCCAAACTTCAGGGGTTATGAGATTGAGTTACCATAAACTTGTGTTTCAAATTTCATCAAATTTAGATGAGTATTTTGAAAGTTATGGATGTTTAAAGTTTTAGTTTAATTTGAATTAAATCCATTTAAATGGATGAGAGCCGTCCGATCCTTTCTTAAGCAAAATCGGACGGCTCCGGTTCTTCCATGTCACCCCCCAGGCCGCACGACTTCCCCTAGTTTTAAATGTGGGCTGATTAAAATCACGGAAGTGGCATGGCGCGGCCTAGGAAAACAGATCAAATCCTGAGCAGATCCGATGGCCACGATTGATCATTGATGTGGTTTAGCTAAAACTGCATTCACGATCTCCTTTAACATGTCTGAGGACATGTGTCAATTTCTAATGCGGCCACGCCATAATTTTTTTATTCAAATTGAATTAAAAATTCAATTTAAATACCCAGAACTTCAAAATTTTATAGAAAATCTATTTATTCACCAAATTTGATGTTCTCAGACTCATTGGAAAGGGCTTGAGCCCTACTATTTATTAAAATTAAAATCAAAGTGTTTTGATGATTAGACTCAAAGCTATTTAGGTTTGTTTAAAATCTATTTTTAGCAATTTTCTTATGATCCAATGGTCAAATTGAGCTTAAATTTTTGTGAAATATTTTTGAGTATCTTAGGGATTCTTTGCATTCTTCCTAGGTCCAGATTCTCAAAGGATTACTGTGATGTGAATTTTTAAGGTAATGGACCATTTTGGACCCAAATTTTAAAAATTCATAACTCTCCAAATTGATAGAATTAGGTTATCTAATTTTTGTGTTATGCTTTCATATATCCCAGGGTTATGTGACCAAAATTTCAAACCTATTTGAACACTAGAGGCATGTAGAAAAACTAATTTAGAAAAGGTCTAGTCAATAAAAAAAATTATAAAAAATTATACACACATTCAACAGGGATGAAACTTCAAAACATTGAATATAGGGAAATTTTACACCTTAGGTCCAAATTTTATTGGATTTAGAGATCATTAGGTCAGAAAATAAACTAAGTCAAAATTTAGCCTTTATAGGACCCAAAAATTTAAAAAAAATATAATAAATCAAAATTAAATCCAAAAAATGACAAATAATATATCAAGCTAACTAGAATTTGATCCTCTGTTGAGGAAAAATAAATGCCCCAACACTGGACTTATAATTTAACATTAATTTAAGTTTTAATAAAAATAAAAAATTAATTAAATAAAATAATAAAAAATTATAAAAAATCTCAAATAAATTCTAAACACCTGAAAACACTCCTATGGATCATCCCTTACCTTTAGGAGTGATTCTATGCAGTTTAGAATAAGTTTGAATCAAAACAATCAAAACCTCCGTAATTAAGTAATTTTAAAAAATCAATTAATTAACCAAACTTTGAAGAATCATAATTAATTCAAATTAAATTCAAAAGTTTCAAATAATATATCAAATTAAGTAGAATTCAACCCTTTTTCAAAGAAAATTAAAATCACTTTAATTTGACTTCACTTTTGAGGATAATTTATTTTAAGTAAAAATTAATATTTAATATATTTAATTAATGAAAAATAATTACCCAAAAACTTGGGATTCTCTTCTTAGGTCATTCCTGACCTTTAGAGTTAATTTCAAAGAGTTTGGAGTGTTGCAAATCTGGATACTACTGTGATTTTGATGATAACAAACATTATTTCACTTATATTGCTATTAGTGCATATTTGTTTTTGGCTGCCCTACCTAATAAATTTTTCAGGTCCACAAAGTTTACTTACAAGCCAGCTCAAGATTTAGTAGATTAGGACTGAATAAGTCTGTAAGTTTAATTCTAATATAATTTTTATTTTTTCTTGTGTTTAATGTATTATGATGGATGCTAAAGCTAAGTAACATTGCACACACACACTCAGGGGAAAAAATTTGGTGAGTTTGAGAGTTGTTCTATTTTTTATCATATTATATAGGTTGATCCTAAATTATCCTGGATGATTAGTTCAAAAAAAACCCTAATTAGGGCTTATGTGTTAAATAAGCTGAATTAAGGAAATCGTCCTAGACGATTCTATAATCGTACATGACAATATGCATCAATCAAAAAATCCAGCCGCCAAACATGATTTAGGCAAGTTTGATAATTAAAAATTTGTCCTAATTATCCAGGATGATCCTCATCATCCAGGATGATTCATGACAATTATGCCTAAAATAATCTTTTGATTAGGGATTTAAGTATGGTTAGATTGAACAATCTTATCATATAGGACAATCAATAGATTGTCCATGATCGATCCATGATTTTTCTTTTGAACGTACTGGACATCTCGAATGATTTATTATGATGATATTATTTAATTTGAACTAATCATACAAGATGATCGTAAGATTATCCGGGATGATAAGTATATTTATTCTAATCAGCCTGGACATCCTGAATGATTGTTAGGATGTTATTCTTTGATTTGAACTAATCGTACAGGACGATCGTAAGATCGTCCGGGATGATAAGTACAATTTTTTTAATCAGCCTGGACATCCCGAACTATTTGTCAGGATGATAACTATATTTTGAACTAAGCGTCCAGGATGATCACAAGATTGTCCGGGATGATTTGTACATGATTATTGCTTTGATCGTACAAGTAACACATATCGTCCTGCCTGGCTGGGCTGATTTACACTAATCGTATAAGAAGATCAGTGTAAATATATATATATATATATCGTCATGGATTATATTATTGATAAGTTAAAATTATGGTACTCTATAAATCCTCTTTATTTAAACTCTATAATTATCTCTTTAGACAATCTTTTACCATTTTTCTAACCTAAATGAGCTTAGAGGAGAGGGAGAGTTTGGGAGAGAGAGAGAGGATCTTGTGAGGGAGAGTTTATGAGGGGATTCACAAAGGTTGCTCCAAGAAAGGATTCGATTATCTTCATCCTTCATCCTTGGTTCCTTGGTGGCTCTCGGGAGACGATCATCAGCATCTGATCAAGGTTCTCTGCCTGCTCCAGGTGGGAGTAAAAGGATTGTCAGGTTCTCTACCTACTCTAAGAGGTAGTAAAAGGATTTTTTGGTTCTCTACCAACTCGAGGAGGGAGTAAATGGATTGTTTGGTTCTCTATTTTCACCAGGAGGGAGAAGAAGGATTTAAGGTTCTTTGCCTCACCTTATCGATGGAAAGATTTTGTAAGGGCTTCTCCGCCTTACTGTGGCAAAAGGAGAGACACTAACTGATTAGTGCAATACGTGGAATGGGAGGTTCTAGGGAGTGGACATAGATAAGATTTGACCGAACCACTATAAATCTGCTGTGTTCTTTCTATTTATTTTTTGCATTTATTTTTAATTATTTTTTTGATCTGATATATGTTTAAAATCTCTATTTTTGGTTATTTGCTTCCGCATAAATTATTTGGGTTGGAAATATTCAAAAAGATTTTAAAAAGATTTTTCTTTTGCTTAAAGAATTTTTAGAATACCAATTCAACCCCCCTCTTTGTTAGCCTCAGGCTAGTTCTACAAGCTTTAACCACCTTCATGAACTTTCACGTGGTATCAGAGTAGGATTCATAAAATTAAGTTTTAGAAAACTTTTGAATTTCGATCAATGACTAACTTTTGTAATCGTAATACTATGGAAGGATATTCAATCACATAACCACCTCTATTTGATAATATACCTTTTGATTTTTGGAAAACTCGCATGTCCACCTTTTTATAATCAATTGATTATTGCATGAGGATATTAGTTAAAGAAGGTTATTCTACATCTTTTAGATTAATCGAGGGCATCAAAATGGAATTAAATTTTGCTAAATGCACTTTAGTTGGTAGAGATTTAGCATAATTGAATGCCAAATGTCTGAATTATTTCTTTTGTGCATTGAAATTTGAGGATTAATACGTGTCTCTACTTATTCTATTGGTAAAGAAATTTGGGATATATTTTGCATAACTTATGAAGGAACAACTGAAGTTAAATAATCTAGGCTGAATATTTTGCTTCATGACTACGAACCCTTTTGCATAAAACCTAGTGAATCAATTTCTGACATGTATACTAGGTTTACTCAGATTGTTACTTCTTTACATTCCTAAGGAAGAAAACTTATGAACTATGAAAAAGTGAATAAAATTTTAAGATGTTTACCTTTCTCCTTTGATGCAAAAATTAATATCATTACTGAATCTAAGGACTTGAATATTTATTCAATTGATAACTTGATTACTAATTGCTTACGAGTAAGGAGTGAACTAAAGGCAGCATGGTGCAGGTGACAAGGAAAAGGAGAAAACTATAGCCTTGAAGGCTAATGATTCTGACACTGATATTTTTTGTTTTGATGATGTGGATATGGCTTTAATAATAAGGCAATTTAAGAGCTTCTTAAGGAAAAAATAAAAGCATCATCAGAAGTGAAATAAAGGTTAGAATAATAAGCATTCTAAAGTTTCCTCTGATGTTATTTGTTTTAAATGCAGGAAGGCAGGGCATCTGAAGTCAGATTGCCTAACTTTGAAGGCTCACCAAAGCAAGGAGAAGGGTGAGGAAAAATCTAAGTTCAAGAAGGACAAGAGAAAGATCTAAAAGGCTTTCTGGGCAGACTCAGCATCAGACTCCTCTGAAACTGAAGCAGAAGAGGTGATAACAAACCTGTATTTAATAGCTGATGATCATCTTGATCACTCTGATCAAGAAGAGGTATGCGAGCTTACATATGATCAATAATTTGATGTTTTTGAAACAATTCACTCTTCATATAAGAAGCTCAAGAAAGTACATGCTAGCCTTTAGGTTAAATTATTAAATATGTAGAAAGAGCATGAAATCCTAAGGAAAGATCATTCCACTATGGCTAGCAATCACATGGATTTACTAGATAAATTTGATTCTTTAAACAAAAATCATCTTGATTTAACTGCCAAACATGATTCCTTGCATGTTGATTTAGAAAAAGCTTTCAAAGAATTGGAAACTATTGCATGGAATATAGACTATAATGAGCATAAATTGAAACTAGAAGTGTCAAGCAATAAAAAGGTAAATGAGTTTCTAAGAGAAAAAAATATTGCATTAGAATAAAATAAAACACCACCCATACTTGAATAATTTTATAACCCATCAACAAAACATACATCAATCAAACCTAGGAAGATGCACCATAACCCAAATAGATTAGTAAACCCTTTTCCTGGTGTTAGATATTTTTCTTGTGGCATGCTAGGACATATCTCCCACACTTGCACCATTCACCGTAGAACATATTTGGTGTGGAGACCAAAATTACAAAATTTATAGTATAGCATGCATACATCTTATTCTTCTATTCATAACAAGGGACCCAAACCTATTTGGGTTCCCAAATCTAATGATGATTTTGTAGGTGTATTCTCACAAATGGTCTTGTGAGAGCATGTTGAACCTGGACAATGGATGTTCAAGGCATATGACTGGAGATTCAAATCAATTCATTTCGTTGGAGGATAGGATAGGAGGCAAGGTAACACTTGCAGCCAACACCACCAGGAGAGTGGTGGGATCAGGTACAATTGGTGATTCAAAAAATTTCATTATTGATAATGTTTTACTTATAGATGGAATGAAACACAATCTACTCAGCATCAGCTAGCTCTTTGATAAAGGCTTCAGTATAAAATTTTTACCAACTTATTGCATTATAAGCTTAAATGATAAAATTATTTTGTTGGGAAAAATGATAAATAATGTTTAGGTGCTCAATCTAAATTGCTTTAAAGCTGATATTGTTATTTGCTTAAAAATAATTGCTGATGAATCATGGTTGTGGTGTAGGAGATTATGTCATGCAAGTATAAAAAGCCTTAGGAAGATCAACCAAAAGACTTAGTGAGAGGTGTCCCCAAACTAGAGTTCACTAAGGATCACCTGTGTGATGCCTGTCAATTAAGAGAGCAAGTCAAATACTCCTTCCACTCAATCAAAGACTTTAACACTAGCCAACCCTTAGAAGTCCTTCACATGGATCTCTTTGGACCAGTCAGCATTTCAAGCTTCTGAGGGAAAGTCTATGGGTATGTGATAGTTGATGATTATTCAAGGTTTACTTGGGTTAGATTTCTATCTCATAAAAGTGAATAATTTGAGGAGTTTAGATCTTTTTTCACTTGGATTTAGAGGAAGCTAGGTTATGAGATTATAACAATTCATATTGACCATGGTAGAGAATTTTTCAATGAAAAATTTGAATCCTTCTATAAGGAGCACGGGATAAATCATAATTTTTTAGCTCCTAGGACCCCTCAGCAGAACTGGGTAGTTGAAAGGAAGAACTGGACCCTGGTAGAAGCTGCTAGAGCCATGTTAGCTGAATACTCACTTTCTAAATACATTTGGGTAGAAGTGGTGAATACAGCCTGTTATGTTCTGAATAGGGTAAATCTTAGATCTAAGCTGAACAAAACACCCTATAAAATTCTGAAGGGTAGGACACTCAACCTCTCTCACCTTCGTGTCTTTGGATATAAAGTGTTCATTCTAAATAATGGGAAGTCTCAACTAGGGAAGTTTGATCGAAAATCTAATGAAGGAGTATTCCTAGGTTACTTGGTGTTGGAAAATTCTATAGAGTATTTAACAAAAGAACATTGATAGTTGAAAAGACGACTCATATTATATTTGATGATTCTTATAATTCTGGAGGGTCTAGAGTAGAAGAAGAAGAGGTTGTAGAAGTTACCCAATGACTAGAATCTATAAATCTGGAGGAAAGAGTAGAACTTTATATTTTATTGCCTAAAGAATGGAGATATTCTTCAATTCATCTTAAAGAACTAATCTTAGGAGATCCATCTGAAGGTTTTAGAACTAGGCATAGACTTAAAAAAGAAGTAAACTACTCTGCCTTCATTTCAATGACCGAATCCACCAAACTAAATTAAGCCTTATCGGATGAATTCTTAATCCTAGCCATGTAGGATGAATTGAATCAGATTGTAAGGAATGATGTTTGGGAGCTAGTTGAAAGACCTAAGGACCAGAGTGTGGTAGGAACCAAATGGGTTTTTAAGAATAAAATGATTGATTCTGATGTGGTGGTTAGGAATAAGGCAAGATTAGTGGCTAAGGGGTACAACCAAATAAAAGGGATTAATTTTGAGAGAACTTTTCCCATGTAGCTTGATTAGAAGCCATTAGAGTGCTACTAGCCTTTGCCTATTATAAGGGATTTAAGTTTTTCTAAATGGATGTAAAGAGTGCCTTTTTAAATGGGGTAATAAAAGAAAAAAGTGTTTGTAGAGCAACACCCAAGCTTTGAGAATTTCCAATTTCCAAATCATGTTTTCAAATTAAAAAAGGCTTCGTATGGACTAAAACAGGCACCCAGGGCATGGTATGAGAGGCTTAGCATATTCCTACTGGAAAGAAAATTGGTTAATGGGAGCGTAGTCACCACCCTTTTTTTGAGGAGAGTAGGAGATGAATTACTCATTATCTAGATCTATGTTGATGATATACTGTTTGGATCTTCCGATAAAAATTTATATGATAATTTTTCTAAAATAATGAGTAGGAATTTTAGATGAGTGTGATGGGAGAATTGTCCTACTTTTTGGGGTTTAGTATAAGGCAAATGGATAATAGAATTTTTCTTAATCAATCAAAATACTTTAAAAACATCTTCAAGAAATATGAAATGGATAAAGCCAACCCAATAAACACTCCCATGATCTCTAGTGTTCAATTAGATAAAGACTCAAAAAAAAATAGTTGATTAAAAGAAAGGTAGAGAAATAATTGGATCACTGCTTTAATTGACTACTAGTAGACCTGATATTATGTTTAGTATTTATCTATGTACAAGATTTCAGATTGATACAAAAAGAGTCCCACCTGACTTCTATTAAGAGATTTCGTAGATATCTCTTAGGGACTCAAGACTTAGGAATTTGGTATCCTAGGTATAGCACTTCTGTTGAAATCATTGGATATTCTGATTCAAATTTTAGAGGAAGCCGAGTTGATAGAAAAAGCACCTCTGGGATATGTCAATTCATAAGAAAATCCTTAGTCTCTTGGTCCAATGAAAAATAAAACTCAGTTGCCCTGTCCACTGCTGAAGCTGAGTATAAAGCCTTAGAAAGTTAAGTAGCCCAGGTCCTTTGGCTATAGCAACAAATTCTAGATTTAGGCCTTTCTGTAGGCATAATTCTAATCCTATGTAATAACACTAGTACCCTCTGTATTTCTAAGAACTCAATCTATCACTCCAGGACGAAATACATAGACATCAGGCACAACTTCATTAGGGACCATGTTACCAAAGGAGACATAGAACTACACCATATAGCCACTGCATACCAACTTGCAGATATCTTCAAAAACCACAGGCCTTTGAAATCTTTAGCACCTTAAGAACCAAATTAGGCGTGTTAAATATTCATGCTTGAAAAAGATGCAATGTATCTATGTTTTTATTTTTCTTATTTTGTGTATTTGTTTATTTCTTTCTATAAGTTTTATTATGTCTGTCTTTTTTGCCAGGCTTTTTTTATTTGTTGATTTCCCTTTTGAATTTTTGCTTTATGCTTTTGATTTCTCGTTGTTGTTTTCAATTTTAAAATCAGATCACTGCTCACTTCTGCTGATGAACTTTCTTTTTAAATAAGATTTTTGCCTTTTTTTAGTTAGAAGCCTGTAAGCAGAGTTTGACTTCTCTAAAATAGTTAGGAAGAAATATTAATGATTATTTCTCTTCCTCTAACTCATTTAATGGTGTTTGGACTTTTAAATAGAGATCTATTTTATCTTCCCACAGTAATGTATCTCATACGAGTAGTGTTCCAAATCATTGAATCACTCTTGTATTTTCTTAATCAGGTGATTCATTTATTATATGAGAATGATTGTATTTTATGGTTTACTTTTCCTTATTTAAGAGAGTGAGTTTTTATTCTCTTATATTTGGAAGATAATCTCATAACTGAGAGTCTTCTAGAGGTAATGAAAGAAAGGAGGCTAACAAAAGATATACAAAGTGCGCCAATTAAATTAAAAAGAGGCATAAAATGAGCCCAACACTGAAAAGATATGCAATGTTTGCCAATTAATTATAAGATACACATAATGTGTCAAAAATTAAAATATGCACAAAGTGTGCCAAATAACTAAAAGAAAGGTACAAAATGAGCCCACAAAGAAATAAGCTTCCTTCTCTTTCAAATCCATAAAAATGTTAGAAGAATCTTTGTGCCACTTAATATTTTCAAGCACTTAAGATTGAAAATCATGATTTTTTATTCTTTACTTTGCAATACTATTTTATCAGATATCTTTCTGAAACAAAGTTTGAAAGGATCACTTTTTCTCATCTAATTTCTTTTCTTCTAAATTAGATATTTGTTTAAAAGGAATTTGAACCTGTAAGGTGTCCGAGGTATGGTTTACAAAAATCAAATTTTTAACTTTTTTTGGATTTCAGCATTATCGATTTATTTCTTTCAAGTTTTTAAATTTAAATTTGAGGTAAAAAAATTATCATTCATTGGAGCTGATCAACTAAAAAAAAAATCTGTTTTTGCTCTTTTTGTTATTTTTGTTATATTTTTCATTTATTTTTATTATTTTTCCTTATTTTTTTATTTTTTAGGACATCTTTTGATCAACTCTATCCATTCTCAAAATTTTTAATTTTTTTGTTCACATCATCCTGGATGATACCATCAATTCATTATTCACCTTCCATCCAATGGTTGATCTATACCTATTATTGGTGATCGTCCTTAACAATTTCCCAATTATCCTGGTCGATCTACATGGCAAAAATAGTTGGACGATTTGAATGAAGGTTAGTACGATCCATAATGACTCATTATCCTAGACGATCCACATGTTCATCCTGGATGATTGAGACGGTCAATGATCGTATGGACTAACTCCTCATGTTGATTGTTTGTGTCTAATCATCCAAGATGATGCCTGATTATCCTGGATGATATGACCACCTTTTTGACCAATCATTCTAGATGAATTATTGCTCCAGATCATCCCGGATGATATCTCGATCGTCTTGGACTATGTGGTCGATCCTATTTAAACAAATGATTTTAATTGGTTTCTTCATTCCAAAATCCTTCAATTCCTCCTCTCCTTCACTCAAACTCTCAATTCTTCAATATGCCTGGTGGTAAACATTCCAAAATATAGACAGGAAGTTTCTCTAGGGGAACTATTGACTCCCGATTTGCTGAAGCAGCAAATTAAGCTGCTTATGCTCGTTACAAGTCTACAGGGATTACTCCATTCAAAGTGGTAAATCCAAATGTTGTAACGTCTAGGGTACTTGATCTCTTTGCCCATATAAGTCTTAATTTCATTCTGACCCACCCTCGCTCCCCCCTACGATTCTGAACTTCTTTTTGAGTTTTTTGCCAGTCTCAAAATTAATTCCACATATACTTCACTTCAATCCTATGTGAACACATGACCCATTAAAATTACCTATCGGGACCTACATAAACTCATTCACCTTTCCACCATTGGAGACAAGATTCACATCATGCTCATCAATCTTGAACTAATTGGAGTCATGTTAATACCCTTCTTAGGAAAATAAATGCTCTTTTTCATGACTCTATAACCAATTCCTTAGTAAAGGATACTCGGACCATCCAGTATATTCTTAAAACTTCCATTATTCCTAAAGCTGGGGATCATATTCACATCACTCCCATCCTTTCTCCCACCACTTACTTTATAATGGCTCATAGAGATTTTAATGCCACCAATCTCCTAATCAGATATATTGAACATCTCACTAGCATTAGGGATCCCAGCCACAGGAGAAAACGAAATCTAGCTTTAGGACACATCATTACTTATGTCCTTGGAACCAAGTATAACCTTTAATATCCTAACCCACCAGATTACTAACCTACCTTTTACTCCATTAACTCCTTCATCTTCCTCCACAGTGTTGATATTATCTACATCATGACCCATTCTAGAGATTTTGATGATAACAAATATATGCTTGGATATTTTAATTTGTGTATTAAGTATTTCAGGTGTAATGATTTGATGGATGTACATGATAATTATTTATATGAGATTTGCATTGCACAAATCAAGTTTAACCGAAATTTGAGCTAAAAGAACTCAAGATGGACCAAGATGGAAAGCTTGAAGATTTTTATGTTATCGTAGTAGTATGTTAGTAGTTCATGAGTATTTACTTGCATGGTTTAATTTGCTCACAATTTAAATATCTATCTAAATGATTTATATACATATAATTAATTAAGGATAATAAGCTTAATGTAGAATTCTATATGATTCCTTAATTAAATTTTATATGTTTCATTAATTATATAGACTATATCAAAAATGCAAAGATACTTAATTTAGAAAATTAAATGTAATAAGTTTATGTAATAAAATTTTTATTATGTATTCATTTTAAATTGACTTGTCTCATATCACTTTACTAATGAATGATTAATTTAATCTAAATTATATCATATTATTATATGGATATTCAATATATCTTTAAATATTTAAAAATGTGCATAAGTTGTTTATTTTGGTAAATATGATACTATTTTAATTGAAACCTGACCTAATTTTTATTACGTTAGATTGCTTAGATTCTGTCGATATAAATTGATAGGTTATATGACCCATTTTGAGCTATATTTAATCTATGATGATTTTCTAAACATTAGCTGATTTTAATATTATTTGATGGGTAGCCATTTTTACCTTATTTTGGATGTATATGAAGACTTTTGGACTTATCCATGTTACTAGCCATTTGATAACCATTTGAAACTTATATTTCTTTAATATAAAAATATTTTTTATCAAATATAATATTTTTAGATGATAAAGTAATATTAGATTAATAGTTTTATTCAAATTTGGCTTTACTTACCCTTTTTTCTTTAAATTCCCCATGTCCTCTTCATATGAGGGCTATTCAAGAGAGAAACTCCTGCATTTTTCTCCATTCCTTTCTTCTTCCTTACATGCTAAATATTGAGAGGAGAAACTTTGATTTTTATTCCAAGAGCTCTTTTCATTTGCAAGATCAAATTCTTGGTTGGAAAGCTTTAATGCACTAAATCCTGTAATGTCTCTTGGAGTTCTTGTTTGTTTTCTTTTCCTAAATTTTTACTTACTATTATTTTAGTTTTTCACCATATATTTTTTCTTAAAAATATTTCTTATTTGATGAAATACTTTTTGAGAATGCTATATTAAGTTTTTCTTTGCTAAATCTTTTAAATCCATAAAGATAACAAAGCAAGTATTATTATTTCATTTTAGGTAGCGTAGATTTGCATTTCAAATCTAATTTTTTTAAAAAGTATTATGTTATTTAAAGAGTTATAGTTTAAATCAGTAAGAAAAATATTCTTATTTAATATGTTATTCATATTTTTATTAAAATATAAATCTATCTTAAAGTGAGAAAATTTTATATTCCATTTGCAAGTAATGAGGTGATTAAAATTAATTTGTAAGATCACCTCAAATATTGTGATCATTTCATTAGAAAATAGCTTTAAAATTATTTTAATTACCTTCTTTTATTAAAAATTTTAAGAACCCCAATTCACCCCCCCCTCTTGGGGTGCTATAGTTATCCAACAATTGGTATCAGAGCCTTGGCTCTTTTTATTTTGCCTTAACATCCTAGAGTAGATCCACTTATAAGCTATAGCACAAGATTTTCCTAAGGGTTCACTTCCCGAAGGACAATCCACTCATCGACCACCTTTGTTAGATAACATTCCTTTTAATTATTGGAACAATAGAATTATTACAATCTTAAGAGGACAAGACTCGTATGTGACACATGCTTACACACCAATATCATACACCCACTAAAGAAATCAATGGAATTAAAATTGAAAAATATTTTGATGAATGAACTACATTAGAGAGGAAATTAGATGAGTTAAATGCTAGGGCATGTAATACTTTGCATTGTGTACTTTTTCCAGATGATTATATGAAAATTTCTATGTTAAATTCTGCAAAAGAAATTTGGGATAAATTAATTATAACTTATGAAGGTACTAGTGAGGTTAGAGATGCACAGATAAATAGACTTGTTCATGAATATGAATTATTTTGCATGTCTCCTTCTGAATTTATTTTTGATATGTATACAAGATTTATGAAAATAATAAATACATTACATTCTCTTGGAAGAATATATAAGAATCAAGACTTAATCTATAAGATTCTTAGATGCCTTCCCAACGAATGTGATACTAAAGTAACTGTAATTAGTGAGGCAAAAGATTTATCTACTTATCCACTTGATCAGCTTTTGGGTTCTTTGATAGCACATGAACATATTATAGCTCAGAGGGATAAGTTGGATAGCTCTTCTAAGAAAGAGAAGGAGGAAGGCGAAACCATTGCCTTACAGGTTGATGATAATAATGAACCTAGTTCATCAAGCTCTAATGAAGATAGCGATGAGGTGGCCATACTTTCAAGAAGACTTGAAAACTTACTAAGAAAGAAAAATCAAAGGTACAAGAAATCTAAAAATTATAAATTTCAAACTAAGAAATTTCCAACAGGAGAAGGGATTATTTGCTACCATTGCAAGAAGCCTGAACATATAAGAGGAGATTGTCCAGATCTTATTGATTCAAAGAAGAAAGATATGGATATAGAAAAAAGGAGTGACAAGAAAGAAAAGAAATATTTCAAGAAGAAGAAGAAGGCTCTATGGGCCAACCCAGATTCAGACGAATCAAGTTCATCAGATGAAGAGGTGAACATTTGCCATATGGCAAGAGAAGAATCTGACTGTGATTCTCAAGAGAAATGTAATGATATATCTTATGAAGAGTTAGATGAGGCATTTAATGAATTAGTTGTTGAATATAAAAAATTAAAAAGAAAATATAATATTTTAGAAAAAGAGCATAAAAATTTAGATATGCTTTTTAATGATTTAAAAAATAAAAGTGATAATTTAAAAAATAAAAGTGATGATTTTAAAAATAAAAATAGTTCTTTATTAGATCGTTCTTTGCTTGTGTGTAAACTTGAAAGAGAAAATATTCTATTAAAAGCAAGACTAGATTTATGCATAAAATCACAAGTTCATTATAAATTTTCATCTAACATAACATCAAATAAAAATTCTACTTATATGTCACAAAGACATCATGCTAAGCCATATGCAAACACTAATATTTGGTGTAATTATTATGGTAGAAAAGGACACATCTCATTTGATTGTTATGCTCATAGATCACAAAATGCTAAAAAATCATCTTTTGTATGTATTCTAAAAAATATAAGTTCTTCTTATACCATACATAATAAATATCATACTACTCATTTAGAATATGGACCTAAAAATATTTGAGTTCCAAAAGTTAACATTTGATTTTCTTTTGTAGGAATGCCTTCAAAGTAAAATCAATGAAGGCATGCGGTATTTGGACAGTGGATGTTCAAGACATATGACAGGCGATAAAGAAAAATTCTCTACATTAGAACCAAGTAATGGGGGATATGTCACATATGGAGATAATGCAAAGGGAAAGATTGTTGGCATTGGATCTATATGTAAGAAGTCTATTACTTTAGAAAAAGTCTTATTTGTTTCTGATTTAAAACATAACTTAATATCAATTAGTCAATTATGTGATAAAGGTTTAAATGTTTCATTTTATGCTTCACATTACATTATTAGAAATAATGAAACTATTTTGCTTATTGGAAATAAACATAAAAATATTTATTTAATTGATTTAGAGAATATAAATGATATTAATTTAATTTACTTTGCATAAATTCTACAAATGATGATGCTTGATTATGGCGTAGAAGGCTATGCCATGCCAATATTCATACTTTAAATAAAATTTCTAAACTTGATTTAGTAGTTGGTTTACCAAAAATTAATTTTCATTTGGATTTTATATGTGATGCATATATTCATAGTAAACATATGAAAAGTTCATTCAAGAGTAAAAATATAGTTTCTACAAGTAGACCTTTGGAATTTTTTATATATGGACTTATTTGGACCAATTAAATAACTAGTTTAGGTGGTAAAAATTATAGATTTATTATAGTAGATGATTATTCATGATACACTTGGGTGTTATTCTTAGCTAATAAAAATAATGCATTTGATGATTTTAGAAAATTTATTAAGTATATTTAGAGAGAACAATATTATTTGATTCATAGAATTCAAACAGATCATGGTGTAGAATTAGACATAATTTTTCAGCTCCTAGGACTCCTCAACAAAATAGTATAGTGGAAAGAAAGAATCGTACTTTGGTAGAATTAGCAAGATCAATATTAGATGAATAAAAACTTCCAAAGTATTTTTGGGCAGAAGCAATAAACACAGCATGTTATGTTACTAATAGAGTTTATTTAAGACCTATTATTAAAAAGACCCCTTATGAAATATTTTTTAGAAAGAAACCTAAGATTAGTCATTTACATATTTTTGGTTGTAAGTGTTTTATTTTAAATAATGACAATGATCCTTTAGGTAAATTTGATAGTAAATCTGATGATGGTAGATTCTTAGGATATTTAATTTTTGGAAAATTTTTTCGAGTTTTTAATAAGAGAAAATTAATTGTTGAAGAATCCGTTCATGTAATTTTTGATGAAAATCCTATAGATTTAATAAGAAATGATTTGAATGATGATGATATTGAGAATATAAAGAAAATAAATTTGGAGAAAAAAGAGGATGATTCATTGCCTAAAGAATGGAGATATAATAGAAATCACCCAAAAGAATTAATAATTGGTGATCCTTCTCAAGGTGTTAAGACTAGAATATTCTGCATTTCTATCAAAAATTGAACCTAAAAATATAGATGAAGCTTTACAAGATAATTTTTGTATAATTGCTATGGAAGTGGAACTTCACTAATTTGTAAGAAATGATGTTTGGGAGTTAGTCCCAAGACCTCATGATCAAAATATAATTGGAACTAAATGGGTATATAAAAATAAGCTAGATGACTCAGGAAGTATTATTAGAAATAAAACTATTTTAGTTGCACAAGGGTACACACAAATAGAAGGAATTAACTTTGAAGAATCTTTTGCACCCGTAGCAAGACTAGAGGCCATTAGATTACTCCTTGCATTTGCTTATTTTAAGGACTTTAAACTTTTTCAAATGGATGTCAAAATTACATTTTTGAATGGGTATATTGATCAAGATGTATTTGTAGAACAACTACTAGGTTTTGAAAGTATTAATTCTCCTAATCATGTGTATAAATTAAAGAAAGCATTGTATGGTTTAAAATAGGCTCCACATTCTTGGTATGATAGGTTAAGTAACTTTTTAATTGAACATAATTTTAGAAAAGGAAAGGTATATAGAACTCTTTTTATCAAAAATATTGGAGATGAATTGATTATTATGCAAATTTATGTTGATGATATATTATTTGGAAGTACAAATGAGAGTTTGTGTCATGAGTTTTCCTATTTAATGTCAAAGGAATTTAAAATGAGTATGATGGGAGAACTCACCTTTTTCTTAGGACTTCAAGTAAAAAAACTAAAGTGGCACATTCATATGTCAAACCAAATATATAAATGAATTATTAAAAAAGTTTGATATGAAAAGATTCAAATTGAGTAAAACTCCTATAAGCCCATCAACTAGACTTGATTTAGATGAATCAAGAAAACCAATAGATCAAAAGCTAGATAGGAGTATGATAGGTTCACTTTTGTATCTTATTGCTAGTAGGCCTGATATTATGTTTGCCATATATTTGTGTGCAAGATTTCAAACTAATCTTAAAGAATCACACTTAAAAGCAGTTAAGAGAATATTTGAATGCGGAAGCTAGTAGTTCGTTCACAACAACAATATTGGTGACATAATTTATGAATTTCACAATACAAGATCAAGATCAGAATTTTTCACCAAGCAATTAAAACTATAAATAAAATGCGTGAAAAGTAAAGAGCGATAAAAAGGAAAAGGCACACTAAAGATTTTTATAGTGATTCGGTCACTTTACCTACGTCCACTCCCCGGAGTCCTCCAGTCCGGGATTTGCACTACTAAAAGTTGACTCTCTTTTTGCTCCCACAGCAAGGCGGAGAAGCCTTTACAAGACTCACTTTCACCTTCCCCGGTGTGGCGGAATACCAAGCGCTATGTCACCCTCTTGGTGATGGCAGCGAACCTTCTCCTTTTTCTTCCTCCTGGAGATGGCAGAGTACCTTGATGATGTTGATCTTGAAGCCTCTCTTCCCTAGAGAACTTTCCCAAGACTCCCAAAAGCCACAAGAGGAGCAAAGCATGCAGCTAGCTTGGAGCCACCGTGTGATCCCCTCACACTCCTTCTCTCTCATGCTCAAGCTCACATTCACCTTCCTCTCACAAGCCCTGGATCTATCCAAAGAAAACTTCTCTCTCAAGAGTCCCTTCCTCTCTCAATGCCTCTCACAGTAACAAGACAGACTAACAACACTCAATTAAAAATTTTAAAGTTCTTTTTAAATTAGGCTTCAGAAAGCCCTAAAAATTTCAACATTTTTGTCTCTATTCATACAGTACGACATAACATCGTACAGTACGATCAGTTCAAAGATAGCTTCATCCCGTACGAGCACAGATAAACTGTTCTCAAATTCTATAAATATCGTACTGTACGATAGGTATATCGTAAAGGATGATCATGTTGATTTCAACTATTCGTACAGGATGATCTATGGGATGATCTCTGGGATGAGCAAATTCATCTCTGACTATCGTCCAGCACTGCACTATTCGTACAATATGATTAGTTCATTTTCAGGATATCATCCAGTATGATATGGATATCATCCAGGATGAATAGAATAAAAAACCTTAGTTTCGTCTGATACGATCAAAGGGACGAATGAAATTGTCTCTAACTATCGTACGGTATGATATAACATCATATAGTATGATCTGATTTAATTAAGAAACCAAGGTTTTATTTCCTGATTACGGGAGATAATTTTGGTAAATATTCAAATAATCGTACCGTACGATCTAGATCATACAGTACAAATAGTTCATAAAATCAAAATTATAAACTTACCAAACTTATTCTGGCGGCTAGGGTTTTTCAATTGAACCTAATTATACAGTATGATTACCATCGTACAATATGATTAAGTTACAGAACTAATCAATCAAAATTAACCGTTAGCCTGAGTATTAATGATCCATTGTACAATACGATTGAAAATCATACAGTATGATAAGTTAAACAAAAATTTAACATAAAACAAATCTCCCTCTGTGTGTGTGTATGGTTGCTCCTTTTACATGCATGCTTTTGTAGCAGACTCAAGAAAATAAAAATAAAGAAAATAGAAATTACAAGTTTTTAAATATCCTATTCTACCCAGTTTGAGTCTCCAGCAAACTTGAGCGGTATGTATCTGACCTGAAATGTTAGTGCTCATAGACAAAGATAAACATTTATAATCTTAAAGGAAGTCCATATAAATTCAGTAAGTATTAGTTGTCACCATCAAAATTAAGTACTCGGGATCCTGAATTTTAACAGTTAGGCTTATGGTATCAAAAAAATTTATTATCATGTAATTAGTTACATATTCTGATGCAGACTATGCTGGTTGGAAGGTTGATAGAAAGTATATCTGGAACATGTTAATTTTTTAGATCATCACTCATTTCTTGGTCTTCTATAAAATAAAATTCTGTCTCTTTATCCACTGCTGAAGCAGAGTACATAGCTGTAGGTAGTTGTGTAGCTCAAGTTTTATGGCAAAGGCAATAATTAGAAGATTTTGGAATTAAGCTTAAAAATGTTCCCATTAAATGTGATAACACAAGTGTTATTAGTTTAATAAAAAATCCTATACAATATTCGTGAACTAAACACATAGAGATTAGATATCATTTTATTAGAGATCATGTTAGTAAAGGTGATGTGGATATAGATTTTATAAACACTGATTCTCAAATAGCTGATATTTTTTACAAAACCTTTAGCTAAAGGGAGATTTTGTATATTAAGATGTATTCTTGGAATGTTAGACCCTAACATTTAAATCTCTTATTTCTTTTATTCTTTTTGATGTTGTCAAAGGGGGAGAAGAATTATATATGTTGGTCATAATTCTTTTTACATGCATATATTTAGGGGGAGAATTATTCTTTTAATGAATTAGCATTCAAAATCTAATTTTTCAATTATTATATATTTTTTCTAATGCTTAAAAGTTATGATAAAAGATTAATTTACACCTTTATTATAACTATACCCAACATAAGTTTGTCATCATCAAAAAGGGGGGATTGTTAATATTATCTACATCATGACCTATTCTAGAGATTTTGATGATAACAAATATATACTTGGATGTTCTAATTTGTGTGTTAAGTATTTTAGGTGTAATGATTTGATGGATGTATATGATAATTATTTATATGAGATTTGCATTGCACAAATCATGTTTAATCAAAATTTGAGCTAAAAGAACTCAAGATGGACCAAGATGGAAAGATTGAAGATTTTTATATTATCGTAAGAGTATGTTAGTAGTTCATCAGTATTTACTTGCATTGTTTAATTTGCTCACAATTTAAATATCTATCTAAATAATTTATATATATACATATATTATTAATTAAGGATAATAAGCTTAATGTAGAATTCTATATGATTTATTAACTAAATTTTATATGCATCATTAATTACATAGAATTTATCAAAAATACAAAAATACTTAATTTAGGTAATTAGATGTAATAAGCTTATGTGGTAAAATTTTTATTATATATTCATTTTAAATTGACTTATTTCATATCAATTTACTAATATATGATTAATTTAATTTAAATTATATCATATTATTATATGGATATTCAGTATATCTTTAAATATATAAAAACGTGCATAAGTTATTTATTTTGCTAAATATGATAATATTTTAATCAAAACGTGGCTTAAGTTTTATTACGTTAGATTGTTTGGATTCTGTAGATATGAATTGATAGGTTATATGACTTGTTTTAAGCTATATTTAATTTATAAAAATTTTCTAAACATTAGCCGATGTTAATATTATTTGCTGGGTAGCTACTTTTGCCTTGTTTTGGATGTATATGAAGACTTTTTGACTTATCCATGTTACTAGCCATTTTATAGCCATTTGGAACTTATATTTATTTAATATAAATAAATTATTTATCAAATATAATATTTTTAGATTATAAATTAATATTAGATTAATAGTTTTATTAAAATATGGCTTTACTTACCCTTTTTCTTGAAATACCCCTCATCCTCTTCATATGAGGGCTATTTAAGAGAGAAACTCCAGCATTTTTCTCCATTCCTTTCTTCTTCCTTACATGCTAAATATTTAGAGGAGAAACTTTGATTTTCTTTCCAAGAGCTCTTTTCATTTGCGAGATCAAATTCTTGGTTGGAAAGCTTCAACGCACTAAATCCTATAACGTCTCTTGGAGTTCTTGTTTGTTTTTTTTTCTAAATTTTTTCTGGCTGTTATTTTAGTTTTCACCATATATTGTTTTTTTAGAAATATTTCTTATTTGATGAAATACTTGTTGAGAATGCTATATTAAGTTTTTCTTTGCTAAATCTTTTAAATCCATAAAGATAACATAGCAAGTATTATTATTTTCTTTTACGTAGCATGGATTTGCATTTCAAATCTAATTTTTTTAAAAAAGTATTATATTTTTTAAAGAGTTCTAGTTTAAATCAGTAAAAAAATATTTTTATTTAATATACTATTCATATTTTTATCAAAATATAAATCTATCTTAAAATGAGCAAATTTATATTTCATTTGCAAGTAGTGAGGTGATTAAAATTAATTTGTAAGATCACCCCAAATATTGTTGTCATTTCATTGGAAAATAGCTTTAAAATTATTTTAATTGCCTTCTTTTATTAAAAATTTTAAGAACCCCAATTCACCCTCCCTCTTGGGGTGCCATAGTTATCCAACACACAGTACTTGCCTTCATCCAGAGAGTAGGGAGGATGTGGGAGAAGAAGAAGAACCTATTTTTTCCCCTATTCCTATTCACTAGCAGTCCCATATCGATTAGCTGGTGGAGAGATTTAATAAGTGGGAGGCCAGGTTTGACTCCTATGTAGTTGCATAGGAGCAGCAATATATAGAGGATGTTGCTATTTTTAATGCCTATGTAGCCCAACATTAGCAATAGCACGACCTAGATATGACCTGGTTTGGGGAGCAATTTTCTTCCATTCACAGTCACTTTCAGCCACAACCACTACCTCCTCTACCTGATCAGGGTCATTCTTACTTTTAGTTTGCTCAGTATTTTTGAGTAGTGCTTGTACTGATGTTTTATTATGTACTTTATTCTATTTTGTGTTTTGCCTCTTTTTGGTGATGTCAAAAAGGGGAGTAGTGTATTATTTGTCTTATTTTAGTGAAATTTACCATGCTCTATTTCTATTCCTATTTTCTAAGTATTTTTATTTAATTAAAATAAAAAATAAAATAAAAAATGAAAAATGATGATTTGAAATTTCTAATAAATAATGTTTGCCATCAATAAAAAGGGAGAGATTGTTGCAAATCTGGATACAGGTACTGTGATTTTGATGATAACAAATATTATTTCCTTTATATTACAGTCATTGCATATTTGTTTTTAGCTGCCTTACCTACTAACTTTTTTAGGTCTACAAAGTTCATTTGCAAGCAAGCTCAAGATTGGGTAGAATAGGACTGAGTCAGTCTATAAGTTTAATTCCAATACAATTTTTACCTTTTCTTGTGTCAAATGTATTATGATGGATCATAAAGCTAAGTAACCTTGCACACACACACTCAGGGGGAGAAATTTGGTGAGTTTGAGAGTTCTTCTATTTTTTATCATATTATACAAGACGATCCTAAATTGTTCTGGATGATCAGTTTAAAAAAGAAAACCCGAATTAGGGCTTATATGCCAAATAAACTTAATTAAGGCAATCGTCCTAGATGATTCTATCATCTTATAGAATGATATGCATCAATCAAAAAATCTAGCCACCAGACATGATTTAGGCAAGTTTGATAATTAAAATTTTGTCCTATTCATACAGGACAATCCTTATCCTCCTGGATGATTCATGATAATCACACCTAAAATAATCCTGTGTTTAGGGATTTTAGTATGATTATATTGAATGATCATATCGTATAAGACGATCCATGATTTTTCTTCTCAACATACTGGACATCCCGAACTATTTATCAAGATGATATTCTTTAATTTGAATTAATCATACAGGACAATCGTAAGATCGTTTGGGATGAAAAGTGCATTTGTTCTAATCAGCCTGGACATCCCGAATGATTGTCAGGATGATATTCTTTGATTTGAACTAATCGTACAGGATGATCGTAAGATCGTTTGGGATGATAAGTACATTTTTTTTTCTAATCAGCCTGGATGTCCTGAATGATTTGTTAGGATGATAACTATGTTTTGAATTAATCATCCAGGATGTTCACAAGATCATCTGTGATGATTAGTACATGATTATTGCTCAAATTATATAGGCAACACAGATCGTCGTGCCTGGACGGGCTAATTTGCACTGATCATATAGGACGATATACATATCATCCTTGATGATATTGTCAGCAAGTTGAAATTAGGGCACTCTTTGAAGACTCTCTATTTTAACTCTTTTAATTATCTCTTTAGATAATCTTTTGCCACTTTTCTAACCTAAGAGAGCTTATAGGAGAGGGAGAGTTTGGGGGAGAGAGAGAGGGTATTCTGAGGGGGGGTTAATTAGGGGATTCATAAAGGTTGCTCCAAGCAAGGATTTGATCATCTTCTTCCTTCTTAATCCTATGTTCCTTGGTGTCTCTGATGAGACGATCATAAATATCAATCAAGGTTCTCTGCCTACTCTAGGTGGGAGTAAAAGGATTGTAAGGTCCTCTGCCAACTCCAAGAGGGAGTAAAAGGATTTTATGGTTCTCTGTCAACTCAAGGAGGGAGTAAAAGGATTGTCAAGTTCTCTACCTTCGCCAGGCGGGTGAAAAGGATTCAAGGTTCTTTGCCTCATTGGGTCGATGGAAAGATTTTGTAAGGGCTTCATTGCCTTGCTGTGGGGGCAAACAGAGAGACACTAACTGATTAGAGCAATACTTAGAATAGGAGGTTCTAAGGACTGGATATAGGTCAGATTTGACCGAACCACTATAAATCTGCTGTATTCTTTTTATTTATTTTTCTGTATTTATTTTCAATTATTTCTGTGATCTGATCTGTGTTGAAATCTCTATTTTTGGATATTTATTTCTGCTTAAATTATTTGTGTTGAAAATTTTTAAAAATGTTTCAAAAAGATTTTTCTTTTGTTTAAAGAATTTTTAGAATACAAATTCACCCCCTCTTGGTTAGCCTCAGGCTAGTTCTACAAGGTTTAACCACATTCACGAACTTTCAAGTGGTATCAGAGCGGGATTCATAAAATCAAGTTTTAGAAATCTTTTGAATTTTTATCAATGGCTAATTTTGGTAATCATAATATTGCAAAAGGATATTCAATCACACAACCACCTCTATTTGATAATATACCTGTTTATTTTTGGAAAACTCGATGTCTACCTTTTTATAATCAATTGATTATCACATGTGGATGTTAGTTAAGGAAGGTTATTCTGCTCCTTTTATATTAATTGATGGCATCAAAATTAAATTACTTTTTACTGAATGGACTTTAGATGATAGAGATTTAGCACAACTGATTGCTAAATATCTAAATTATTTCTTTTAGGCATTAAAATCTAAAGATTACATGCGTGTCTCTACTTATTCTGCTAAAAAAGAAAATTAGGATAGATTATACATAACTTATGAATGAACAACTGAAGTTAAATAATGTAGGATGAATATTTTGCTTCATGACTACGAACTCTTTCACATAAAACCTAATGAATCAATTTTTGAAATGTATACTTGGTTTACTCAGATTGTTACTTCTTTGCATGCCGTAGGAAGAGAACTTACGAACTATGAAAAGTGAAAATTTTTTTGAGATGTTTACCTTCTTTCTTTGATACAAAAATTACTGCCATTACTAAATCTATTGACTTGAATGTTTATTCAATTCATAACTTACTCAGATCACTAATTATTTATGAGCAAGGAGTGAACCAAAGGCAGCTTGATGCAGGTGCTAAGAAAAGGGAGAAAGTTGTAGCCTTGAAGGTTAATGATTCTGACACTGATATTTCTAGTTCTGATAATAAGGTGGCTTTAATAATAAGGAAATTTAAGAGCTTCTTAAGGAAAAAATAAAGGCATCATCAGAAGTGGAATAAAGGTAAGAATAATAAGTATTCTAAAGTTTCCTCTAATGTTATTTGTTTTGAATACTGGAAGCCAGGGCATCTGAAGTATGATTGCACAACTCTGAAGGCTCACCCAAAAAAGGAGACGGGTGAGAAAAAACCTAAGTTTAAGAAGGATAAGAAAAAGATCCAAAAGGCTCTCTGGGCAGACTTAGCATCAAACTCCTCTAAAATAAAGTAGAAGAGGAGGTAACAAACTTGTGTTTATTTACTGATGATCATCATGATCACTCTGATCAAGAAGAGGTATGTGAGCTAACATATGATTAATTATTTGAAGTTTCTGAAAGAATTCACTCTTCATATGGGAAGCTCAAGAAAGCATATGCTAGCCTCAAAGTTAAATTGTTAAAATCTACAGAAAGAGTATGAAATCCTAAGGCAAGTTCATTCCACTCTAGATGGATATTACATGACTTTACTAGATGAATTTGATTCTTTAAACAAAAATCATCTTAATTTTACTGTTAAATATGATTTGTTAAAAATATCGCATGTTAATTTAGAAAAAGCTTTCAAAGAATTAGAAAACTATTGCATGGAATATAGACTATAATGAACATAAATTTAAACTAGAAGTGTCAAGCTATTAAAAGGAAAATGAGTTTCTAAGAGAAAAAATTATTGCATTAGAATAATATAAAATAACACCCTTACTTGAATTTTATAACCCATCAACAAAACATGCATCAATAAAACCTAGGAAGATGCATCTTAACCCAAATAGATTAGTAAACTCTTTTCCTGGTGTTAGATATTTTTCTTGTGGCATGTTAGGATATATCTCCCACACTTGGACCATTCACCATAGAACATATTTGGTGTGGAGACTAAAATTGCAAAATTTACAGCATAACATGCATGCATCTTATTCTTCTATTCATAATAAGGGACCCAAACCGATTTGGGTTCCCAAATCTAACATTTGATGATTTTTTAGGTGTGCTTTCACAAAAAGCCTCTTGAGAGCATGTGGTACCTAGACAACAGATGTTCAAGGAAAATGAGTGGAGATATAAATCAATTCATTTTGCTAGAGGCCAGGATAGGAGGTAAGGTAAGACTTGGAGGCAACACTACCAAGAGAGTGGTGGGATCAGGTATAATTGGTGATTCAACAAATTTTATCATTAACAATATTTTGCTTTTAGACAGATTGAAATACAATCTACTTAGCATCAGCCAGCTCCATGATAAAGGCTTGAGCATAAAATTTATGCCAACTTATTGCATCATAAGCTTAAATGACCAAATTATTTTGCAGGAAAAGAAGATCAATAATATTTATATACTTAATCTAAATTGCTTTAAAGCTGATATTATTATTTGTATAAAAATAATTACTGATGAATCATGGCTATAGCATAGGAGATTATGTCATGCAAGTATGAAAAGCCTTAGGAAGATCACCGAAAAAGACTTAGTGAGAGGTGTCCATAAACTAGAGTTCACTAAGGACCACCTGTGAGATGCCTGTCAGTTAGGAAAGCAAGTCAAATTCTCCTTCCACTCAATCAAAGACTTTAACACTAGCCAACCCTTAGAAATCCTTCACATGGATCTCTTTGGACATGTCAGCACTTCAAGCCTAGGAGGGAGAGTCTACGAGTATGTGATAGTTGATGATTATTCAAGGTTAACTTGGGTTAGATTTTTATCTCATAAAATTAAATCATTCAAGGAGTTTAGATCTTTTTCCACTTAGATTTAGAGGAAGCTAGGTTGTGAGATTGTAACAATTCATAGTGACCATAATGGAAAATTTTAAAATGAAAAATTTGAATCCTTTTATTAGGAGCAAGGGATAGATCATAATTTTTTAGTTCCTAGGACATCTCAGTAGAACAAAGTAGTTGAAAGGAAGAATTGGACCATGCTAGAAGCCACTAGAGCCATGTTAGTTGAATACTCACTTTTGAAATACTTTTAGGTAGAATCGGTGAATATAGCCAGTTATGTTTTGAATTGGGTAAATCTTAGATCTAAGCTGAACAAGACACCTTATGAAATTCTTAAGGGTAGGACACCCAACCTCTCTCACCTTCATGTCTTTGGATGTAAAGTGTTCATCCTGAGTAATGGGAAGTCACAACTAGGGAAGTTTAATCCAAAATTTGATGAAGGAGTGTTCCTAGGTTACTCCAGTGTTGGGAAATCCTATAGAGTATTCAACAAAAGAACATTGATAGTTGAGGAGACCACTCATATTGTTTTTGATGAATCTGATAACTCTGGAGAGTCTAGAGTAGAAGAAGAAGAGGTTGTAGAAGTTACCGAAGGACTAGAATCTATAATTCTGGAGGAAAGAGAAGAACCTGATGTTTCTTTGCTAAGAGAATGGAGATATTCTTCAAGTCAACCTAAAGAACTTATCTTAGGAGACCCATCTGAAGGTGTTTGAACTAGGCATGGATATAGAAAAAAGTAAACCACTCTGTCTTTATTTCAATGACTGAACCCACCAACCTAAATCAAGCCTTATCGGATGAATTTTGGATCCTAGCCATGTAGGAAGAATTGAATCAATTTGTAAGGAATGATATTTGGGAGCTTCTTGGAAGACCTAATGACCAGAGTGAGGAAGAAACCAAATTGGTCTTTAAGAATAAAATGAATGATTCTAGTGTGGTGGTTAGGAAAAAGGAAATTTTAGTGGCTAAGGGGTACAACCAAATAAAAGAGATTGATTTTGAGAAAATTTTTTCCCCTGTAGCCCGATTAGAAGCTGTTAGAATGCTACTAGCCTTTGCCTATTTTAACGGATTTAAGCTTTTCCAAATTGATGTCAAGAGTGCCTTTTTAACTGGATAATAAAAGAAGATATGTTTGTAGACCAACTCCCAGGCTTTGAGAATTTTCAATTTCCAAATCATGTTTTTAAATTAAGAAAGGCTTTGTATGGACTAATACAGGTACCCAGGCCATGGTATGAGAGGATTAGTACATTCCTACTAGAAAGAGAGTTTGTTAAGGGGAGCGTAGACACCACCCTTTTTTTTAGCAGAGTAGGAGATGCATTACTAATTATCCAGATCTATGTTGATGATATACGGTTTGGATCTTCTGATAAAAATTTAAGTGACGAATCATTTAAAATAATGAGTAAGGAATTTGATATGAGTATGATGGGAGAATTGTCCTACGTTTTGGGGTTTAACATATGGTAAATAGATGATGGAACTTTTCTTAATTAATTAAAATTCATTAAGGACATCCTGAAAAATATGAAATGGATAAAATCAAGTCAATAAACACTTTTATGAGCTCCAATGTTCAATTAGATAAAGAATTAAATAAAAAATTAGTTGATCAAAAGAAATACATAGGAATAATTAGATCACTGCTTTACTTGACTGCTAGCAGACCTGATATTATATTTAGTGTTTATCTGTGTGCTTGATTTAGGCTGATCCAAAAGAGTCCCACCTGAGTGCTGTTAAGAGAATCCTTAGATATCTCTTAGGTACCCAAGACTTAGGAATTTTGTATCCTAGGCATATCACTTCTTTTAAAATTATAGGAAATTTTGATTCATATTTTGCAGGAAGTTGAGTTAATAGAAAAGAACCTCTGGTACATGTCAATTTATAAGACAATCTTTAGTCTCCTAGTCCAGTAGAAAACATAACTTAGTTACCCTGTCCACTACTGAAGCTTAGTACATAGCCTTAGGAAGTTGTGTGGTATAGGTCCTTTGGCTAAAGCAACAAATTCTTGATTTAGGGCTTCCTATAGGAAAAATTCCATTCCTATGTGATAACACTAGTGCCATCTGTATTTCTAAGAACCCAATCCAACACTCCAGGATCAAACACATAGACATCAGGCACCACTTCGTTAGGGACCATGTTACAACAGGAGACATAGAGCTATACCATGTAGCCACTAAAAACCAACTTGTAGATATCTTCACAAAACCACTGGCCTTTAAAACCTTTAGCACCTTAAGAACCCAATTAGCTGTGATAGATATTCATGTTTGAAAATGATGCATTCTGTCTATGTTTTTATTTTTCTTATTTAATGTATTTGTTTATTTCTTTCTGTAAGATTTATTGTGTATGTCTTTTTTGCTAGGCTTTATTTTTTATTGATTTTCCTTTTGAATTTTTGCTTTATGCTTTTGATTTCCTGTTGTTATTTTTAGTTTTAAAATCTAACCACTGCTCACTTCTACTAATAAACTTGCTTTTTAAGTGATATTTTTTCCATATTTTTGTTTAGAAGCTTGTAAGTAGTGATTGACTTCTCTAAAATAGTTAAAGGAAGAAACATTGATGATTGTTTCTCTTCCTCCAACTCCTTTAATGGTGTATTTTTCTTTCTGAATCAAAATCTTTTTCAAAATTAAAAAGTTAGACTTTGAAATAGAGATCTATTTTATCTTCCAACAGTAATCTATCTCATACAAGTAGTGTTCCAAATCATTGAATCACTTTTATATTTTCTTAATCAGGTTATTGCATTTATCATATGAGAATGATTTTGTTTTGTGGGTTATTTTTTCTTATCTTAGAGAGTGAGTTTTCTTCTCTTATATCCGGAAGATAATCTTACAACTGAGAGTCTTTTAGAGTTATTATAAGAAAGGAAGCTCATAAAAGATGCGCAAAGTGCGACAATCAAATGAAAAAGAGGGGTAAAATGAGCCAAAAACTGAAAAGATGTGCAATATTTGCCAATTAATTGCAAGATACACAAAGTTTATCAAAAATCAAAAGATATACAAAGTGAGCCAAATAACTGGAAAAAAGGCACAAAGTGAGCCCACAAACAAATAAGCTTTCTTCTTTTTCAAATCTTTAAAATTCTTAGAAAAATTCTTTGTGCCACTTGATATTTTCAAGCACTTGAGATTGAAAGTCATGATTTCTGATTCTTTACTTTGCAATACTTATTATCATATATTTTTTTGGAATGAAGTTTGAAAGTATCACTTTCTTCTGAATTAGATTTTTGTTTAAAAGGAATTTCAACCTATAAGGTGTCCGAGGTAGGGTTTACAAAAATTGATTTTTTAACTTTTTCTAGATTTCAGTATTATCAATTCATTTCTTTCAAGTTTTTAAATTTAAATTTGAGGTAAAAAAATTATCATTCACTAGAGCTGATCGATTAAAAAAAAACTTCTATTTTTACGCTTTTTATTATTTTTGTTTTGTTTTTCATTTATCATTATTATTTTTCCTTATTTTCTATTTTTTGGGACATCTTCTGATCAACTCTATCCATCCTTAAAATTTTCCATTTTTTGTTCACATCATCCTGGATGATTTAGCATCATTCTGGATGATGCCATTAATTCATTGTTCACCCTCCATCCAACGGCTAATTTGCACCTATTATTGGTGTTCATCCTAGATGATTCCCTAATCATCTAAGATTATCCACATGGAAAAAATAGTTGGATAATTTTAATGAAGGTTGGTACAATTCATAATGACTCATCATCTGGATGATCCACATGTTTGTCCTAGATGATCCAGCTGGTGAATGATCATGTGGACTGACTCCTCGGGATGATTGTTTATGTCTAATCATCCCGGATGATGCCTAATCATCCTGGATGATATGACCACTTTTTTAACTAATTATTCTGGATGAATTACTGCTCTAGATCATCCTAGATGATTTCTTGATTGTCCTCGATGATGTGGCTGATCCTATTTAAATAGATGATTTCAATTGGTTTCTTCTTTCCAAAATCCTTTAATTCCTCCTCTCATTCACTCAAACTCTTAATTCTTCAGTATAGCTAGTGGAAAATGTTCTAAAATGCAGAGAGGAAGTTCCTCTAGGGGAACTATTGACCCCTGATTTACTGAAGCAACTTTCCCTCACCATTTACTATATAATGGCTCATAGAGATTTTAATGTCGTCAATCTCCTAATCAGATATATTGAACATCTCACTAGCATTAGGGATCCCGACCCCAGCAGAAAACCAAATCTTGCTTTAGGACATATCATTGCTTATTCCCTTGAAACTAAGTATAACCTTCAATATCCAAACCCACCTAACTTCTAACCTACCTTTTACTGCAATAACTCCTTCATCATCCTCCACAGTACTCGCCTTCATCCAGAGGATGGGAAGGATGGGGGAGAAGAAGAAGAACCTATTCCTGCTCCTGTTCCTATTGACCAGTAGTCCTAGATAGATTAGCTGGTGGAGCAATTTGACCAGTAGGAGGCCAGGTTTGACTCTTACATAGTTGCACAGGACCAGTAGCATATAGAAGATGTTGCTCATTTTAATGCTTAAATAGCCCAATAGCAGCAGCAACATGACCAGGATATGACCTAGGTTAGGGAGTAGTTTGCTTCCATTCACAGTCTCTTTCAGCCACCACCACCACCTCCTCCACCTGATAAGGGTCCTTCTTACTTTTAGTTTGCTCAGTGTTTTTATGTAGTGCTTGTACTGATGTTCTGTTATGAACTTTGTTCTATTTTGTATTTTGCCTCCTTTTTGTGATGTCAAAAGGGGGAGTAGTGTATTATTTATCTTATTTTAGTGAAATTTATCATGCTTTATTTTTGTTCATATTTCCTGAGTATTTTATTTAATTAAAATAAAAAAAAAGAAAAAAAAAAGAAAAATGATGATTAGAAATTTCTAATAAACAATATTTGCCATCATCAAAAAGGGGGAGATTGCTATAAATCTGGATACAAGTACTATGATTTTGATGATAATAAACATTATTTCCTTTATATTGCTATCATTGCATATTTGTTTTTGGCTGCCCTGCCTACTAACTTTTTCAGGTCCACAAAGCTCACTTGCGAGCCAGCATAATACTGGTTAGATTAGGACTGAGTAAGTCTGTAAGTTTAATTTCAATATAATTTTTACCTTTTCTTGTTTCAAATGTATTATGATGGATCCTAAAGCTAAGTAACCTTGCATACACACACTCAAGGCGAGAAATTTGGTGAGTTTGAGAGTTCTTCTATATTTTATCATATCGTATAGGATGATCATAAATCATCCTGGATGATTAGTTTAAAATAGAAACCCTAGTTAGTGCTTATGTCTCAAATAAGCTTAATTAAAGCAATTGTCCTAGACGATTCTATCATCGTACAAGATGATATGCATCAATCAAAAAAATCTAGCTGCCAGACATGATTTGGGAAAGTTTAATAATTATAATTTTATCCTAATCGTACAGGATGATCCCCATCATCCTGAATAATTCATGATAATCATGCCTAAAATAATCCTATGATTAGGGATTTAAGTATGGTTATATTGAACGATCATATCGTATAAGATGATCGATACATTGTTCAGGATGATCCATGATTTTTCTTTTGAATGTACTTGACATCCTGAACGATTTATCAGGATGATATTCTTTAATTTGAACAAATCGTACAAGATGAAAGTGTAAATAGGTTGTTAGACCTATTGATTACGTCCCTAGGCTATCCAAGAGGTAGGGTGAATTGGTACTTTTAAAAATTCTCTTGGAATTTTGGAAGATTTTTAATAAAAATATTTTATGAAAATTATACTGTACGATAGCGTTCGTACTGTATGAACACTGAAGAATTTTATACTTTTTCAACCACAGAAAAATAAAGTGCGTAAAATAACAATGCAGGAAATAAAAGAGACATGAATATAAAATACCAAATTTATAGTGGTTCGGTCAAACACGACCTATATCAACTCCCGAGAGACTCCTTCTCTAGGTATTGCATTAAACTCAAGTGACTCTCCTTTTGCCCCCACAGCAAGATGGAGAAGCCTTTACAAACTCTCTTCCACCAACCCGGTGCGGTAGAGAACCGTCATCCTTTTTCACCCTCCTTATGAAGGCAGAGAACCATCATCCTTTTTCACCCTCCTGGTGAAGGCAGAGAACCCCACATCCTTTCTCACCCTTCTGGTGAAGGCAGAGAACCCCACATCCTTTCTCACCCTCCTGGTGATGGCAGAGTACCACTCCTCCTTTCTCACCCTCCTTAGTGACGGTAGAGAACCGATCCTCCTTTGATAATTCTCCTTAGAAAGCTTTCTAGGAAGATTGGGAAGAACTTCAAAGAACTAGAAAGAGATCCTCACTTGTTGGACAACCTTATGAATCCCCTCACAATTTCCTTACACAAGATCTCTCACTCTTCACTCTCAATACACTCTCCCAAACACACTCCTTAAGCCAACTCAAGAGAAATTCATGGAAGACTCTTTGACAGTCAGTTTTTAGGACCCTTATATACATAAAAGAAGAAAAACCATCCAAAAACTAAAAATTTCAAGTTTTAGGCAATCTGATTATCCCGTACGATCGCATATTATCCCGTACGAATAGTTTAAAATATAAAATGTTTGTCTGGTACACTTATGTACGAACCTATAGGACCAAGATTTCATACTCTTGGAAATGGTATATGAAACAATTTCGTACTATATGAATAGTTCAAAATATGAATGGTTCATCCCGTACGATCCAGTACGAACCTAGAACAGAGCCATTCGTACCTCACAACCTTCTGTATGAAGTCAATTTAGTACTATACGAACAGTTCAAAAAATTGAACGGTTCATCCCGTACGATCCAGTATGAACCTAGAACAGAGCCATTCATACCTCACAACCTTCTGTACGAAGTTAATTTCGTGCTATATGAATAGTTAAAAAAATTGAACGGTTCATCCCGTACGATCCAGTACGAACCTAGAATAGAGCCGTTCGTACCTCACAACCTTCTATATGAAGTTAATTTCGTACTGTATGAATAGTACTTAGAAAAATTTTTAACCAGGCAGGTTCATTTTAGAGGATAAATAACACAGATCATCCCGTACAAAAATATATCATACTGTACGATGATCTTTTAAAATAAAATTTTTGCCTCACTCCCCTAGTGTGTGTGTGCAAAGTTAGCCAACATATATTCACACTTTTTTAGACTCAAGAAAAGTAAAGATTATAGACTTCACTTACAATAAAATCTAACAAATAAACTTGAAGTCTTCAACAGTATGGAGTGTGAATTTCCTGAACAGGTATGTTAGCACACACAAAGGAGAAATTCTAATATTTATTAGGAGAAATAATAAACAAACAATAAGTTTTTGTAATCATCAGAACAACTCATGTCAACACTCACTTGAATAAACAGATTTACACAATTCTCAACAATCTCCAAATTTGCATAATGCTTAACACAAGATGATTGCAAGATCGTCTAGGATAATAAGTATATTAGTTCTAACCAGCCTGGACATCCTTAATGATTGTTAGGATAATATTCTTTGATTTGAACTAATCATACAGGACTATCACAAGATCATCCAGGATAATAAGTACATGTTTTTTCTAATCGGCCTAGACGACCCGAACGATTTATCGGGATGATAACTTTATTTTAAACTAATCATCCAATATAATCACAAGATTGTCCAAGATGATTAGTAGATGATTGTTGCTCTGATCGTACAGGCAACACAGATCATCCTGCCTGGATGGGTTGATTTCTACTGATCGTACAAGATGATATACATATCATTCTGGATGATATTATCGGTAAGTTGAAATTAGGGCTCTCTTTAAAGCCTCTCTATTTAGCATTAGATAATCTTTTGTCATTTTTCTAACCTAAGAGAACTTAGAGGAGAGGGAGAGTTTGGGAGAGAGAGAGAGGATCTTGTGAGGGGGAGTTTGTGAGGAGATTTATAAAGGTTGCTCCAAGCAAGGATTCGATCATCTTCTTTCTTCTTCATCCTTGGTTCCTTAGTGGCTCTGGGGAGATGATCATCAGCATCAAATCAAGGTTCTCTGCCTACTCCAGGTGGGAGTAAAAGGATTGTTAGGTTCTCTACCTACTCCAGGAGGGAGTAAAAGGATAATGTGGTTCTCTGCCAACTCTAGGAGGGCGTAAAAGTATTATCGGGTTCTCTACCTTCACTAAGAGGGTGAAAAAGGATTCAAGGGTCTTTGCCTCATCAGGTCGGTGGAAAGATTTTGTAAGAGATTTCAGAGACTTTCAGGGTGTTCATTTGAAGCAAAATCATTAAAAGACTCTTAATTAAACAAATTAAATAATTAAAATAAATACATAAATTTTGAAAAATCATAACTAATTATAAAAATTTCTAAATCGAGCAAACTCAAAGGCATAGTACTCCATATAAGGTATAATATTTATTAAAATATCAGATCATCAAAAATCACTTAAAATCAAAAAGTCAACTTTTTGGTCAACTTTAGTTCTAATTTCAATTGAAATTTAAAAAATTCTTAACTTTCCATAGAAAACTCTAAATCGAGCAAACTCAAAGCCTAATTACTCATTCGAAGGTCTAATATTTAAAAAAATATCAAAACTGCAAAAATGGCTTTGAATATAAAAGTCTAATTTTGACCCCTTAATTAACACATTAAAATAATTTAAAAAATTCTAAAATTTGATAATGAATTTTAAATTCTAGAAAATGTTAAGTCAATGTTATAATTACTCAATAATCCCCTTAATACATAACAACCACTCCAAAGATGAAGTTTTTATGATAGACTACTCTGGGTTGCGAGGCTTCGTGTCTTAAGGAGGCTTTGTTCCTCAAGCCTGGTGGCACAACGCCACAAATGGATTCAATGGAGTGCTAAAACTTAAAATCAACTAATTATTAATTATCCAATCAAACTTAAAATCATTAATTTAACTATATCAACCAAGTTTTTAGGATGGACTACCCCGGGCTGCGGGGCTCCGTGTCCTAAGGAGGCCTTATTCTTCGAGCTTGGTGGCATAATACTACTAATAGGTTCAAAGATAAATTAAATTAATTCAAAGTTTTAAAATTAGTAACTAATCCAATTATTAAAATATATTGGACCTTTAATTTTTAACTACTTAAATTCATTTAATTAATCAACAACAAATATAAAATAAACCTTAACATATTAATATTTGAACTCTCACCAAATTTCCCCTCTAAACTTCAACAAACCTAAACCTTAGATAACTTAAATAAATTACCCGATATAGGACATATCCAAACCATACAACCTGCTACACACACTTAGATGGTTTGCTAGGGCACCACTTCTAGATCCAGGCTAGGTCGGTGTTTAGTTTTCTACTATGTGCCAGGATTTTTGAGCTTTTACTACATAATGGTTGTTCATATTACTGTGATTGTGTATTTAATTTCTATACTCTGTGATGTGATTGATGGGCATTAGATTTACTCTTAGGATATGGGTGATTTAAATGCTGATATAATCTTATATAGATGGCTATGCTCATATAGGGCATTAAAATTAAAAAGGGGCAAAGATAAATTTTAATTAATCAAATCCCTATAGTTGCTCCAGAATGCTAAGCCCCCTCTTTAAAAATTAAAAGATCATAGCCAAGTGTGGCTAGTTTGAGCACTTTAAATTTTATTATATTAATTTCTTTGGATAATTTAAATGTAATTTCTTAGGAT